>CM040122.1:331549820-332104784 GCA_022559845.1 Amorphophallus konjac | reverse complement strand
AAACTAAAATGACCCCGATAAAGATGTAAGTGGCAAAAAATGAAAACACCCAAAGTCAACCAAGTTTGCTTAAGATGATGCAGCGAGATTCTTGTGATTTCTCCCTTGGAACTTTTATGGATTGATTAATGTGTGCTCTCAACAATGGGTTCCTGGTAGGAGGTGGATATAAGGCTTGGTTTGATTCTAAGTGTAATCACTCCTTCACTTATGCAACCCTAGACACGGGGTGGAAAAGGTACAACCAGCCCGCCGTCCGTGTGGGAATCCATGGCTCGCGGGGACCTACGGAGGTCCCTGGTGTGATTTCCTAGTCGGCCCCAAGGAATATGGAGACGAGAGGTCCTCACAACAAGGTAGGAAAATGCAATCTAAGATATGAATGTATGAATGCCCCTATGTGCACCGGAGTGCATGCAAAGTCTAGCCTACGATCTAACAAACAATGATGCACACAATGATATGGATATATGTAACAAAGCAAGGAGGAAGTCAGGTATCACCCAAGCAAGGAAACAAAGCAGAAACTACGGAAACAAAATGCACCTCGGATGCGTACCTGTCTGGAGTATAACGGTCAATGATCCCTGCGTCAGAGGTAAATAACGGTCGAAGGCCAGACCGCCAGAATAAATGTAACGTAGGGAGATAAGATCGCTAAATGTGCCAGAGAGCCAAAATCAACCAGAAGTAAAAGGAAAACCCGTGGAAGCCCACACAGCAGAACAAATTTAACGGTCTACTGCCCCTGCGTCAAAGGAGTATAACGCAGGGACACAGGGCCGTCAGAGCACTCAGAAAACCAGAATCATCAGGAAATAAGAGGGCAATCTAAAGGAAAGCGAATAAGTAGATGATGGCAGGTTTAAACAGATATCAAAAGCACAATTGGCACAAGACGTCCCACCATGATCGCCAAAAAATTATCTGTTGATTTTATTTTTGCTTCTCTATCTTCTTTTCCTTGGGGTCTTAATGATGATATGTAGTAAGATGACAAGCAAATAATCAAAGATCTGCACTCAACCTATGAACATGTGATCATGAACCTAGGCAACCAAGGCAAGCTGTAGCATGGGCATGCTATCTCAACCAAACTAAGCTAAGAAATAAAGGAAAAACATACGCCGAGGCGTGGAGCAAGGAGTAAATAAAAACACACCGCAAGGGGTGGAACAAGCAAGGAGATAAAAGATGTGAGATGCGAAAGAGAAAGCTAATGCCCAATACTTAAGAAAGATGTGATCACCACCAAAGTAAAAACAAGCCAAAGACCTGAAAATACCTTAGAAATAGGTGGATGAAGCACCCGCCCACGGGAGAGGAAGGATCAAAGAAGACCTGTAGGTCAACTGAAAGTAACGGCCAGAACCCTGTGCGTCACTTGGAAGTGACGGTCGCTCGATAGACCGCTGAAAGAATCTGACGCGCCTGCACAAGACCGTCAAATAACCTACAGTAGCAAAGCGTGAATCCTTTTAACTCCAACTCTTCCAGCCGGCTAGAAGACTTGGGCCTCGTGCTGGTGGACCTGTAAACCTGCTAAAGACATGGAAAGCAATAGAAAATAACCCAAATTAGCCCTTTAGAGAATATAGCATCAATTCTTCAATAAACATAATATCATCAAAAGGAAAGGGAAATACCGGGAGGTTTTAGTTTTTTAACCCTCTGGACGTTTTTAAAAGATTGGGAGGATGTTTGCATGATGAAGAACAGTGAAAAACATGGAGAAGGAAGTGAAATAATGCTTATGATGAAAGGGAGCTGGAAAGAAACTCAATATGCAATGATGAACTTTAAGAACCAAAGGAACAGATACTCCCTTCACCAGGTAGCAAACGAACGTGGAAAGCACTTCTCCTTGATCAAACGTGGCTCTAAAATGCGGCAGCACTTCGACGCAAACTCCAGAATTTCCCCCCTTTGGAACTATGAAGTCAAGGGTTCTATTTATAGACCCTCAAACCCTCAGGTCGAGCAGAGGAAAATCTAGCAAGATAAAGGGATAACTCTTAGTAAATCCTTGAAGATAATATCACCAAGAGTCCATAGAATCAAATAGAAGGTCCTGAGGATTAGATTTGGAAGAGATATCGTCAATCCAAGTTCTTATCTCGACCACGGAGTAGCAGAGAAAAGGCTTGAACTGCTAGGACTCTCTGAAGGAAGTAACGGCTGCACGACAGACCGCCACAGTGAAATAACGCATCAAAGAACATCCGTTACTTTCAACCTTATCCCAAAGAGATAAGATCAACAGGAAGAAGATCAAAATAATAGGACTCTGTAAAGAAAGCAACGGCCAAGGCATAGGGCATCAGAATAAAACAACGGATGCATGACATACCGTTATATTCTACATATAGGTCAAAGGATAAGCTTTGGAACAAGATCTTAAGCTTCAGGACTCTTCAAGAAGCAACGGCCCAGGACCCATCCGTTAAAAGAAGAAACGCGCCTGGGATAGACCGTTATTATCAATGAAGTTCAAAAGAAGGAATGAAGGTTTTGCTAATCTTTAGTCAAAATGAAATGCCACAAAGAGCCACATCCAATCAAGGAGTCAAGACCCAAGAAATGATCTTCAACTAAACAAAGAGACTCGATGAAGAGTGAATCAACTCGGAGCATCATATATAATGAATAAAGAGATGACCCGACTTATTGGTCATAAAACGGGTGTCAACAGCTGTGCCAATCAAGGAGAGCTTTGGGTAGTTCTGACCTAACACTAGGAGAGGTTGTAGGTGCCAAGATCTTAGGATAGATGTCACTCCTAGGGGCAAGGCGCGGACCATGGGAGCCAATCACTTCAAGGTGGAATACCGCCTGGGGCCAGGAAGAAGCTGAGATGGGAGGAAAGGAGATGGAAGAAAAGAGAGAAAGAGCATGTAAGTAGATGAAAGAATTGAATTGAATGAAATCATGATTAACTTACCTCTCGCAGAGGGCTCGAGCTGAGATGTCGTAGGATCGTAGTTAATCGTTGAAGCACTTCCCACTCCTTCATGGCCGGCTTTGGCCCTTCAAAAGATGCTCCCCCCATGGAACTCCCCTCTAAGGCCCTCTTCATGATGATTTGGTGATGAATAGCAAAGGTTTCAAGGCTTAGAAGGAGGAGGATGTGTGAATCATGAATTTAGGCTCCCCCTCCTACTTATAGGGCTTGTTAGGAAGCCTAGGTCTCTTAAGATCATGTTGGATAAGTCTAGGATGGGTTAAGATGAGGTTTGGATGGGTTTAAGGCAGTTCACCCTCGGGTTAGGGACTCTCCAGGAGAGTCCCATTCGAGTTCGCAGGGTGCTCCATTGGACGGTCTTACGATAGACCGCCCATCTCTTTGCGAGGCCCGTTACGGACCGTTTATCATCCTCCAAAGAATTCGAGGGCAGGAATTTAAGCAGCCTGAGCTGGACCGTTCTTCTTCTTACGCGATTTATGGTAAACCGTTCAACATACCGAGCGGTTAATATGAAACCGTTCATTTCTCCTTGGAACGGTCTATTATGGACCGTATGTATCTCTGAACGGCCCACTGAGAACCGCCCTTCTGATCTGAAGCCCTTGTCCAACAAATTAAGCACCTGCCCAACTAGTAGTCGTGAGGTGTCTCTCATCTCACTCATCTGGCGTCTCTCATCTCACTCATTTACATCTCTCATCTCACTCATTTGGCGTCTCTCATCTCACTCATTTGACGCCCTCATCTCACTTATTTGATGCCCTCATCTCACTCATTTGACGTCACTCATCTCACTCTCTCTCACTCAGACTCGACGTCCCTCTATCTCACTCGTGGTCGTGTCGTGTCTCACCCGTAGTCGTCGTCTCTCACTCACGCACTCGTGTCGAGTCAGTAGTCGCATTCATTCATTCATTCATACATTCATCCATTCATTCATACATTCATACATCCACAAAATCAACACAAAAGCATGCATATCACTATCATATCACATCATGTACAAAATTCAGGCCGAGTACAAAAGTCAAGACTGTCCCTCTCCTTGGCCCATGTCGCTGTCTCCGGATCCCTTGTGCCTCTTTGGTGGAGGCATCGCTGAAACCACCTCGTCGCGCTGACGTCACCGGCGTCGCTCGTCCTCCTCATTCCTCCGGTGGCCGGAGGAGCCTGTGAAGTAACTCCTAACAGAGCCATGAGTGCCATGGCTGCCGCTCGGAGTCGCTCGGCTGCGCTCTCGACTCACCTCTCTCATGCCCGCCACCATGCCCTCCAGTCTGGCAGCCTGTAACCGGGCCTGCTCTGCCTCAGCCCGGTAGCGCTCTGCCTCGGTCGCGCTGGCTCGGAGTCACTCTAGCTCAGCCCGAAGAAGCACCGTCTCTAGCGCGTCTGTTGGTCGGCTCTGTGCTGCCTCCTCCCGCACACGGGCCACCTCCTCCCGAGCCGCTGCCTGGCTCTGCTCAAGCTCGGTCCTAAGGCGGGTCAGCTCGGTCTTCTACATACACATATCATTGTCAGTCAATTGCACTTCATACATATCATAAGCATAAATAACAAGGGGAAGTGTAGTGTTTTACGTACCCTCTCGGTGAGCGCCACCTCGGCCGCTTTGGCCCGCGCTACCATCCTAGTGAAGTCGGCCTCCCGCTCGGCCCGATCTGTAGGAGTCTGGGTAGAAGAAGAAGAAGGAGCATTGGCCCCCTGTCGCTGGGCACCCTCGGCACACTGCATCCAAAACTCTAGGTCAATCACATGCATAATCATAATCATAATCATAAGCATTTGCATAATTTAGAAGAGTTTAGGACTTAGAAAACTCACCAGTAAGGCCAGGGCCTGTCGGGCCTCGTCCCGCTCCCTGATGGTGGAGTGCAGGAGCCCCTGCAGCTCTGCTAGTCGTCCCTCAGGGTCAATCTGTATTTAGAAGTCCATGTGTCAGTGCATCATATAGTAATCATAAGCATAATAGATAGAGTTTGAGTTTAGAAGTCATACCGGTCGGTGGTCACCCCGGAACACCTGGTCCCGGTAGTGTCTGGCGTGCGCAGTATAGTACGCTGAGTCGCTCTCCGCTCGGGTGGTCACCACTCGCCCGAGAGCTGTCCAGTCGGCCACCTGCGCAGCGTTCCTCGTCGACCAATCAAATGCTACCGCTAGGCCACGGGTAGTCCTCGTCACTCGCTCCCCTGCCTTCTCAGGCACCAGGAACTCTACCGGGGGCTGATGGACCCCGATGGTCCTCATCACCAATCTGTAGTGCAGTGGCTCCACCACATTCACGCAGTGAAGCCACACATCTCGTCCGGCAAAGGCAAGGGCGCCGACCACCCAAGGCTGACCCTCCTGCCCCTCCTCTGTGTAAGGTGTCCACCGTACCTGCAAGAAATAGAAAGTCGCATCAGCATCATCATCATATAAGAATTGCATTTAATTAAAGAGTCTGAGTTTAGAAGCATACCGAGGAAAATAGTAGAGCATCTAGGTCGTCCTGCAGCTCTCAGACCTGCCGTCTCAGGGCCGTGGTCTCCCGAGGTGCTGTCCACCTCCGTGCGATCGGCAGGAGCCCAGGACGGGTCTCCTCGCCTCTGCCCAGCCCACGTAGGCGTACGTAGGCCCACACCTGCATCACAGCATCGTGTCAGCATTTAGGAAACATATAGAATTTCATAATTAAGTCTAGGCTAAGATTCGTACCAGGAGTAAGGGGGAGAAGCCCCCGAGCATCGTCCGACGGGCTGTCGAACTCAGCGTGTCGAAGAGGAAGGCGAGGACTGATGCTCCCCACGCGTAGTCGCCCACGTGGCTCAGCTCCTCGAGGAAAGGAAGGAACCGGCAGCTCATCACGTCCGCTCTGGTGGAGAAGAGGAGTCGCCCGAACATCAGCATCAGGAACCGCCTCAGCACTCTATCTGCCTCTGCTCCCGGCCCTGCAGCTACCCTCGGCAGCGCCAGCTCCACTAACCGCTGCAACTGCTCCTCCGGCTGCTCCCCGACTGCAACTCCCACCCGTTGTAATCCCATGCTGTCCTGGAGACTAGCCCGGGGTAGGAGGGTCGACTGCCTCTCAGGGCACCGTAGCTCTAAGCCCAGCAATCCCCGAGCCATCGCCCGGTAGTCGCGAAAGGTAGTCCCGCTAACTGGTGACCCGTGCACTCGAAAGCCAGTGAGCCTGGCAACGTCCTCCAGCGTGGGGACCATATGCCCCCACAGGAATAGGAACGTCTGACTCACTAGATCCCAGCGGTCGTGCAGGGCGTAGAGCAGAGCTACGTCGAACCGACACACCTCGATGCTCAGGAATGGGGCGAATCCCATGTGTTGGGACGGTGCGGTGGATTCAGAGGGGGGGTGAATGAATCCCACCCTTAAAAAATTATTTCGCTCAAAAAGAACTTAATCAAAAACTCTTTTGGACCAAAGAGCAAACATGTAGCGCGCCTAAATAATCATCTAGCGGAAGCAAACGAAAGTAATCAACCCACTGCACAGATGATTTTTAGGTGGTTCGGTCTACAGACCTACGTCCACCCCTCACTCCAAACCGGAGTGAGGCTTCAACTAGCAATAGCTAGAACCACAGACTCAGTCTGCAAACAAGTGCTGCCAAACAGCTTGACCAGGGGAACAACCTCCCCTCTTCCACCAAACTGGAGGGGAACCACTAGTGACTACCCGTCACTAGCAACCAGAGATGAAGTCTCTCTTCCTCCAGACTAGGAGGGAACCCACAAGTGACACCAGCCACTTGCAACCGGAGAATAGATCTCCCTTCTCCTGAGACCACAGGAGGAACCCGACCTCAAACTAGAGAATCAGAAAACATAGTGATCAAATAAAAGGAAAAATAAGAAATGATAAAGAAACACAGTGACTACAAGCTGTAAATAATGAAGCACAAAGTGTGGCTCTCAACGGAGCTGACTGGCCTGGATTTGATCCACGGTCCAGCAGGAACAGATCTTCAAGCAGCTTCCCTTCTTCTCCTCTAACTCTCTATCTCTCTTTTTCTCTGCTGCACTTCTCTTCTTCTCTCGATCTCTGCTCTCAAAGGATCTCTCTCTCTTTCTTCTTCTTCTTCTCTCTTTCTCCTCTTTTTCTTCTGTTCTCTGCCTCTCTTTCTTTTTCTTCTCACTGGATCGTGCTTCTCTGCTTCGATCACTCTTCCTTGATCAGTCTTCTTCTGATGGAAGAAGCTCCATATTTATACCAGCAGCGGCTAGGGCGTGTGCAGGGCTTGTGCCCTCTTTGTCCTCGGATCACGTGCCAGGTGCCAACCTCGGATCACGTGCCCAGACATCTTTCTTCTCGAAGGATATACTTGTCACACAGTCATAAGAGAATATATTAGAGAGATGTACAGACTTCTTGGGTAACTCAAGACCGCCGTGTACAGACTTAGTATGAAAGATGCATATGCAATAGAATGTATAGACTTAGAGATAAAGAGTGTACAGACTTTGTCTTGAAGGAGATGCACATATGCACTGAAGTGTGTACAGTCTTCACTGAAGGATGTTCAGACTTTAAGTGCTGAAGTGTGTACAGACTCTGTTTGTTCGTGCATGCTACAATGTGTAGAATTAGTGTTTGTGCAGAAGACAATGTATAGACTTATGAACTGATGCAGACACAGGCTATACAGGCTTGAGAGATGATGCATGAACAATGTGGCGATGTATAGACTTAGCCACCAATGTACAGACTTTGCATATGTGAGACACTGTACAGACTTTCAGCAATGTATAGACTTTGTAATATGCCTTGGACAGACGCACGATGTACAGACTTGCTAAACGATGCATGCACAAGACGCTAAGGAATGTACAGACTTTGGGAGCTCTGTACAGACTTAGTGTCTTGAGTATAGTGATGCACAGATCAATGTATAGACTTGATGAAATGTCCATGCGATGAAATAGGACTCTGTACAGACTTAGCCTGAGCATGGGCGGTACAGACTTTACCTGCATGCAATGTATAGACTTGGTCTTACAATGCATAGACTTGAAAGACGATGCATGAGACGATGCATTGTATAGACCTGAATGCGTGCATGCAACACGATGTATAGACTTGCTCATGACTGTCTAGACTCTGCATGCGTGCTATAGCAATGTGCAACTAATGTACATACTTTGCAATGCCTAGTGTTAAAGCATGGGAACACAATGCATCATGTACAGACTATGCGATATGCAACCAGACGATGTCTAGACTTTGTTAAATTGATGCTCAACAAAAAGATGCCTCTTTCCTAGGCGGCAGTTTCAGAAGTGACGCCACTGTTGATGGGCGTCAAATTCCAAGCATAGTGGACTGTATAGACTTTCTATGGCATCGAGGCAACTATAACGATGTGCAGACTCTGCGTGCAACTAGCCAATGTATAGACTTGGCGTTGTGTAGCTAGCCAATGTATAGACTTGGCGTTGTGCAGCTAGCCGTTGTATAGACATTGGGTTATGAAGCACATGATGCAATGTACAGACTATGAAATGCTGTACAGACTTGGAAATGCTTGAAGGACATGATGCAATGTACAGACTTGGAAATGCTGCATGCCCAAGACGATGTACAGACTTGGTCTTGCGACCACGGCTTTACAGACTTTGAACGAGTTTATGCATGAATGCATCCTGTATAGACTTGATGAATGATGTATAGACTTTGCGAGCGCCAGGACCATGTACAGACTTAGTGACTCATGCAGACTAGAGGTTGTACTGACTTACATGCACAATGATCATGGATGCACAAACTGTCACGAGCTGCTACCTGATGTATAGACTGTGCAGACATTGCATGATCAAGCAACCTGATGATGTATAGACTCTGAATGAGTGACATGCGACAGACAATGTGCAGACTTGTTTTGAACCATGCACAATGTATAGACTTGCAATGCCATGAAGGCAGGCTGTATAGACTTGAAGTAATGCATGCAGGTGACAATGCATATACTTGATGTCAACAAGTGTATGGACTAAGCATGCATACAACAACGATGTGTAGACTTGGGTGTGTGTGTGTGCTGCACAGACTTAAATGAAAGCATAGAAACAATTTATGCATATCAGCTAAAACATCATCAAGGCATAAGGCATACAAATCTAAGAGTAGACAGAGCATTACCTGATCTGAGCATTAACCTTACCTGTCATGATTTGACTTTGACTTGGGTTGACTTCATGACCTGTGAGTCATCCTTAAACCTGTTCTGACAGTTTCTCATAATACAACAGGATTATATCATCAAGGATGTAAACATAATGAGGCATAATATCTGTCATCATCAAAACTCCAGAACCACAGGGGACACAACAATCTCCCCCTTTTTGATGATGGCAATATTATGAGTCATTGCAATAGATTCATCATGATGATTATGAAATACCATATGACAGTTCATGTACATGTACCACAGAATAGCTCAGTCAGGAATGAGCATGTAAAACACCATGTGATGCAAGTGTTGATTGATGCAAATGATGACTCACAAAAGTTCTCCCCCTTTGACAACATCAAAAGGAATGGAATGATCATTGACTGTTGAAGGAGATGATATAGGAGCTATTATGCAATGTTGAGTTACAGTCATCAAAAACTCCCCCTGACAAGATACTCTCATGAATGAACATTGAACCACAGGGACATGCAAAAATTATCCCCCTTAGATGGAATAAAGAAGTCAACAATTAGGTCTGAAATAATGGAGTCCAATGTGAGAAAGTAAGCATTAAGAATGAATGAGAAAGGTTTTCAATGGGATATCAATTTCATAAATCTGATTAAACAGGTATTTCAGACTCTTCTATTATAGAGATTTATGAATGATCTTCATTGACAAGTCAGATCAGAATATGATGTATGCAAGGCTTGTTCATAAGCTTTCTGTACTCATATCTGAAATCAGTTTTAATAAAAGTGAACCTTGCTTTCATATTGAACGTCTTGTTTAATCTTCTTATTTCTTACTCACTCAATTTCAAAGATTCCTTTAAGAGATGCAATCAATAGTAATGAAGTTAAACACATAAGAAAACATTTGTTTCTGTCAAGGGTTCCAATAGAATATTTCTTTTGCACTCATTTTTAAATGATACACTAGATCAGCAACAATTTTCATAACATTCTTCATGAGCACTTGAGTTTAGTACACCCTTGTAACTAGAGGATACACGTTGTTTAGACGCTAGTATCCCTAAGCACTTGGAAGGACTAACTGTCATGCTTCATAGGAACAGAGATAGCATTTACACTTCATGACACACTACAAATCATTTCTTTGATGAGTGAGATGTATTTCTCAGTGTGCATGCCATTGCTCTGCCAGATTATCAATCATTCTTAAGCAAAGTTAACTATGGCACCTCATGACACAGTCCTTTGGACATGATTTCTCAGTGACCAAAGTCATTGCTCTGACAAGATTTACCCTTAGACATGTTCCAGATTTTTAGATGTTTAAAAATAATACTAATTTCATACATATCAATCAAGGAATATCATGATTTCAGAATTTTCAGAATTCAGAAGAGTTTAAAAGACACAACATGAAAATGTTGGTTAAAGTTTATTAAGACTAACTTAGATATTTTCAAGATATGTTCATAAACAAACACAAGACATACATGAAACTTCAACCGGCTGAAAGTATCAGACATTCATAGTCCTATATAATAGAAGATTCCTCTTTAAGTTGTTTTCATATTTATGATCAGGATATGCACAGAGAAGTCTTTCTGAATTTTCAGGGAAGGCAGAATCAATTTAAGGAGCAGCCAATTCAACAGATACCAATGGATAGGGTGAGTAAAAATGGCTGATAACAGTTGAAGCAGGAAGCTGAAATGTGTTGTGATGCATGGGTCAGATGCGATTTCCAGAATATGAATAATGCTCCCCTTAACTGTATGCATGAGCTAGCGATCCTAAATGTATGCAACTCTGACCTATGGTACCAGGCGGAGTACTTGGTTTAAAGACCACCTCACACATATCAAGCACTTCCAGACAGAATTCATCTGCCCTTTAGTATCTCACTATTTATATACCAAGAGTCATGCATGACAATCCAATACAGATGCAGTTCTATATGTATCTTAAGCAGACAATATGCTACTTATGTGCAATTGTGAATGCATGTGCATGTCAAATGTGCAGATGAACATTTTTAAGCATGAGACATCGTCCAAGCAACAGATTTATTCAATTCAGCTTTTCAGATTTTTTAGAATGCAATTTATTTTCAGTGATTATGCATTTTAACAAATATCAAACAACTGCAATTGGCATATGTATGCATCAAATGCAGACAACCTTTTAATCTCATGTATGCACAGATCACCCAGCAAGTGCATGATCAAAAAAAAATGCAAATGGCCGATGCAGTTATGGACATGTATGCATGAGATCTTAATTGACATATTAAGCATGATGTTCAGCTAAAAGAAAATTCAGGTGAACAAGCATTTAAACAGCAGAGTTGGGGTTTTACCAAACTTTGGATGCCTTGGTTTATTTGACCCCCTTTTATTCCTCATCCCCAAGGCATACCTGCAAAATACAGATCTCATTTTATGTTTCTAGGTACCCAAGACTTCTTGGGTCCTACATTGTTAGTGACACCTCTGATAGGTGCTTTCCATAATCTTTGGGCATGTAAGTCATCAGACTTCATTATATTACACTCACTCATGGAGTGCCCAAAGCCTCCACAGTAATGACATGAAATAGCAGATCTTGAATTCTTTTTATGCACATCATTGTTAGCATGGAATCTGTGTGCATTATCATGAAAATTTCTGTTATTTGCATGAACATATTGTTTTCCATATCGTGCCAACCAGCATTCAGAAGCTCGGTGGCCAGGTTTTCCACATTCAGAACATGTAGAAATCTTTCTTTTAAATGCAAATTTATTCCTACCAAAAACATTTCTATTTGCAAGGAATTTTATATTTTGAGAAAATATTTTTCCCTGAGCATGCCAACAGTCCTTGACTGTATGGCCATGTTTTTCGCAATGAGAGCAGATAGAGAAGATTTTCTATGAGAACCTAACCAGCATTGTGCAGCAACATGTCCTATTTTTCCACAATTATAACAATGAATTTTCTTTTCCCTAAAGACATGCTTTCTACCCTGATTGTTTGGTACAGCAACTAGGTCATCCTTTTCCATCAAGTTACACTCATGCATCAGATGTCCAAATTTGTGACAGTAGTGACAGATCATTTTCTTTCTAGATGCATGTGAGTGTGTGTGAGGACTGTGATCAACATGCACTGAAGAATCCTTTTTATTTATTTTCTATTTTTCAATCTCTTTCTAATTTTTGTACTGAGGTGAAGATGAGGTAGATGGCTTTTCTTGTTCTGAACATCTAACAAAAACAGTTTTCAATTTGTCTCCAACAACCTTCTCAGCCTTCTTCATGACTGGATTGTAACCCAGTCCCTCCTTCTGAAAATTCACATTCGCTCCAAGGAGCTTATTCAAATTGTCTCTTCCCTTAACAAATTTTGACAGGGAGTTTTTTAGATCTTCAATTTCTCTCTCCAAAGACACAATGTAGTCTTCACACGAAATGACTTGATTTTGCAATTCATCATTCAGACTCTTCAGAGTCTCATTTTCCTGTGTCAATTTGAATTCAATATTCACTTCATTTTCTTTCAAGATAGATTTCCCTTTTTTAATCGTCAGCCATTTTTCAGAGAAAACAGTGTTAAGAACCATTAGCTTTTTGTTTTGTTCCTTCAAATAAATGTTTTCTTCAATCAGCTTATCTTGTAATTTATCAGTTTCCTTCTTCTAAGTCAGCAATGAATCATTTTCTTCCTTCAAGGAAGTGATTAAGTTCTTCTGTATATTATCATCAGAGTCTAAGTCTTCAATCAATTCCTTCAAGAATGCACATTCATTGCAAGCAGATTTACCAGAACATATTGTTTGAGCCTGGAGTTTTTCACATTGTTTCCTAAGACATTCATTTTCAGATTTCAGAACAGCCAATTCAGAGCTAACACATTCAAATTCTTTCATCAATTTTTCATTCTGATTTTTATGCATATGGATATCAGACAAACAGGCATCATGAGATTGCTTCATATTTGAACAATTTTCACATGGTGAACTTGAACTACCCCGATCACTTTTCTTTTTCAAGTTCTTGTATTGTTTTCTGAATTGTTCATGAGATTCAAGCAACTCAGCATATGCATTCTCCCAATCATCTAAAGAAAAATTCTCGAAGAGGTTTACCTCATCATCATCCTCTTCTTCATTTTGGCTGTCACTTTGATTACTTCTGTTAGCCATCATGCAGCTGTCCTTATTTATCTGGTGAGTTAGCTTCAGCTTATCCAAGATGTCTTTAGCTGATCTGTAATCATAAAGGCAACAATGTAAGGCTTTGTCAATAGCTGCTTTCATCAGATTGAAAGCTTTCTGATTTTCTCCATCCTTTGATCTGTGGCTGTTGGTCCATTTGGACACTTTCCTTGGTAATGTGTGAGGACCTTGTGAAATTAACTTCCACAGGTCAGGATTAACTGATATAACATATTTGCGCAGACTGACAAACCACACATTAAAATTAGAGCCGTTGAAAATCGGTGGATCACCCATGGAAACAAGTCAGATAAATGCAACAGGAATAATGATGCACCAAAAGCGAGATAGCACCAAGACAGCAGGATCGGATCTGCAGGTCGCTGGACCTACTATGCAGACAACCTGCTCTGATACCAATTGTTGGGACGGTGCGGTGGATTCAGAGGGGGGGTGAATGAATCCCACCCTTAAAAAATTATTTCGCTCAAAAAGGGCTTAATCAAAAACTCTTTTGGACCAAAGAGCAAACATGTAGCGCGCCTAAACAATCATCTAGCGGAAGCAAACGAAAGCAATCAACCCACTGCACAGATGATTTTTAGGTGGTTCGGTCCACAGACCTACGTCCACCCCTCACTCCAAACCGGAGTGAGGCTTCCACTATAAACAGCTAGAACCGAAGACTCAGTCTGCAAACAAGTGATGCCAAACAGCTTGACCAGGGGAACAATCTCCCCTCTTCCTCCAGACCGGAGGGCAACCACTAGTGACTACCCGTCACTAGCAACCAGAGACGAAGTCTCTCTTCCTCCAGAATAGGAGGGAACCCACAAGTGACACCAGCCACTTGCAACCGGAGAACAGATCTCCCTTCTCCTGAGACCACAGGAGGAACCCGACCTCAAACCAGAGAATCAGAAAATATAGTGATCAAATAAAAGGAAAAATAAGAAATGATAAAGAAACACAGCGACTACAAGCTGTAAACAATGAAGCACAAAGTGTGGCTCTCAACGGAGCTGACTGGCCTGGATTGGATCCACGGTCCAGTAGGAACAGATCTTCAAGCAGCTTCCCTTCTTCTCCTCTAACTCTCTATCTCTCTTTTTCTCTGCTGCACTTCTCTTCTTCTCTTGATCTCTGCTCTCAAAGGATCTCTCTCTCTTTCTTCTTCTTCTTCTCTCTTTCTCCTCTTTTTCTTCTGTTCTCTACCTCTCTTTCTTTTTCTTCTCACTGGATCGTGCTTCTCTGCTTCGATCACTCTTCCTTGATCAGTCTTCTTCTGATGGAAGAAGCTCCATATTTATACCAGTAGCGGCTAGGGCGTGTGCAGGGCTTGTGCCCTCTTTGTCCTCGGATCACGTGTCAGGTGCCAACCTCGGATCACGTGCCCAGACATCTTTCTTCTCGAAGGATATACCTGTCACACAGTCATAAGAGAATATATTAGAGAGATGTACAGACTTGTTGGGTAACTCAAGACCGCCGTGTACAGACTTAGTATGAAAGATGCATATGCAATAGAATGTATAGACTTAGAGAAAAAGAGTGTACAGACTTTGTCTTGAAGGAGATGCACATATGCACTGAAGTGTGTACAGTCTTCACTGAAGGATGTTCAGACTTTAAGGGCTGAAGTGTGTACAGACTCTGTTTGTTCGTGCATGCTACAATGTGTAGACTTAGTGTTTGTGCAGAAGATAATGTATAGACTTATGAACTGATGCAGACACAGGCTATACAGGCTTGAGAGATGATGCATTAACAATGTGGCGATGTATAGACTTAGCCACCAATGTACAGACTTTGCATATGTGAGACACTGTACAGACTTTCAGCAATGTATAGACTTTGTAATATGCCTTGGACAGACGCACGATGTACAGACTTGCTAAACGATGCATGCACAAGACGCTAAGGAATGTACAGACTTTGGGAGCTCTGTACAGACTTAGTGTCTTGAGTATAGTGATGCACAGATCAATGTATAGACTTGATGAAATGTCCATGCGATGAAATAGGACTCTGTACAGACTTAGCCTGAGCATGGGCGGTACAGACTTTACCTGCATGCAATGTATAGACTTGGTCTTACAATGCATAGACTTGAAAGACGATGCATGAGACGATGCATTGTATAGACCTGAATGCGTGCATGCAGCACGATGTATAGACTTGCTCATGACTATCTAGACTCTGCATGCGTGCTATAGCAATGTGCAACTAATGTACATACTTTGCAATGCCTAGTGTTAAAGCATGGGAACACAATGCATCATGTACAGACTATGCGATATGCAACCAGACGATGCCTAGACTTTGTTAAATTGATGCTCAACAAAAAGACGCCTCTTTCCTAGGCGTCAGTTTCAGAAGTGACGCCACTATTGATGGGCATCAAATTCCGAGCATAGTGGACTGTATAGACTTTCTATGGCATCGAGGCAACTATGACGATGTGCAAACTCTGCGTGCAACTAGCCAATGTATAGACTTGGCGTTGTGCAGCTAGCCAATGTATAGACTTGGCGTTGTGCAGCTAGCCGTTGTATAGACATTGCGTTATGAAGCACATGATGCAATGTACAGACTATGAAATGCTGTACAGACTTGGAAATGCTTGAAGGACATGATGCAATGTACAGACTTGGAAATGCTGCATGCCCAAAACGATGTACAGACTTGGTCTTGCGACAATGGCTGTACAGACTTTGAACGAGTTTATGATGCGGGACGAGACCACGGACATGACAAGCTCGTGACTGTCCCTTAACGAGGGAAGCGTCGGACGTGCGCGGTTGAGAAACCGGCAATGAGCTAGGGTGATCGGCTCTCTCGTGTGCCCGGATCGGGTCACGGGACGGTGTCGCACTCTCTCGCAGCAGCGGTAATGAATAGATAAAGCGAGCTAGATATCCCTACACATGCTCTCTAGCAGCGGCATAAACAAGCATATATGAAATTAAGTAAAATGCCAAGTAAGGAGCGAGGACGATACCTCCACGCGCTCGGCGTGGGGACGACGACCCGGCCGAAACTCGTACTCCCGGGATAATTAATACACCATATTACAGCAAATGAATTACTGCCCACTCCACGCAGGGAGGTAAAGGGCTACACAAACGGGCCCGGGAGGACCGAATTCGGGTTGACGGGCGGCTTCTCGCGTCTCTTCGGCAGCACCCGAACTAGTGACGGTGGGGCCCACGTGCTGTCCGGAGGGGTCGAGTGGGACCCGATGTCACCACTGTGGTGGGGACACTTGTGGAAGTGTTCCCTGGGCTGGCGGCACGCTAGTTCGCCAGCCGGAGGCCGGGCGGCTCCGTTCGGCACCGGTCGGAATAACCGGCCACGGACCTGCCGGTTCTATTTTCCGACGCGCGCTCCGGCGAGAACGGACGCTGCGATCAGCCCCGACGTCGGAATACGACGAAACTGGCGCCGTTAGAAAGATGCTTCGAGGGGCTTCAACCCAAGATAATTACAGAAAAATAATCAAGCCTGTACTTCTGATTGGCGAATTTTGAAGGTTGCTGGTGTACAGTGTCTGAACTCTCAGACTAGCATGGAACTTTCCTGTGGATAGCCTTTGACCGATATGAAGACCTCGGATTCAGACTTAGACATGTTCATAAAAGTTGTAGGAAATCAAGTAAGGAAACCAGGAATATTTTTGGATCTAGATTTGAAGCTGGTGGTGATTTGTTTGGATTTTGGAAGTGGAGGGTGGTCGGATCTGGGATCTGAGTGACAACACTGTAGCTAAGGAAGAACACGAATTTCTAAAAATAGATAGAAGGCTGATAAAAAATTAATAAAATTTTTGGATGTAGGGGGTGATGGACAGAACTCTCAGTAAAATTGGGAGGGTTTGGACAAATCAAAGAGATGGCCGGAGGTGGAAAACACAGGGCTACTATCACTGTAGATAGAGACAAAACAGAACTAGGAATGAAAGATGCATGAAAATGGAAAAATACTAAAGGATGGAATTTGGGCATGAAAATTTAGGTGGAGCTTGGGATACAAGGGACGAACACACCATAAAAATTGCAGACCACGAAGAGGCCGTGGCCGATAGCAAGAATTTCGGGAAGAGACCTCTATCCAGTAGGACAGAACACCAAGAACGGTTTCGCGGCGGCTCGAAGGCGGCACGAACGGCGGCGGCGGCGGCACAGACGATCACCGGAGATAGAGGGGAGGGGATAGGAGGTAGAAACACTCTAGAACTTGAGATTGGAGAAGGAAGAACAGCAGGAGAGAGGAAGGGGGCGCAATATGCTCCAAGCTTCAACACAATTTTCTGATTTTTCATTGATTTTCTCATGAAAATACAAGCTTATATATGCTACCAATCTAATCTAATGTGACCCTTGGATCAAGGGTTGGGGATTGAAGGGCTGGGATTGCATGCCACAAACACAAAAAAAACATTAAATAATAGGGGAAGGGGGCGGCCTATTGACTATAAGGGGAGTTGAATGGGGTAGGTGGCCAACCTATTAGAATGTTGACCCATTCAAGCACATGTGTCCATATGACCAGCCCACCATTCTAGATGTCCACCTAGGAAGGTTGACCAGGCCCACAAGGTGACATGGACTAATGGGAAAGGGCTGAGGGCCCCCTTGCTGGTCCTACTGCCTAATTGCATAAAAACCCACACAATCCATGGGAATGACTCATTGGCTTATAAAGCCTTACATTTACGTACATACTTTCCCAAGGATATAAACACAAACTAAAAGGACATAAATGTAATAAAAAATGTACAGGCTCGGTGTCGATTCCCATCAACTCTCCCCGGGTGGGAGGAACTCGACCCCGTCGAGTAGGGGTAGGGATGCTCGAGTACTCCGGCGGATCCGTCACCGTGTCAAGTAGCGCGGGTATGCTCCACTCCAAGTGACCGTCACCTGCTCATTCCATATATACTCGATATGCACAAGCAGCTATGGGCTAGAGGTGGACACTCCGGGTGGGGCACTCTCAAAAAGGAAGGGAGCAGCTCAAAGACTCACTAGGAATCACCGCTGAGTCCCTATAAGTGACTGATCCGGGTATGGATGTGGAACCGATCCCATACTCATCAAGTGAGTCCACTCGCCTCTTACTCATAAGAGAACGACAACGAGCTTACACAAGACGCATGCAGATAAACAAACGACACACAAACCATGCAAACAAACCACACAAAACAAACCACACAAGGAAAACACACCGACTCATATATGGCCCTAGACTAAGATGGTGACACAAGCCCACTAGGTGGCGGCATCCTGGGCGGCGGGTGAGCTATCCAACTCTCCCCCCAAGGCATAGTACTCATCGGCTAGTGCGTCATCGGCCTCATAATTGACACACTTAAGCTCGGGAGGTACGGGCTCTCCAACACCTAAGGCTAGGGTGGTGCGAGCTGGACACTCGCTGGCAAAGTGGCCAAATCCATGACAGTGAAAACACTTCACTCTCGACCGACTACTCTCTCCTATAAAAGGGGCCTTACCCTTATCATCCCGTCGGGTAGGGGGTGTAGGCAGCAATGGGGGAGGTGTAGGTGCCTTGGACAATAGTGGAGGGGGGGGCGGTGCCAGAGGACGGGCTATAGGAGCCGGGGGACGGGCAACTGGTGCCGGTGGTTGGGGTGGAAATAGGTCCCAGGGTGGAGGAGGGCGAGGTCGAGGAGCAAAGTGCTCCTGACGGGTGGGCTCCTGAGGTCGAGCCATGGGAGGCCGAGGATGTGGGCCTATAGAGTGACGGGGCTCGGTGCTACGGAGAGGGGTGGGGCCCAACCGATGACTAGAGTCAAACTCTCCCTCAAATTGCTCTAACTCGAGAGCAACCTGGTATGCCTCTTCCAACGTCTTGGCATTGCGGCGGAAAAGCTCATACTGATAGTGTGGCCGCAAACCACGTCGAAAGCGAGAAACGGGCATGG
Source organism: Amorphophallus konjac (assembly GCA_022559845.1). NCBI lineage: Eukaryota > Viridiplantae > Streptophyta > Magnoliopsida > Alismatales > Araceae > Amorphophallus > Amorphophallus konjac. The sequence continues at coordinate 332,085,540 of CM040122.1, read as the reverse complement.
TACTCTCCTCCGAGACACCACATCGTAGAAAGTACTCATCAAACTCCGCGATGTATTCGGAGACGGACCAGTCTCCCTGGCTAAGACTTTGCCATCTATCAATGAGTCGCTGGCGGTATGTAGGAGGAAGGTACTTTTTTCGAAGCTTATGCTTCATCTCGGCCCATGTGTCAATCGGGGGTTCTAGCCGCTGAAGTAGCAGGCTCTCCACATTCTTCCAATAGGTTTGCGCCTACCCCATGAGTTTCATGGTGGCGAATCGGACCCTTCGGTGCTCCGACATATCATACCATTCAAAATAACGGTCCATGCCGAACTCCCAATCTAGGTAGACTTTCGGATCCAAAGACCCGTAAAAAGAGGGAGGGTCCGCTCGCACGGTCTTAAGGACTCTATCATCATCCTCATCTCGTTGTGGCTGAAAATCACGACGGCGTTGACCATACCCCTCACAGGCATTGTCGGACCCATAGTCCTCGAGACCAAGGTCATGGTGCGGTAGTTCGGGAACCCGAGGAGGGGCGGGTGGAGGAGCCTGTGGTGGCTGGTTTTGGGCCGCGGGAGCGGCCTGGACTTGGGCCATGGGAGCGGGTTGGCCTTGGGCCACCGCGGGAGGAGGTGCGGGTGGGCTTTGGGCTGCCCTAGGAGGGTCCCCGTGTGACATCCTATCTAACCGCCCAACGAGATCTTGGACCGACTTGTCGGAGGTCTCCATGCGTCCCTCCATGGCTCTAAGGTGACCATCCATATTATCGGAGAAAGTCCGAAAGTTAGCATCGGATTGGTCCAACCTAGTCATAATGGCCATCACCGCCTCGTGTAGGGAGTGGAAGTCTCCCGAGGCGCCATCTCGTGGGTTAGCCATAGGGGAAGGGCGATGGTATTGGGTACCTCGCCGAGTGGGCATGCAACGACACAGACTAGGAAACACCGACTAATGCAAACGCACACTACAAGATGATGAACCTAGACATAACCAAAACTCGGCACGTGGCGGAGTTAATCGATCCGAAGATCACTCGCGCAAGTGTGCGGCCTTCCCGATAGGCGTCGCCTAACGTTCAGACAACACCTTTTGATATATCGGGTTATTGGGATGCAATGCAAAAAGACACTTTTTTTTTGTTTGTTTTAAAATAATGATGACCCTAAACACGACTTAGACGTAAATGACTAATGAAAGATACTTTTTTTTTGGACACCCTAGACTCAACTCGCTCTGATACCAAATTGATGCGGGATGAGACCACGGACACGACAAGCTCGTGACTGTCCCTTAACGAGGGAAGCGTCGGACGTGCACGGTTGAGAAACCGGCAATGAGCTAGGGTGATCGGCTCTCTCGTGTGCCCGGATCGGGTCACGGGATGGTGTCGCACTCTCTCGCAGCAGCGGTAATGAATAGATAAAGCGAGCTAGATATCCCTACACATGCTCTCTAGCAGCGGCATAAACAAGCATATATGAAATTAAGTAAAATGCCAAGTAAGGAGCGAGGATGATACCTCCACGCGCTCGGCGTGGGGACGACGGACCCGGCTGAAACTCGTACTCCCGGGACAATTAATACACCATATTACAGCAAATGAATTACTACCCACTCCACGCAGGGAGGTAAAGGGCTACACAAACGGGCCCGGGAGGACCGAATTCGGGTTGACGGGCGGCTTCTCGCGTCTCTTCGGCAGCACCCGAACTAGTGACGGTGGGGCCCACGTGCTGTCCGGAGGGGTCGAGTGAGACCCGATGTCACCACTGTGGTGGGGACACTTGTGGAAGTGTTCCCTGGGCTGGCGGCACGCTAGTTCGCCAGCCGGAGGCCGGGCGGCTCCGTTCGGCACCGGTCGGAATAACCGGCCACGGACCTGCCGGTTCTATTTTCCGGCGCGCGCTCCGGCGAGAACGGACGCTGCAATCAGCCCCGACGTCGGAATACGACGAAACTGGCACCGTTAGAAAGATGCTTCGAGGGGCTTCAACCCAAGGTGATTACAGAAAAATAATCAAGCCTGTACTTCTGATTGGCGAATTTTGAAGTTTGCTGTTGTACAGTGTCTGAACTCTCAGACTAGCAGGGAACTTTCCCGTGGATTGCCTTTGACCGATATGAAGACCTCGGATTCAGACTTCGACTTGTTCATGAACGTTGTAGGAAATCAAGTAAGGAAACCAAGACTATTTTTGGATCTGGATTTGGAGGTGGTGGTGATTTGTTCTGATTTTGGAAGTGGAGGGTGGTCGGATCTGGGATCTGACTGACAACACTGTAGCTGAGGAAGAACACGAATTTCTAAAAATAGATAGAAGGCTGATAAAAAATTAAGAACATTTGTGGATGTAGGGGGTGATGGACAGAACTCCCAGTAAAATTGGGAGGGTTTGGACAAATCAAAGAGATGGCCGGAGTTGAGAAACACAGGGCTGCTGTCACTGTAGATAGAGACAAAACAGAACTAGGAATGAAAGATGCATGAAAATGGGAAAATACTAAACGATGGAATTTGGGCGTGAAAATTTAGGTGGAGCTTGGGATACAAGGGATGAACACACCATAAAAATTTCAGACCACGAAGAGGCCGTGGCTGATAGCAGGAATTTTGGGAAGAGACCTCTGTCCAGCAGGATAGAACACCGAGAACGGTTTCGCGGCGGCTCGAAGGCGGCACGAACGGCGGCGGCGGCGGCACAGACGATCACCGGAGATAGAGGGGAGGGGATAGGAGGTAGAAACACTCTAGAACTTGATGTTGGAGAAGGAAGAACAGCAGGAGAGAAGAAGGGGGCACAATATGCTCCAAGCTTCAACACAATTTTCTGATTTTTTATTGATTTTCTCATGAAAATACAAGCTTATATATGCTACCAATCTAATCTAATGTGGACCCTTGGATCAAGGGTTGGGGATTGAAGGGCTGGGATTGCATGCCACAAACACAAAAAAAACATTAAATAATAGGGGAAGGGGGCGGCCTATTGACTATAAGGGGAGTTGAATGGGGTAGGTGGCCAACCTATTAGAATGTTGACCCATTCAAGCACATGTGTCCATATGACCAGCCCACTCTTCTAGATGTCCACCTAGGAAGGTTGACCAGGCCCACAAGGTGACATGGACCAATGGGAAAGGGCTGAGGGCCCCCTTGCTGGTCCTACTGCCTAATTGCATAAAAACCCACACAATCCATGGGAATGACTCATTGGCTTATAAAGCCTTACATTTACGTACATACTTTCCCAAGGATATAAACACAAACTAAAAGGACATAAATGTAATAAAAAGGTACATGCTCGGTGTCGATTCCCATCAGTTTATGCATGAATGCATCCTTTATAGACTTGATGAATGATGTATAGACTTTGCGAGCGACAGGACCATGTACAGACTTAGTGACTCATGCAGACTAGAGGTTGTACTGAATTACATGCACAATGATCATGGATGCACAAACTGTCATGAGCTGCTACCTGATGTATAGACTGTGCAGACATTGCATGATCAAGCAACATGACGATGTATAGACTCTGAATGAGTGACATGCGACAGACAATGTGTAGACTTGTTTTGAACCATGCACAATGTATAGACTTGCAATGCCATGAAGGCAGGCTGTATAGACTTGAAGTAATGCATGCAGGTGACAATGCATATACTTGCTGTCAACAAGTGTATGGACTAAGCATGCATACAACAACGATGTGTAGACTTGGGTGTGTGTGTGTGCTGCACAGACTTAAATGCATGCACAGAAATAATTTATGCATATCAGCTAAAACATCATCAAGGCATAAGGCATACAAATCTGAGAGTAGACAGAGCATTACCTGATCTGAGCATTAACCTTACCTGTCATGATTTGACTTTGACTTGGGTTGACTTCATGACCTGTGAGTCATCCTTAAACCTGTTCTGACAGTTTCTCATAATACAACAGGATTATATCATCAAGGATGTAAACATAATGAGGCATAATATCTGTCATCATCAAAACTCCAGAACCACAGGGGACACAACACCATGGCAGCCAACCGCTCCCTCTGGAAGTCCGGCAGTGCTAAGTACACTGCGCGGACCTGCAGCCACGAGGTGCGGGTCCTGCGCTTTCCCTGCATTCATTTCATTCATTTTAAATGCATTTTAGTAATTTGTTTCAGTAATTTATTTCATATAAATAAAATCATCAAGGTTTAAATCTTTTTCAGAAGAGCGGTCCCCACAGGCCGCTCGTCCCCTCGAACGGTCCCATGTGCACCGTTCTATCTCCCTAGGTTCTGAGTTTCGAACGGGCTAGCGTGGGCCGTTCTTATCTTGAACGGGTGAGCATGCGCCGTTCTTCCTTCATGCTTCTTAGTTTCATACGGCCACTCCTGGGCCGCAGGAACATTGGGCGGTCCTATAGGGATCGCATTATTCATTGTTGACTGGGTGTTGAACGGACCAATGTGGCCCGTTTGTTGTCTGTACGGTGACCCTCTCACCGTCCTTGCTTGGTTCGGTTCTAATGCTGTGTAGGTTTGAACGGCTACCCCTAGGCCGTATGAGTTTGGGTGGCTCTATGTGAGCTGTCTATTTTCGTTTGTGCGGTTTTGTCTAAACCGCCCTACCGTCGTCTTCCCCGACGACGATGAGGGTTTCCCCACCGACAGGGAGGCCACCATGGCGCCCCCAAACCGGTCCTTAGCCTCTCTAATCCCCCAAAACTCCCCTAAATCTAACATGCATGCTGTATTGGAAGAAAAGAGGTTTTTTTGATGCACTTACCTCGGTTGGATGAGGCCCCTTGGCCGGTTTCTCCTCTGGAGCGACCTCCCCGGCGTTTCCATCTCCGGGCGCGGTGGCGTCGGTCCTTTCCTCGGCCTCGGACGGCGACGGGAGAGTCCCTCCCTCGGCCGGCGATGTCTCTGGTATCTCCTCCGCCGGTGTCTCCTCCGCCGCGGCGGCGGTCGTCGGCGGTGGCACGTCCACGTCCATCGTCGGAGGGCCCCTTGCTTGATGCTTGGAGCGCATGAGGAATGGGGGGTGAGAGGGGTTGAGAAAGGAGGAAGTTTTGGGGTGAGAGGGGTGGAGTGAGAGAGGTTAGAATGGGCTCAGTGGTTTGCCCTTCGTTCCCCCCCACCGTCGGTTACGGTGGAGGGAGACGAAGGGTTTAGCAGTTCGAGGTTGCAGAGGTTGTGCGGTCTATCGATAGACCATCCTTCAGTTGAACGGTTGGTAGGTGACCGTGCATCCTCAACGGTAGGATGTTTAACTCGGTTCAAATTCTATGATATGTATGGCTTACCTATAACCATTCTTATTTGGGCGGTTGGTACTTAACCATTCATGTTTAAAGTTGCCTTACCCTCATATCTCCACTTGATGTCCAATTGATGAATGTTGATATTATTGCAAATCTTGTTAACAATTTTATATGCAGCATCCTAACTTACTTGCCGTTTCACCTACACGGGTAAGTCAGGTATGGTCTTCTATCCTTGTCACCCTTATTGCATTATTATATGGTACTATAATATATTATCTCGAGAACCAGTTGGTTATCTACGTGTTCCAAGATCTGATGTTCCCCTTCAACAAAAATGATGATGATCCAGGTTCACGTGTTTAATCTTCGGATAGGCCGTTAGGTTGGGATGTCATGGGGAGGATGGTTCTATCCTGCACGCTGTGGTTGCGGATGGTATCTTGACTCTGATTTTCCCAGCTTAGCAATATTATTCTCGAGTATTTTATATTTTAATCTTTATTTGCATTTGTTTTAACGATTTCTTTTATTTTAGCCCATCATGCAGCATACGCATCTTTTTGAGCTTTCATGACCCATGGTTTACTTGAAGAATGTCCCATCAGTGATGGTTAGCTGTGCGTTCAGTGTTTGAGTAAGAGGAACTAATTCCACTCTGAGTTGGAAGGTCCTCTTTGGTCAATTCGCTTGGTTTGGTTGATTAAGAGGTCCCCGTCTGGAGCTTTAGCCTGTTTTATTTACTTTTTGCTGCCTGCGTTTGACCCCCTCATCAGACCGCGGGATTGTGTCCCCCATGAGGTTGGTCTTATCGATTTATTTCATTTAGCTTAGTCCCTCCAGACTGGTGTCGCTTTTTGATCTGACTGTTCCTTGCGTTTGGTTCAGAGTTTTCCGGAAGATTCTCATCGCTTGTTGGTAAAAACGGGTGTCGTTTTATCATAACGCCCGCTTTTCCGGTCCACTCCGCTGCATCTCCGCTTCATCTCCATATTCCATGTCACTTCTGCAGTGTCCCCTGTGGTTCTGGAGTTTTGATGATGACAGATATTATGTCTCATTATGTTTACATCCTTGATGATATAATCTTGTTGCATTATGAGAAACTGTCAGAACAAGTTTAAGGATGACTCACAAGTCATGAAGTCAACCCAAGTCAAAGTCAAATCATGACAGGTAAGGTCAATGCTCAGATCAGGTAATGCTCTGTCTACTCTTAGATCTTTGATGATGTTTTAGCTGATATGCATAAACTGTTCTGTGCATGCAATTAAGTCTGTACAGCACACACACACATTATCTTGCACACACACACACAGTCTGCACATCAAGTCAGTACAGCCCCTGGTCGCAAGACTAAGTCTGTACATCATCTCCTGCATGCATTACTTCAAGTATGTACAGCCAGTGCATTGCTTCATATCAAGTCTAGACATTGTGCATTCCTTCATATCAAGTCTAGACATTGCATGCCACAAGTTTGCACATCCTGTTTGCACTAAGTCTGTACATTGTCTGTGCTTTCACGTGTCTGGTTGCATGAGTCATTGAAGTCTGTACATCGCTTGGCGCTCACCAAGTCTGTACATATCGCTTGGCGCTCACCAAGTCTGTACATCGCTTGGCGCTCACCAAGTCTATACATCGCTTAAAGTCTGTACAGCCATTCCTTGAGATCAAGTCTATACACTGCATTGGTGGCAAGTCTATACATTGCCCTGTTTCAGGCACGCAGAGTCTGTACAGAGTTTGCACAAGTCTGCATCTTTCAAGTCTATACATTGGCCATGTCTACACATCGTTTGCCTGGCTTCTTATTCAAAGTCTACACATTCATGGCATATGTGCATCGTTTGTTCTGCAAGTCTATACATCGGCCTGGGGCTTGCCAAGTCTGTACATCGCCTGGGGCTTGCTAAGTCTATACATCGGTGGAGTCTGTACCTCCACCGCTGAACCTTCCAAGTCTATACATTATCCTGTAGCTAGCAAGCCATTCATCAAGTCTATACATTCCTTACCTTTACCTACGTTCAGAACACCAAGTCTATACATCGGTAAGGTCTGCACATGGTTGCCTTGAAGCTGCATCAAGTCTAGATATTGTCCTATAGCTAGCACAAAGTAAAGTCTGTACATTGTCCCCGTGTTAACATGCTTCAAAGTCTATACATCGTGGGCTTTAAGCATTCAAAGTCTGTACATTCTTCAAGGGCCAAGTCTATACATTGTCATCTTCAAAGTCTGTACATTCTTCAAGGGGTAAGTCTATACATCGTTCGCTTAACTTCAGCCTATGCATCGCTAAGTCTATACATTGCCTGCCCTACATGCGGTGCAAGTCCATACATTGTCTACCCTGCACACACAAGTCCATACATTGCATGTGGGCATCAAAGTCTGTACAGTGTCTCACATTGGCAAAGTCTGTACATTGTTGGCATGTGCATGCTTCGTCTTCTAAAGTCTATACATCCGTCACACTCCAGCCTTTGCGTTGAAGTCTATACATTGCTGTCTCATGCATTCTAAGTCCATACACCATGCTGTTGGGCATCGTTCATTACAGCAAGTTTGCACACTGTCTGCACGCTCTCAAAGTCTATACAGCATGTGTCTGCATCAGTTCATAAGTCTACACATTGTAGCATGCACAAACAAACAAGTCTGTACACACTTCAGCACTCAAAGGCTGAACATTCTTCAGCAGAGTCTGTACACACGTCATCACTTAAAGTCTGAACATCCTTCAGTGAAGACTGTACACACTTCAGTGCACATGTGCATCTCCTTCAAGTCGAAGTCTATACAATCATTTCCAAGCATTCAAGTCTATACATTCTATCTTTCATACTAAGTCTGTACATCTATCTAATACTTTCTTATGACTGTGTGACAGGTATATACTTCGAGAAGTAAATGTTTGGGCACGTGATCCGAGGTTGGCACCTGGCCTGTGATCTGAGGACAAAGAGGGCACAAGCCCTACACACGCCCTAGCTGCGGCTGGTATAAATATGGAGCTTCTTCCACTTGAAGAAGACAGATCAAGCAAGTGTGATCGAAGCAGAGGCAGAGAGCAAAAAAAGGCAGAAGAAGAAAAAGGAGAGAGCAGCAGAGAGGCTGAAAGCAGAAGAAGAAAAAGAAAAAGAGATTGAGATCGAGAGCTCGTGAAGTAGAAGAAAAAGAGAAAGTGAGATAGAGAGAGGGTTCGTGAAGAAGAAGAAAGAGGAATCATCAGAAGATTTGTTCACTGGCATTTGGATCAAATCCAAGCCAGACTTGCTCCTGCGAGAGCTACTTAGTGTGTCTCATTTCCTGCTTTACGTTGCTGTGTTTTTTCTTTGTGTTTGCTTTTTATTTTGTTCTTTCCATCTATTCACCTTGTTCTTCCGATTCCCTTGTTTGGGATCGGGGTTCCTCCTGTGGTCTCAAGAGAAGGGAGACTTGTTCTCCGGTTTGCTAGCGACTGTGCAGTCTCTAGTGGTTCCCTCTGGTGTGGAGGAAGAGAGGTCCGTGACCTCTGGTTTGCAAGTGGCTGGGAGTCACTTGTGGGTTTCCCTCCGGGTTGGAGGAAGGGAGATTCGTCTCCGGTTCTGGTCTTGTGGGTTGCAAGTCCAGGTGGGTTCCCTCTTGGGTGGAGGAAGAGAGACCTCGGTCTCTGGTTGCTAGTGACGGGTAGTCACTAGCGGTTGCCCTCCAGTTGGGAGGAAGAGGGGAGGTTGTTCCCCTGGTCAAGCTGTTTGGCAGCACTTTTTGCAGACTGAGTCTGCGGTTCTAGCGTTAGCTAGTGGAAGCCTCACTCCGGTTTGGAGTGAGGGGTGGACGTAGGTCTGTTGACCGAACCACCTAAAAATTATCTATGCCGTGGTTTGCCTTGTGCGTTTGCTCCTTGTCTTCTACCTCTTTCACAGGTTGTATGAACACTCTTATTTCTATCTGCAGTGACCTTGAGCATTACATATTTTGCTAAGTGAATCTGGTTTGCACAGTTCTGTCTTCGGCATTAGTCTTGATCAGGTTCCACTAGTATAGTTAGCAGTTCATCTGATTGATCAAATGTTCATTTGAGTTCTATAGCTTTTATTCTGCAACTGTGTCAAGCAGCAGGCTTATTGTTTTTAAGTGGGGTAATATCATTGAAGGGGATACATTCACCCCCCCTCTGTATCCATCGCACCGTCCCAAAAATTGGTATCAGAGCGGGTTGTCTGCATAGAAGATCCAGCGACCTGCAGATTCGATCCTGCTGTCTTGGTGCTATCTAGCTTTTGGTGCATCATTATTCCTGTTGCATTTATCTGATCAGTTTTCATGGGTGATCCACCGATTTTCAACGGCTCTAATTTTAATGTGTGGTTTGTCAATCTGCGCAATTATATTGATGCAGTTAATCCTGATCTGTGGAAGTTAATTTCACAAGGTCCTCACACATTACCAAAGAAAGTGTCCAAATGGACCAACAGTCACAGATCAAAGGATGGAGAAAATCAGAAAGCCTTCAATCTGATGAAAGCAGCCACTGACAGAGCCTTACACTCTTGTCTTTATGATTGCAGGTCAGCTAAAGGCATCCTGGAGAAGCTGAAGCTAGCTCACAGGATAAATGAAGACAGCTGCATGATGGCTAACAGAAGTAATCAAAGTGGCAGCCAAAATGAAGAAGAGGATGATGATGAGGAGGTAAATCGTTTCGAGAATTTCTCTTTAGATGATTGGGAGAATGCATATGCTGAGTAGCTTGAATCTCATGAACAATTAAGAAAACAATACAAGAACTTGAAAAGGAAAAGTGATCGGGGTAGTTCAAGTTCACCATGTAAAAATTGTTCAAACATGAAGCAATCTCATGATGCCTGTTTGTCTGATATCCATATGAATAAAAATCAGAATGAAAAATTGATGAACGAACTTGAATGTGTTTGCTCTGAACTAAGTAGGCTAAAATCTGAAAATGACTCTCTTAGAAAACCTGTTAAAGAAAATGAAGAAAAATTTGGGAAATTTGAGCAAGAGAAGAATTTGTTTGCTGAAAAATTGAATGCCATAAAATCTGTAAATATGGAATTGCAGAAAGATCTTGAAAAATAGCAAAAAGAATTGAAAGAATTTGAATGTGTTAGCGCTGAATTGGATGTTCTAAAATCTGAAAATTAATGTCTTAGGAAACAATGTGGAAAACTCCAGGCTCAAACAATATGTTCTGGTAAATCTGCTTGTAATGATTGTCCACTTCTTAAGGAAATAAATGAAAATCTTCACTCAAATTTAGAATGGCAGAAGGAGTTAATTGTTTCCCTAAAGGAAGAAAACAGAGAACTGTTAAACAAGATTTTGGAGTTTGAACAGATAGAGGAAGAGCTGAATAATAAAATGAGCTCAATGAAAATTGATAAAGGCTCTGTTGAAGAAATTGAAAATCTAAAATCAAAAAATGACAAATTAACCAAAGAGGTTGAAGGATTGAAGCAGTTGAACACTGCTATGTCAGAGAAACTTCTTCTCTTAGAAAAAGGAAAATCTGTTTACATTGAAGAATCTGAAAAATTGAGAAATCTGGAACAAGAAGTTGAGGTATATAAAATTGCAAACAAGGTGCTAAGCGAATGTGTAAATTGCAATGAACAAGAGATTGCCAGCTATGAAATACACATCGTTTCTTTAGAAAATAAAATTGAGGATTTAAATAATTCCTTGTCAAAATTTGTGGACGGAAAAGATAATCTGGACAAGATTCTAGGAACAAAGGTTAATTTTCAGAAGGAAGGGTTGGGCTATAACCCTTCAAACAAGAAGAGTTTTAAAAACACAGTTCAAACTTCCTTTGTTTCCAGCTCAACTTCTCACAGCCCTCAGAACCTTTCTGGTTATCAGTCAACTGCTTAAAAGAAAACAACAGAAAAATAAAAAGAAAAGATCCAACATATTCCTCTCCCCACTTTACATATTTCACCCACACACTCACATGCATCTAAAAAGAAAATGAATTGTTATTACTGTCACAAGATTGGCCATCTGATGCATGAATGTAGATTAATAGAACTAGATGATTTGAATGCCAGGAAAATGCATGCCAGGGACCCTCATGTCAAGAAATTTCCTGTCACTAAGAAAAAGAGCATCTCATGTACCAACTGTGGTAAGGTAGGACACAGTGCTGCACAATGTTGGTTTGCAAGTGGTAAGAAAAGATCATGTTCATATCATACAAAATTCTCTGCAAACCAACATGGTTTTAATAAGAACAAATTTGTTCCTGTAAACCAGCACATCACTTGCTATAACTGTAACAAATCTGGTCACAAAGCCACCGAATGCTGGTCAGGCTCTTTCAGAAGAAATCAAATTAGCTGCTCTCAATGTGGAAAGCATGGCCATACAGTCAAGGACTGTTGGCATCTTCAAGATAGGAGGGCAAATTTCAAATATGGTAGACATCCTTCTAAGGAAAACATGTTTGGTAAGATTAACAGGAACAACTTCCATAATAAAAATAGAAACCAGTATGCACCTGCACAAAAATTCCATGCTGATAATTGTGTGCATAACAAGAAATCAAAGCATGTTGTTTCCTGTTATTATTGTGGACAGTTTGGGCACTCCATGAGTGACTGTCGCTTAATGAAATCTGATGACTTACATGCCCGAAGATTGTGGAAAGCACCTATCAGAGGTGTTACTAACAATGTAGGACCCAAGAAGTCTTGGGTACCTAGAAACACAAAATGAGATCTGTGCTTTGCAGGTATGCCTTGGGGATGAGGAATAAAAGGGGGTCAAATAAACCAAGGCATCCAAAATGTGGTAAAACCCCAACTCTGTTGTTTAAATGCTTGTACACCTGAATTTTCTTTTAGCTGAACATCATGCTTAATATGTCAATTAAGATCTCATGCATACATGTCCATAACTGCATCTGCCATTTGCATTCTTTTCTGATCATGCACTTGCTAGGCGATCTGTGCATACATGAGATTAAAAGGTTGTCTGCATTTGATGCATACATATGCCAATTGCAGTTGGTTGATATTTGTTAAATTGCATTCTAAAAAATCTGAAAAGTTAAATTGAATAAATATGTTGCTTGGACGATCTCTCATGCTTAAAAATGTTCACCTGCACATTTGACATGCACATGCATTCATAATTGCATATAAGTGGCATATTGTTAGCTTAAGATGCATATAGAACTGCATCTGCATTGGATTGTCATGCATGACTCTTGGTATATAAATAGTGAGTTACTAAAGGGCAGATGAATTCTGTCTGGAAGTGCTTGCTATATGGTAGGTGGTCTTTAGACCAAGTCCTCCGCCTGGTACCATAGGTCAGTGTTGCACGAAGAGCAGTCTAAATGTTCATGTGATCATTGCATATATTACATGCTGTCAGCTCACTGCACTTACACTTACTGGTTAGAAGTGTCGACATCTTGAGTGCTAGCTCATGCATACATTTAGGGGGAGCATTATTCATACTCTTGAAATCACATCTGACCCATGCATTGCAACACCTTTCAGCTTCCTGCTTCAACTGTTATCAGCCATTTTCACTCATTCTATCCATTGGTATCTGTTGAATTGGTTGTTCCTTAAAATGATTCAGCCTTCCTTGAAAATTCAGAAAGACTTCTCTGTGCATATCCTGATCATAAATCTGAAAACAACTTAAAGGGGAATCTTCTATTATATAGGACTATGAATGTCTGATTCTTTCAGCCGGTTGAAGTTTCATGTATGTCTTGTGTTTGCTTATGAACATATCTTGAAAATATCTGAGTTAGTCTTAATAAACTTTAACCAACATTTTCATGTTGTGTTTTTTTTTAACTCTTCTGAATTCTGAAAATTCTGAAATCATGATATTCCTTGATTGATATGTATGAAATTAGTATTGATTTTTAAACATCTGAGAATATGAAACATGTCTAAGGGTAAATCATGTCAGAGCAATGACTTTGGTCACTGAGAAACCATGTCCAAAGGACTGTGTCATGAGGTGTCATAGTTAACTCTGCTTAAAAATGATTGATAATCTGGCAGAGCAATGGCATGCACACTGAGAAATATATCTCACTCATCAAAGAAATGATTTGTAGTGTGTCATGAAGTGTAAATGCAATCTCTGTTCCTATGAGGCATGACAGTTAGTCCTTCCAAGTGCTTAGGGATACTGGCGTCTAAACAACGTGTATCCTCTAGTTACAAGGGTGTACTAAACTCAAGTGCTCATGAAGAATGTTATAAAAATTGTTGCTGATCTAGTGTATCATTTGAAAATGTGTGCAAAAGAAATATTCTATTGGAACCCCTGACAGAAACAAATGATTTCTTATGTGTTTAACTTCATTACTATTGATTGCATCTCTTAAAGGAATCTTTGAAATTGAGTGAGTAAGAAAGAAGAAGATTAAGCAAGATTGTCAATATGAAAGCAAGGTTCACTTTTATTAAAACTGATTTCAGATGTGAGTACAGAAAGTTTATGAACAAGCCTTGCATATATCATATTCTGATCTGACTTGTCAATGAAGATCATTCATAAATCTCTATAATAGAAAAGTCTGAAATACATGTTTAATCAGATTTATGAAATTGATATCCCATTGAAAACCTTTCTCATTCATTCTGAATGCTTCCTTTCTCACATTAGACTCAATTATTTCAGACCTGACTGTTGACTTCTTTATGTCCTGAGCTTCATTCCAATCACTGTCCATCTAACGGGGAGAATTCTTACATGTCCCTGTGGTTCAATGTTCATTCAGGAGAATATCTTGTCAGGGGGAGTTTTTGATGACTGTAACTCAGCATTGCATAATAGCTCCTATATCATCTCCTTCAACAGTCAATGATCATTCTATTCTTTTTGATGTTGTCAAAGGGGGAGAACTTTTGTGAGTCATCATTTGCATCAATCAATAGTTGCATCACATGGTGTTTTACATGCTCATTATGTTTACATAATCATGAACTGTCATATGGTATTTCATAACCATCATGATGAATCTATTGCAATGACTCATAATATTGCCATCATCAAAAAGGGGGAGATTGTTGTGTCCCGTGTGGTTCTGGAGTTTTGATGATGACAGATATTATGCCTCATTATGTTTACATCCTTGATGATATAATCCTGTTGCATTATGAGAAACTGTCAGAACAAGTTTAAGGATGACTCACAAGTTATGAAGTCAACCCAAGTCAAAGTCAAATCATGATAGGTAAGGTCAATGCTCAGATCAGGTAATGCTCTATCTACTCTCAGATCTTTGATGATGTTTTAGCTGATATGCATAAACTGTTCTGTGCATGCATTTAAGTCTGTACAGCACACACACACATTGTCTTGCATACACACACACAGTCTGTACATCAAGTCAGTACAGCCCCTGGTCGCAAGACAAAGTCTGTACATCGTCTCCTGCATGCATTACTTCAAGTATGTACAGCCAGTGCATTGCTTCATATCAAGTCTAGACATTGTGCATTCCTTCATATCAAGTCTAGACATTACATGCCACAAGTCTGCACATCATGTTTGCACTAAGTCTGTACATTGTCTGTGCTTTCACGTGTCTAGTTGCATGAGTCATTGAAGTATGTACATCGCTTGGCGCTCACCAAGTATGTACATCGCTTGGTGCTCACCAAGTCTATACATCGCTTAAAGTCTGTACAGCCATTCCTTGAGATCAAGTCTATACACTGTATTGGTGGCAAGTCTATACATTGCCCTGTTTCAGGCACGCAGAGTCTGTACAGAGTTTGCACAAGTCTGCATCTTTCAAGTCTATACATTGGCCATGTCTACACATCGTTTGCCTGGCTTCTTAGTCAAAGTCTACACATTCATGGCATATGTGCATCGTTTGTTCTGCAAGTATATACATCGGCCTGGGACTTGCCAAGTCTGTACATCACCTGGGGCTTGCTAAGTCTATACATCGATGGAGTCTGTACATCCACCGCTGAACCTTCCAAGTCTATACATTGTCCTGTAGCTAGCAAGCCATTCATCAAGTCTATACATTCCTTACCTTTACCTACGTTCAGAACACCAAGTCTATACATCGGTAAGGTCTGCACATGGTTGCCTTGAAGCTGTATCAAGTCTAGACATTGTCCTGTAGCTAGCACGAAGTAAAGTCTGTACATTGTCCCTATGTTCACATGCTTCAAAGTCTATACATCATGGGCTTCGAGCATTCAAAGTCTGTACATTCTTCAAGGGCCAAGTCTATACATTGTCTCGCTCACATCTTCAAAGTCTGTACATTCTTCAAGGGGTAAGTCTATACATCGTTCGCTTAACTTCAGCCTATGCATCGCTAAGTCTATACATTACCTGCCCTGCACGCGCTGCAAGTCCATACATTGTCTACCTTGCACACACAAGTCCATACATTGCATGTGGGCATCAAAGTCTGTACAGTGTCTCACATTGGCAAAGTCTGTACATCGTTGGCCTGTGCATGCTTCGTCTTCTAAAGTCTATACATCCATCACACTCCAGCCTTTGCGTTGAAGTCTATACATTGCTGTCTCATGCATTCTAAGTCCATACACCATGCTGTTGGGCATCGTTCATTACAGCAAGTTTGCACACTATCTGCACGCTCTCAAAGTCTATACAGCATGTGTCTGCATCAGTTCATAAGTCTACACATTGTAGCATGCACGAACAAACAAGTCTGTACACACTTCAGCACTCAAAGGCTGAACATTCTTTAGCAGAGTCTGTACACACTTCATCACTTAAAGTCTGAACATCCTTCAGTGAAAACTGTACACACTTCAGTGCACATGTGCATCTCCTTCAAGTCGAAGTCTATATAATCCTTTCCAAGCATTCAAGTCTATACATTCTATCTTTCATACTAAGTCTGTACATCTATCTGATACTTTCTTATGACTGTGTGACAGGTATATACTTCGAGAAGTAAATGTTTGGGCACGTGATCCGAGGTTGGCACCTGGCACGTGATCCGAGGATAAAGAGGGCACAAGCCCTGCACACGCCGTAGCTGCGGCTGGTATAAATATGGAGCTTCTTCCACTTGAAGAAGACAGATCAAGCAAGTGTGATCGAAGCAGAGGCAGAGAGCAGAAAAAGGGAGAAGAAGAAAAAGGAGAGAGGAGCAGAGAGGTTGAAAGCAGAAGAGGAAAAAGAAAAAGAAAAAGAGATTGAGATCGAGAGCTCGTGAAGTAGAAGAAAAAGAGAAAGAGAGATAGAGAGAGGGTTCGTGAAGAAGAAGAAAGAGGAATCATCAGAAGATTTGTTCACTGGCATTTGGATCAAATCCAAGCCAGACTTGCTCCTGCGAGAGCTACTTAGTGTGTCTCATTTCCAGCTTTACATTGCTGTGTTTTTTCTTTGTGTTTGCTTTTTATTTTGTTCTTTCCATCTATTCACCTTGTTCTTCCGATTCCCTTGTTTGGGATTGGGGTTCCTCCTGTGGTCTCAGGAGAAGGGAGACTTGTTCTGATGGGGCCATCACCATCCGTTCTGACACTCTCGACCATTCTCGTCACCCCGGAGGCGTACATCATGGTCTAGTCATTTATTTTGAGTCCTATGTATGTTTCTTTATTTTATTTGAGTCATATCATTGAAATTTCCCTTTTATTTAAGTCATGTCCCTAGGTCCTGTGCTTATTTCCCTAGGTTTGAGTGTCATTAGGTTTATTAGTTAGCTATTGGGCCCAATTCATTGGGCTTGGCCCAAGGGCACTCCCCCTTCCCTTGGTTATTTATCATTGTGTTAAGAGTCAAGGTCTTTTTATAAAATGTGGGTTGCCTATATATAGGACCCCATTTCCCCCATTTGAACTAATTAATAAATGAATGAAAAACTTACCATTTTGAGAGTTCAAACTTCTTATCTAGTGGAGAGATTCCATTATTTGGGTGAGAGACCCTAGGGGAGAGATTCCCCACCCATCCCTCTCTTAATCTCTCTCTTTCACTCCCCTTTCTCTCTCCTCCACACCCAATTTCGAAAACTTTCTCTCTCCTAACTTCCCAACCACCACTCTCCCACCTACCCCCATTAAAGGCCACTCCCCTTCCCCACACATCCCATTACTCCACCCCCTAGTCCCAAGAGAGCTTCCACCAATCCTAGCTCCACCTCCCAACCCCCAACTACCCCACCCACTTCCCCAAGCACCCTTCCCACTACCCCAAGCACCCCTTCCCTTCCCCAACACAACCCCTTCCATCCCCAAGACCACCATTGAATACCCTCCATTAAGGAAAATTCAAACTCACCTTCCCTCCACCCACTTGTGCCCCCCTCACCTTCCCCTCTCCCTCCAAGCCCAAATTCACAGCTCCTCTCTCACCCATAGCAAACACCCCATTTCAGCCCCCATTCTCCCCTTCCCACACCTTGAAACCCCCCCTCCTAGATCCCCTCACAGCTGGGGGTTTCCCCTACACACAACCACCTCATTTCCCCGCCCATCTACCCCATTCCCCATTACCTATCTCCACCCTCTCAAGTTCTGGTTGCAGGCAGCAGATTGGCCACAGGTTGCAGAGGCCACCCCGTCCTCCCCTGGGAGCTTCAAGTGGAATACCATATATCGACGAAAGCGTCTGCCTGTCTTCTTCGCAACGGTGGTGGTCCCGTCCCATTCCGAGTTCATGATCGACCAGGAGAGCCATTCTCCCACAACTGCGCAGATCCCCCCTGGTAGGAGATCAGAGCCGAATTGGAAGCTCGACTGCGATGATTGTGTTGGGACTCGGATCGAGAGTTCTTCTTCAAACATCTTTTACTACGAATCTTATAACATCTCCAAGAAGCAGAGCCCCATTTGGCGACCGGACCTGAAAGTTATCAATTTTCTCCCTCGGGTGCTCGGTTCTGCTTCCACTTAGTCTGCACCAACCCCTCCTCAGTGTTCAGAGCCTACCGGTCGACCTATACATCAGCTGGCATCCCCATTGGTCTTGCTTCAAAGAGGACTCGTTAACGGTTCCAACAACTTTGGCGGCACCTGATTCTGAGCTCGGGAGCGACCGTGGCAACCTCTGCTTCTTGCTGTTGGGAACCTGAAGCTGTCAGATCCGAGGGTCTGCCACCCTGTTCAAGCCCCTAACCCGACCAGCAACGGTACCCGAAGAAATTTACAAAATTCAAGCATCATCCAGATCCAGCTACGAAGAATCTCCAAGTGGTTTCGTCTGCAAAAAAAATCGGGGATGACCACAATGTCCAAATACCTGACGGTCTGTCATGAGACACAGTCAGCTGGCAGATTCGGCTTCGACTTCCCTCTCTTCACTTCTAGCTCGAATTCCCCTCCCCGCTTGGCCGGCTGAAGGCCCCTCCCTGCGTGGAGGTCGTATTGAGTGTATTCATTGGCTTCCCTTCCCCGAGATCCCCCCCCTTGCATGGGGGTAGTTTATGTATTATTTACACTCACAGGTTTGAAGCTTCATCGACGCGGCGTGCGGGTGCTTCCCTCGCCTCCCCGCTCGCCCCTGTCTCCAACCGGAGTCAGTTTCTTCAAACCGGCTAGGTGAAAACTCGTCCCTTGCTCTCAATTATTCTTGTTCATTTAATATTCTCCAATTGCGCCGTCGATAAGGAAGAGAGCGCCTGATCTTAAGGCTCCACCGCACTTGTGCGACCCCCGTGGGTGTGAGTGAGTGATCCGTGTCCCTCAGCCAAGGCCAACACATTGAGTTGAATATCCGCACCTCAAGGGGAGGTTTGACTTAGACTTTGTTGGCCCTCTACCAGCAAGGGTCTTGTCCCATTTCCTCGACTCGGCATCCCCGAGTTACCCCCGGGTTAAGTGTATGCGCCATACGAAGGTCCGCTTGTGTAGGCTTCATAGCCTTGTGGTTGTGCTTGTTAAATTAGGTCCGAGGTTGTGTCACATCAAGTGGTATCAGAGCAAGTTTTAGACTTGTCTCTACTAAGTCTAGTCCTTGGGCACATTTGCATTCATCAACATAGCTACCTCTCTTTGGTCACATTCATCCCACTCGACCCCCCACAAGGGACCGATCAACCCTCCATTTGACATAATCTCTTTTGAGGATCTCCTCTTCGATGGATCATGCTATAGTGCCTACCTAAAGTGGGAGGTCACCATGGAAAAACACTTTGAGAGAACTATGGTTTATGGACCCGCAAGAGTCCACGTTGCCATGGGGCAATTTCGGGGTCATGCCAAGGAAAAATGGAGAAACATAGTGGGCTTAAGGGATGTTAGGAAACAAGAACCCATTTCCTCATGGGATGATATGAAGAAAGAACTTAGAAAAATCTACATCCCCAAACATTCCCACCCCTCCTATTCAAGCACCCCTAAACCGAGGAGCACTACCACTCCTCCATCCCCACCCGGCCAACTTGGGGCCGTCCTTTGGTCTCCATCTCCACCAACCCCAATAATTCACATCTCAACCATCATAACTACACTTCGCAACCAAGTCCTCTCCCTTAAGGCCCAAATAAACCAAGCATCCACCTCTCCACCAAATCCCCTAAGGGTCCCCACACTCCAACCAAAACCCCCTTCCGCAAACCTCACTATCCAAACTCAATTGGGCCCCATTTTCCCCCCTCCACAACCGGCCGATCCCAAGGGGAAGAGACCCCTAACCGACCCGATTTCCCCAATAAGGACCACCACTCAACCTATTCTCACCATTCAAACCCAAGTCGACCCCGAGTCCATCCCTCCACCTAGACCCATGATGGCTACCACCACCCAACCCACAATCCCTCACCAAACCCATACCCCACATCTCCCCTTGGTCCCCACCACTACCCCTCCATCGTCCCCTAAAAAGGGTATACCCCCCAAAACCCATCAACCCAAATCTTGTCACCCAACCCACCTTCCACTTCCACTTCCAACCTCAATCCTACCCCAACCTAGACCTCCACTACTTCCAATCCCAAACCCCACTCTACCAATCCCAATCCAAGTTTCCCTTTACCCTCCACCCCGGGAGCACCACACACCAACCCTCATCACCCCAAAAGACCCCCTCACCTCCTTGGTAGAAGAACTCATACCCGATCCAATAGTTGTGAGCACTCCAAACCCACCCCCCACCTTGGAGGAAACTCAAGTCCAAGTTGAAGAAGAAACCTCACACGATGGTCTTTATCTTACACCACCCTCTCTAGTTGGGGCGGAGCTCATCTTAGGAGAACCCATTGTTAGTTGGCTTGTCTGCAGGCCTGTGGCGGTGTTGGGCTGCTCTCAGTCACTGCTGCCGTTGCACAATGTTACGGCGGCCACCCGGCTTACCTCGCACCTGTCGGCCAATGCAAGGGCATGCTTCGAACTCTCCCACGTTACTTGAAGGGCCGCAAGATGAATTGAGAGAGAGAGAGAGAGAGAGGTTCTGTATTATTTACTGCAGTAGCGGGAAGCACTCATGGTCTTTATGAAGAGAGAGAGTTGGCTAAAGGAGAGCCCAATTAGAGAGATCCCGGCCCATATTTTCCCTCCCATAGAACAAGACCTTCCCATAGTGCCCTTCTTCTCCTATCACACCACAATCCAATCATCCTATCAAGTGGAGACCTTAGAGGACCTCCTCAAGGGCATAGCATGGCAATTAGAGATGACTAGCATGTTGACCCCTATGGTCGAACAACCTAGGAGCCTTAGCCTCCTACACCTATGCATAGGGTCTATCATCTCGGTTTGCACCATTGGTTGCTACACTAGCGACCTCCTTCTATTCCTCCCTACACCCGATGAGCCCAACCTTCTCCTCGATTTAGAGCTTCTTATCTCGGGTAGAAAGCCAAGCCCTCCACTCATGGCCAATCCACTTGCCAAGAACATTGGCCCAACTATCATGGAGAAGGATGACTTAGCACCTTTTGAGGATCTTGAGGACATGGAGTTCCTCCCCCTAGGTAACCCATTTTATGATCCATATGATCCATTCCAATGGGAGTCAAGAGACTCATGTGACCCAAACACTTTATCCACCACCCACCTTTCCCTACACCAATTCACCATGTTTGACCCAATTCACTCCATCTTAGACCCGGGTTACACCTTGGGAGCCATGACCTTGGGCCACATATCCCTAGGTAATGAGGTTGTGCTCCACCCCATGATGACCACCTTCTTAGATCCATTCGACCCTTTCCAATGGGAGTTCAAAGGTTGTCCCACACCTATACACATGGAAGTCACCCATAGGAAAAATATGCATGTGTCTAGGCTTACCACACCACTTGCCATGAACACTATGTTGGGTCCATTCATTCATATCACTCACATGTCAAGTAGAAAGCATGAGTGGTCCATATTCGGATGTATTGGTCCACCCTCATTCATGATGGGTCTTAAGCATGTCAAAAGCATCTACGGATGTCAGGGTCCCCTGACATTCATCACCACTTTACATGATAGGTTCACATATGGTTTCCCCGGCCCACCTAGGCCCACCTAGGCCCACCAAAGTCTACATGACAACATTGCATGATAAGTCCACATATGGTTGCCCCGGCCCACCAAGGTTCATCAAGGTCCATATGGCATCATGGCATGATAGGTCCATCTATAGTTATCCAGGTCCACCCATAACCACTAAAAGGACAGCATTCATAAAATTACATGATAACCTTGCAAGCGCATCAACAAGAGTCATGAAATCTACAAAAGGCCGACCGACTCAATGGCGTCACCAAGAAATCCAAATGGGTGATTCCGGGATGGTGAGGAATGAGAGGCTATCACATAGAGACAACTCAAGATTGAGGTTTTATGGGATCAGCCCCTTCCAGGTTTTGAGGTGCATTAGCCCCACTACTAAGTTAGGCCTCCTCAAGGGATACGGAGTTAACTTTAGTTTCAATGTGGAAAGCCTTGTGCCACACAAGGGACCCACGGTGGCACCAAGTGAGAATTTCAAGCCCCATTCCTCTCTTGAGAGAGCACCCACCCCTCCCAATGTGAGCACCATCAGCCGAGAGAGCCCGACGTAAGCAACTTGAGAGAATATTGGATCAACAGGTAATCACCACTCGGAGCAAGGTGAACGGGCTCTACCTCGCTAAGTGGAAGAATCGGCTTCTTTCGGAAGACATGTGAGCGGTACCACCTCTTACTCGACGGAGTCGAGTTCTCCGCACCCCGGGAGTATGATGGGGTCATCACATTCCGTTCTGACACTCTCGACCATTCTCGTCACCCCGGAGGCGTACATCATGGTCTAGTCATTTATTTTGAGTCCTATGTATGTTTCTTTATTTTATTTGAGTCATATCATTGAAATTTTCCTTTTATTTGAGTCATGTCCCTAGGTCTTGTACTTATTTCCCTAGGTTTGAGTGTCATTAGGTTTATTAGTTAGCTATTGGGCCCAATTCATTGGGCTTGGCCCAAGGGCACTCCCCCTTCCCTTGGTTATTTGTCATTGTGTTAAGAGTCAAGGTCTTTTTGTAAAATGTGGGTTGCCTACATATAGGACCACATTTCCCCCATTTGAACTAATGAATCAATGAATGAAAAACTTACCATTTTGAGAGTTCAAACTTCTTATCTAGTGGAGAGATTCCATTATTTGGGTGAGAGACCCTAGGGGAGAGATTCCCCACCCATCCCTCTCTTAATCTCTCTCTTTCACTCCCCTTTCTCTCTCCTCCACACCTAATTTCAAAAATTTTCTCTCTCCTCCCTTCCCAATCACCACTCTCCCACCTACCCCCATTAAAGGCCACTCCCCTTCCCCACACATCCCATTACTCCACCCCCTAGTCCCAACAGAGCTTCCACCAATCCTAGCTCCACCTCCCAACCCCCAACTACCCCACCCACTTCCCCAAGCACCCTTCCCACTACCCCAAGCACCCCTTCCCTTCCCCAACACAACCCCTCCCATCCCCAAGACCACCATTGAATACCCTCCATTAAGGAAAATTCAAACTCACCTTCCCTCCATCCACTTGTGCCCCCCTCACCTTCCCCTCTCCCTCTAAGCCCAAATTCGCAGCTCCTCTCTCACCCATAGCAAACACCCCCTTCCAGCCCCCATTCTCTCCTTCCCACACCTTGAAACCCCCCCTCCTAGACCCCCTCACAGCTGGGGGTTGCCCCTACACACAACCACCTCATTTCCCCGCCCATCTACCCCATTCCCCATTACCTATCTCCACCCTCTCAAGTTCTGGTTGCAGGCAGCAGATTGGCCGCAGGTTGTAGAGGCCACCCCGTCATCCCCTGGGAGTTTCAGGTGACATACCATATATCGACGGAAGTATCTGCCTGTCTTCTTCGCAACGGTGGTGGTCCCGTCCCATTCAGAGTTCGTGATCGACCAGGAGAGCCATTCTCCCACAACTACGCAAATCCCCCCTGGCAGGAGACCAGAGCCAGATTGGAAGCTCGACTGTGACGATCGTGTTGGGAATCGGATCAAGAATTCTTCTTCAAACATCTTCTACTACAAATCTTATAACATCTCCAAGAAGAAGAGCCCCATTTGGCGACCGGACCTGAAAGTTATCAATTTTCTCCCTCGGGTGCTCGGTTCTGCTTCCACTTAGTCTGCACCAACCCCTCCTCAGTGTTCAGAGACTACCGGTCAACACTGACATCATCTGGCATCCCCGTTGGTCTTGCTTAGAAGAGGACTTGTCAACGGTTCCAATGACTCTGGCGGCACCTGATTCTGAGCTCGGGAGCGACCGTGGCAACCTCTGCTTCCTGCTGTTGGGAACCTGAAGCTGTCAGATCCGAGTGTCTGCCACCCTATTCAAGCCCCTACCCCGACCAGCAGCGGTGCCTAAAGAAATTTACAAAATTCAAGCATCATCCAGATCCAGATACAAAAAATCTCCAAGTGGTTTCGTCTGCAACAAAATTCGGGGCTGACCACAGCGTCCAAATAACTGACGGTCTATCATGAGACACAGTCAGCGGGCAGATTCGGCTTCGACTTCCCTCTCTTCACTTCTAGCTCGAATTCCCCTCCCCGCTTGGCCGGCTGAAGGCCCCTCCCTGCGTGGAGGTCGTATTGAGTGTATTCATTGGCTTCCCTTCCCCGAGATCCCCCCCCCTTGCATGGGGGTAGTTCATGTATTATTTACACTCACAGGTTTGAAGCTTCATCGACGCGGCGTGCGGGTGCTTCCCCTCGCCTCCCCGCTCGCCCCCGTCTCCGACGGGAGTCGGTTTCTTCAAACCGGCTAGGTGAGAACTCATCCCTTGCTCTCAATTATTCTTGTTCATTTAATATTCTCCAATTACGCCATCGGTAAGGAAGAGAGCACCTGATCTTAAGGCTCCACCGCACTTGTGCGACCCCCGTGGGTGTGAGTGAGTGATCCGCGTCCCTCGGCCAAGGCCAACACATTGAGTTGAATATCCACACCTCTTGGGGAGGTTTGACTTAGACTTTGCTGGCCCTCTACCAGCAAGGGGCTTGTCCCATTTCCTCGACTCGACATCCCCGAGTTACCCCCGGGTTAAGTGTGTGCGCCATACGAAGGTCCGCTTGCGTAGGCTTCATAGCCTTGTGGTTGTGCTTGTTAAATTAGGTCCGAGGTTGTGTCACATCATATTCTCCGGTTTGCTAGCGACTGGGTAGTCTCTAGTGGTTCCCTCTGGTGTGGAGGAAGAGAGGTCCGTGACTTCTGGTTTGCAAGTGGCTGGGAGTCACTTGTGGGTTTCCCTCCGGGTTGGAGGAAGGGAGATTCGTCTCCGGTTCTGGTCTTGTGGGTTGCAAGTCCAGGTGGGTTCCCTCCTGGGTGGAGGAAGAGAGACCTCGGTCTCTGGTTGCTAGTGACGGGTAGTCACTAGCGGTTGCCCTTCGGTTGGGAGGAAGAGGGGAGGTTGTTCCCCTGGTCAAGCTGTTTGGCAGCACCTGTTGCAGACTGAGTCTGCGGTTCTAGCGTTAGCTAGTGGAAGCCGCACTCCGATTTGGAGTGAGGGGTTAACGTAGGTCTATGGACCGAACCACCTAAAAATTATCTGTGTCGTGGTTTGCCTTGTGCGTTTGCTCCTTGTCTTCTACCTCTTTCACAGGTTGTATTAACACTCTTGTTTCTATCTGCAGTGACCTTGAGCATTACATATTTTGCTAAGTGAATCTGGTTTGCACAGTTCTGTCTTCGGCATTAGTCTTGATCAGGTTCCACTAGTATAGTTAGCAGTTCATCTGATTGATCAAATGTTCATTTGAGTTCTATAGCTTTTATTCTGCAACTGTGTCTAGCAGCAGGCTTATTGTTTTTAAGTGGGGCAATATCATTTAAGGGGATTCATTCACCCCCCCCCTCTGTATCCATCGCACCGTCCCAACAACTTTCGCTTCACCTCCGCTCGCTCACCTACAAAGAGGATATTAAGGAGGGGCATCTGTTGACACCCATTTTTTACCGATAAGTTGAGTCGTTCCTCTTACTCACATTTGTTGATGCCTCGAGTTGTCCATCATTCGTTTGGGGCTGTTTTCAGGCACGTTTTGGGCTTATTTTATGGGTAGCCTCCCTCCCTGGTTTGGTCCGAGTTGATTCAGGGCTTAATGGGCCTTGGTTTTGGTTAATCGAGCTTCTCTATGAATTCCATGCACCCATGTACATGTGCGGTCAATCTCCAGCCGTATAACATTTTGTGCGGTTGCTACTGGGCCGTTCATATATTTATGGGATATTTAGCTGATTTTCTGAATTATCACCGACAAGCATTTATGCGGTCCTCATCTAGCCGTTCAACTTGATGAACGGACGGATGGTAGCCGCTCATCTCTCAGAGTCCTGCGCTGGATGGTTTTCTCATATAATTATCCAATTAACCTATTTATCACCGATAAGGCTAGAACGGTTTGTCTTTGGCCGCTCTTCCTTTGAACGGTCTCATCTGAGCCGTTCATCTATGAGAGTCCAACGGTGAAGGTTTCAGTCAGTTCGATGGATAATCTGGATTATTTGTAATTTATTTTGAATTTTCACCGACGGGGTTAGACGGCTAGGACATGGCCGCACATCCAGTTGGACGGTCTATCGTAAGACCGTTCATCCAGTCGATTGCTAAATTTCAACATATTTTCATCCCTATATCCGCGGCTTTATCCCCAACTTCTCCCATCATTTTCTCCACGGATAATCAACCATTTTAAGTGTCGTTTCGACTGGATAAAAGATAATTAGGTTATCTATGATTTTCCTTTGATTATCTTGATCTGAAAATGCCTCTAAACCCTAATTTTGAGCTAGGACTTTAGGTGCTCTATAAATAGACCCTAAAGGCCGGATTTGAAAGGGAGGGATTTTGGTCGACGGCGAAGCCCTGCCTAATTCTTGAGTGACCTAGCACCAAGGAGGGCGGCTTTCTATGTCCATACAAGCCTCTGGTTCAGGGAGTAGTCCAGTTTTTGAGTCTTTTATGTTTGACAGTTTTGTCCACTTTTCATTGCATACGTCACTTTTCACACTTTCTCCCCACGTTTCTCTTCATCTTCATTGCCATGCACACACCCACCCACGTTTTTGACACCCTAGGGGTTTACAATCCCCCAGGTATCCCCTTTTCCACTTATTTATGTTCGTTTCGTATTGTTTTAGCATTTACTGCACTTTCCAGTTCTAATCTAGATTTTCTCTTTGTATTTTCATGTTGTTTTCGCATGTCAGCAATCTCTAGCACGAGGCCCATCCTCTCTGGCCGGCTGGAGAGGGTGGAGGTTGGACCCCTTTGCGACTTCTGGCTTGGTGGTCTTGCGCGGTTCTCTCCTAGCCGTTCAAGAAGACGTGCGGTGCAGTCTCGATCGCCCTTCTTCTTCCTGCGGTCGTGACAGAGCCGTTCAACTTCCAGGAGCGCTTCATCCCACATCTCTGCAGCGTCCTTAAACGGTCTATCGTAAGACCGTGCATGCTTTAGGCGGTTCTCCCTGAACCGTTCATCTTCCCAGCGCTGCAGGCCAGGCGAGTGTCTCTCCCTCTTTCCAAGGCACGGCGTGTTCATCACGTTCGGCGCTTTGGTGGCGATCACAGGTTTTGTTTCCCCCCTTTCCTTCTATCTTCATTCGCTTCTCATGTCGGATACGGTAGCATAGGCATTGGGAAGACATTGGAAGAAACAGACGGGAGGAGGAATATATCTACATCCACGTGTCAGAATCGTGGTGCTGTAGCAGTCCATGTGGCATGATCATCTGTTCCGATCCTTGCCTTGGATCACGTTCTATCACCTGGTACTTTAAGTAACATGTGCAGTTTGCTCTGTAGATGCTCGACCATATAACTCACCTGGAAAAGACACAGTCGTAAGTGTTAGCCATTTGATAATAAGCACTGGCCTTACTTTTCAAAGACAGAGATGTGCACATACTCTAAACAATGTGCACAGACTCTAAATAGTGAAGTGCGTGGACTTTATGGTGTGATCATGCAAACATGCACAGACCTGTATGCACAACTAACATTTACCTTAGTAAGTGACAAAGCATGCTAACATCGACCTTATGCACAAGACCTTGCATACTAACACTGACCATATGCATGAGACCGCATACTAACACCGACCTTAGATGCACGACCCTGCAAACTAGCACCGACCTTACATGCAAGGCTTTGCATACTAACACCAACTTTAGTCAAGCGCAAAAAGAACCTTGCACCGACTTTAGTTCGCGCATAAGGCTAACTAGCATTGACTTTAGTTTGCGCATAGGGCTAACTAGCATCGACCTTAGTTCGCGCATGAAACATGAACTAGCACCGACCCTGTATACAATACACACTGTGCTAGCGTCGACCTTACCTTATGAACCTTGATGCTAACATCGACCTTAGCTACAGTAACATGCTCAGACCTTGTAGGGTAGAATGCAAACATGCATGGAATGCACAATGCAAAATGTGCTTCGACCTCAATCAGCATAATGCAAAACATGCACAGACGTTATATGGCTATATGCAAGATGTGCACCGACTTGCTACAGTGTGTGCACAGACTTCATATGTATTGAAGACAAACATGCACAGACCTTATAATATGCTAAACTGAACATATGACGTTATATGAATGCTAAGGCAGAATGTGCTTAGACTCGATAGCAACATACAATGACTTCATGTAGACACACAGACTCCAATGACTCAAGTGCACAAACTCCAATGCACATACTCATGAATGCTTTAGATATATTCTATTTAATTTAAGGTGTTTGACTTTTTATGAAGTCTGACATTTGACTTATGGTGTTTGTCATCATCAAAACCACAGGGACACAACAGCATGGCACTTCATGACGTTGTCTTCTCGATTTCTTTGGTGAAGGGACTCAGTTTCTCGGTGAATCCAATGCCATTGCTCTGACTTAGAGCACTGAACTCAGCATACACCTTTTTACATAAGGATATATGTTTATCAGATGCCAATATCCCCAGTTACTCAGCATGGCTGAAGTTCATTGCTTTCATTATAGCCCCCTTTTTTTTGAAATCTTCAGATTTGACGAATGTTTAAAAACAATACTATAATGAAGTTTCTCAAACAAAGATGCATTTATACTAAGATAAACTTTTAGATTAGAAGGCATAACATGTCAAAACATGACAAGTTGGTTTAAGTCCATTAAGCCTGAATACAGCCACTTTCAATACCATTAAACTTTAAAGCTCAAGAGATCATAAATTTTAAACCAATAGCTTCCATGTTCAGGGCGGTCATAGAACTCCATAAAAGAAGGTTCCCCTTTAAGATTTACTCTGATGAATGAACACAACAGTAGATAGAAATACTCCCAAGAGTTCATGGCATTCAAAGAATCAAGGATCAGGCAGTTGAGCATGCAAAGATGGTAGATTTTTTTTAGACATCCAGGAAGGTTCAGATTTTCAGATCATTTCAGACCCAAGGTGAAACACAGCAAATCATAACCATGATGCAAGGGCTGCGGAAGGAAAGAAATGCACTTGGGTGGATGAATGGAGGTAGGCACCGAACACTCCCCCTGAGTATGTGCAGTGAGCTCAGACTAGAGAAAGTGAATAGGGCATGCAGGTGCAGAGGAGTGTCGACACAGGCATTTCATGGTGTCGACACACTGAGCTCCGACAGAGAACCGTTTTCAAGTAGAAATGAACTGCGAGGTCGACCTGAGTAGGTCTAAGGTCAACGTGATCAACAACAAGGAGATTTTAACATATATTGCTCAGTACAAGCTCCCCCTAAGAAGATGCAATCAATTCAGATATCAACATGATGAATTTTTAGACTGGACAGTATGCAAGCATGCCAATTGAAATTTCATGATGACTCCCCCTCAACTTGTGCATGAACTTCAAAATGCATTTGAGTGAATAAGCAAGGGGGTATGCAGCCTATGACTTATATGAGCAATTGACTCATGGTACTTGGCAGAGAACTTGATCCGAGGATCCTCTCACGCATAGTGATAGTTTCCAGTTGGACTTGATTTAACTTTCCACAAGTCACCATTCTATATACCAATGGGCCATGACATGAGAGTGCAGCACATTTTAGCAGTAGAGCAGGGAGCTAATGTTGGGTCCCTTATCATGATATGCAATGGAGTGCAAGATACCACAAGATGATGCTCCAAGTGCACACTCACATATGCAAACTAAACTGAAGTGCAGATTTACAAACCCTCCCTTAGTCTAATGCTCATGGAAGTTAAGACAATCATGCAAAAGATTATATGTCCACATGAATGAGAGTTGAAATGTATGCAGCCTTAATAGACATCATCAAAACCAATGGTTAACCATGATGAGTAGGAAATTCATATGGCTGCCAAACTGGAGGTAACAACAAGCTAAGCCATAAACTTGCAAGCAACTCATCATTATGTTCATCCTCTCATCATAACAGATTTTTATGATAAATTAAGGAGGGGTTTTCAATATATTATCAAAGAGTTTTACAACTGTGTAGAATTTATTGAAAGTAGGAAAGACTTTAACTGCAACAAGTAGCAAAATAACCTAACATGTAGAATTAGTATGAACTGAAATTTTTATTTACAAACCTGTGCCTCGAGCTTTTATTTCCAGCTGATCCTTGTTCAGCTCTAAGGCACCCTGCACCCAAAATTCTTATTTGGGATCTTCAGGTACCTAAGTTTTCTTGGGTCCTTGATGGTTAGCAACATTTCTGACATGTACGTTTCTCTTCCTTGTGGCATTCAGTTCATCACTTTTCATCCAATGACAATTATAAGCACATGTCCATACTTA
The DNA here is from genome assembly GCA_022559845.1 of Amorphophallus konjac. NCBI lineage: Eukaryota > Viridiplantae > Streptophyta > Magnoliopsida > Alismatales > Araceae > Amorphophallus > Amorphophallus konjac. The sequence continues at coordinate 332,055,099 of CM040122.1, read as the reverse complement.
CCGTAGTAAAAGCAACACACATTATAATTCCCATTTTTCTTGTGTGCATGGGCATTGAGCTTTTGGGGATGAGCATTATAATTACCCTTTTTTGCATGAACGCGGGTTCTACCCTTCAAATGCAAACAGTCCATGACTGTATGGCCAATTTTTCCACAGTGAGAGCAATGAGGAGGAAGGGTTCTTCTGCTGGCTTTAGGGTGCATCGACCTGTCCTGATTACTATGTCGACGCATCAGCCCACTTCTGGGCTTCTGAACGAAAGTGTGCTGAGCATGCTTCCTCCCAGTGTTAGGCTGACCCTTTCCTTTGCCTTCTCCATTGTTCTTACTGTTCTTACATGCTCTCAATTTATCATTCTTCAGGATAAAACAGTTATGCACAATATGTCCATGCTTACCACAATAGAAACAGTGAACATCCATTTTATGGGAGGCATGGTGTTTATCATTGTATTTCCTAGCATGCATATCAACACAAGCAAACTTTTTTTTCTATTTTGGCTTTTATGTTTTCCTTTTCTGATTTCTGTCTTGTTTTTGATTTTTCTGGCCACTAGACTGCTTTGTGGGACCACTAGAGGTACTGGCATCATGTGAGCCAAAGATAAAAGATGTATGCAATTTGTTCTCAAAGCCTTTTTTATTCATAGGGTTGTAGCCTAAACCCTCTTTCTGAAAGTTCACTCTAGTCCCCAAAATTCTATCCATATAGTCTTGGCCTTGCACAAATTTTGACAGACAATCATTTAAATCCTTGACTTCATTCTCCAATGAAGACATGTGCAGTTCAGATTCAACGAGGTCCTGCTTGCACACAGCTAATTGCTCATTAAGTATGGAGTTCACATTTCTATAATTCTCAATTTCCAGTTGAAGTTCATTCAGTTTCTCAGAGCTGTCATTAGCAACAAATTTTCTTTTTTCAAAAATAGCTAGTTTTTCAAGCAACACATCATTTTGCTCTTTCAAATTTTTATTCTCTTCAATCACCCTCTCATTATGGATTAACCCATCAAGCATTGTTTGATGGTTAGACATAGACTCAAGTTGATTTTGAAGTTGTCTTTCGCACTCTTCCAACCTAGTAATTTCAGCTAGCAGGGTTCCATTTTCATTTCTCAAGTGGCCAATGTTTTCTTTATGCAAGTCTAAGTCGATCATAAGAGTATCATTTAACTCCTCAAACGCAGAACATTTATTGCAGAAGGAGTTCTCATCATGAGAGCTTTTCTTGATTTCTTTTCTCAATTTTCTGTTTTCAAATTTTATCTTTTTGTATTGTTTAGCTAGGTCATCATAAGCATCCATAAGCTCTTCAAAAGTAAAGTCCTCTAAATCATAATTTACCTGAGATGAAGATGGGTCACTGGACTACTCTGGACGGTCAGCCATGAGGCAATAATTCCTATTTCCTTCTTCGTGGATCCTGGCCAGTCCATCAAGGATCTCCTTTGCAGTGTTGCAGCTGTGGACAAAAGGAAATATGGTGACATCTACTGCAACTTTTGTTAGATTGAAAGCAGCAAGGTGATTAACATTTCTAGTCCTGTGTTTAGCAGACCAATTAGATGTATCTGATGGCAGCTTGTGCGGACCATGGTATATAAGATTCCATACCATTATATCAATGGAGTTGACAAAGACACACATCTTCCCTAGCCACATGGTAAAATCTGAACCATCAAATATGGGCGGAGAATTCATTGAAACTTGTTCGACGGATAAAGACATTAATTAAAATGCACCGGGATCTATCTCTGCAGATCATTGGATCTGAGTATAACAGAGCTTGGCTCTGATACCAATTGTTGGGTACCTCGGGTGCAATGGATCGAGAAGGGGGGGTTGAATAGATCCTACCAAAAACTTTTGCCTAAATAAAATCTTAGCTACATAAAATAGAACCCACTACTTATAATACAAATGGACTACTTTAGGCACAATGCACAGCAGAACAAAAGGGAATAGCTCAAATGGAAACGGCAAAGCACAATGCACTGACAGCCGAGGTCGACACCACCATATAGTGAGGTTGACACTCCTTCAGAGCAAGTTCAGAGCCAAGGGAGATCTACTACACTTGTCTACAGAGATCTCACAAAATTCCAAGCAGATGAATGAACAGGCTACCTGAATAAGTGAAGTCAGTGCAATAGAGTGTGTTGGAAAAGCAACTACAAATGCATAAGTTAGTGCTGATAAAACAGTCCAAGAACAAACCCTTTATGATGTCTGTCCTGTGAATGGGGGAAAGAAGAAATGGATCAATCACACAAGGCACACCCCATTGCATAAGATATTTTTAAGGTGGTTCGGTTGTAAACCCGCAACCTACGTCCACCCCTCACCAAATCCGGTGAGGCTTTCTCCACACGAGGACAAAGTCCTCAACCCACACACGAGGATGAAATCCTCCACACACACACACGGGGGGGGTGAACCCCACACACGCACACACACACACACTAACAAAGAAGACAAGCTGCAAGTGCAGTAAAAAGCACTTCCGGTCTCTCAAGCAAAGCCCTGGACACACACTGTTAAATCGATTGTAAAATGAAAATGCAAGCACAAAGTAATGCAGGGAGAAGGTAACTGTGGCTTCAGATCAATGTCATAAAGCACTAGCAAACTTGGCACAGCTAAAGGAGGGCTGCACTCCTTTCTTCTTCTTTGCCTCTCAGAGTTTCTGCTGAGAAGGCTCCCTTCCTTTCTCTCAAGCTCTCTTCCTTTTCTTTCTCTCAGAAGTACATGGTGGAAGGCTTAGGGCTGCTCACTCTTTTCTTCTTTCTCTCTCTTTTCTTCTTCTCTCCTTTTCTTTTACAGCATTGGACTGGGATGACCAGATGCTGGGCTGCTCTCTCTCCCTTCCTTTCTTTCTCACAGGTTTTCTATTGATTGCTCAAGGGATGTTGGCTTCTTCTTAGGGCGGCATCTACAGCAGCAGCAGCTTCTTCATTAGAAGCTTCACATATATATAGAAGATCCTTGCAGAGAAATTTTCCCTCCAAAAGAGCTGCAATAGAAATAGGCTGGAGTTCAAATTAAAGTAGCTTTTATGACCTCTAGCCTTTCAGTTGTGCTTGACTTGATCCACCGGATATAAGGAGGCAGCTGGAAAGTCAAATTTCTCTCCAACATTTTTCCTTGGTTTTGTAGAGAAAATTCTGAGGATATTTATCTTGAGCTGTAGTGCTTTTCAGACCAGTCCTAGGATAGGACGGTGGCTGGCAGAAGGTGGACTTTACTTGAGAGTCTGTGGTAGAGTGAATGACTTGGTCAGTGTGCACTAGAGGGCTGACCACCTGACTGGTCCTTTCTTAGGACAGAAGAGACAGATTTCTCACAGAAGGGACTTTCATAGATTTGGTCCCTGACATGGTCCTCTTCAAAAAGATGTTCTAAGGTGTCATAAAGAGATGGCAAAACCTCTGACCTGTGAACCTTCTTCCAAACCTCAAAAGAGGTGTTTTTGGATGTTTACGCCTGGCATTAATGCTCTCTGGACGGTCTTCGAAAAGATAGATTTGTCAGAGTACTTCGAAATTTTCCTTCAGTGAGGTCGACCTGCTGAGATAGTGAGGTCGACACTGCTTTGTAAAATCCTATCTTCAATGACTTATGGAAGCACCATGAGGTCTACCTATTGTAAATGTAGTGTCGACCTGTCTTAAGAAGACTGCCAGTATAACAGGTTCTGGAAGACAATAAGGTTGACCTGCTAATAGGTGAGGTCGACATGTCTTAAGAAAACTGCCAGTACAACAGTCTCTGGAAGACACATGAGGTCGACCTGCTAATAGGTGAGGTCGACATGTCTTTAGAAGCTGATGTTGGAGCAACGTGAGACGAGGTCGGGGCAGCTCTGCTGTAAGGTCGGAGCAGTACTTCTGTGAGGTCGGAGCATCAGAGAACTGCTTGGACTTTTTTATTTCTGAGGTCGAAGCACCTAGACTCTGAGGTCGACACGCCTTGTGACGAGGTCGAGGCGGCCATGAAGAAGAGCGTTTATAATACTTTCTGTGAGGATCTGAGGTCGACCTCCTGAGAGCCTGAGGTCGACACTGCTTTAGAGAGTCGTGCTTATAACGGCTTCTGGAAGCCACCTGAGGTCGACCTGTTGATGAGGTAAGGTCAACCTGGTCTTTATGCAATCTAGAGTTTTTAGCTTCTTTTTGCCAAGTCCGTTCTTGCATCTTGGAGCATACTCTATGATGTTTGTTCTACTAAAGTTCCTTCTCAATTCTCAAAAAGACTTGCTTGCTTTCTCTTAAACTTGCAACTAAATTTTAGCACATAAGGTACTCTTGGATCTGGAGTTTCTGTTGCACTGCAGTTGGCTGGCCTTGTTCATACCCTTTGGTTCAATGCATCATATCTCATTACACCATTGTATGATATCTTTATATTACTCAACTTCAAGAAACCATTCTCATGCCACAGTGTTGACTATGACCTGAAACTTATACATGTTGACATCATTAATTTCATATAAGACTCATCAATGAGTCATAGTTAGACATCATCAAAATAATATAATCAAGCATGTTCCACACATGCCCAACAGAGGGGCCCTCCATTGGCATATCTTTATCCTATTCCATTCCATCAATGCTACTTTTGATCATCAATTTCTTCTTATGGGTCATCTATTGGGTGAGAAGGAGAGTCCTCTTTCTACTCTATGCATTTGCATTCATCATTTTCTCTTGGGTCTCTGAACCCTCATCCCCCTTCTTATCTAGAACTTCTAGATCCTCAATCACTTGATGCCTCTTCTTCACCCAATCATCGTCATTCTCCTCCTCCGGAACCTCCTAACCTTCTTAAAACTAAACTTCTATACAATTTTTATATCTTCCCAGGGTATCGCATCTCTTATTATTCTCTTTCTTCGGAACCTCCGGACCCTTCTAAATTCAACTTTCCATTCCACTCTTTTATCTTCCCAGGGCATTGCATCCCTCGTCCTCCTAATCCTTTGGAACCTCTGGATCCTTCTCGCTCCAATTATTCTCTTTCTTCGGACCCTCCAGATCGTCCTCTCTAAATTTATAAATTTAGCCCTTTGATTCCTTCTAATTACCAGTCCGACCTGATTCCTCCTATGCCACTAGATTAAGGCAGTTGCCCTTTTTCTCATTGCTTTCAAGGCTTTAGCCCTCACTCGTCCCATTGATTTCATGCTCCTTCTGTAAACCCCTTCGATGTGATCAGGGTTTTATACCCTAGTGTGAAAGTTTTAACCCTCACCTCTTTTCCTTTTTCCTTATTCATCTAAGTCTGGTTTTGGCACCACTCCTTCATGTTGAGCCACTTCAAATCTTTGCCTCCCCTATCTTTTATCTAATCCTATCGAGGGAGGAATATAAATCCCATATTGATCAAAGTCGCCACTGGTAGCTGCTTCTATAATAGAGTCGCAAGGTAATTTATTTTCATAAATAGGCGCTTCCATTTTCTATTTCATTCATCTCTGCACGCGGTTTTTAACATGAAGTGCTTCTTAACATGATTAAGATTGTGTAGTTTAGAAGTCTTGTCCTAGGTTCTTATTTGAGTCAAGTTAGTCTTAGCTTGCTTCTGCAGCACTTTAGGCTCTGATAACTTTGCACTGGGAGTTTGGAATTTTCTCTCTGCTTATTAAGGGCAACCCTAAGTATGGGCACCGCACACACGACATCCTAAGCCATCTTCCTTGGAAAATACCGTTGCTACTTGGGCCATGCTCAAGGGCACGAGGTCTTATTCTCTTCTTTATTCAGACAAAATATGGGGGGCAGAGGTAGTCTGGGCAGAACAACTAACCAAAGCAATCCACAACAAGAGGAAGTCTCAAATAGGAATAGTCTATTAAGACCGTGTTCTCAATTTCAATATCAATATCTGTCAAAGACCAAAGGACAAAGAAAAGAAAAAAATGATTAAAAAAATGTGTGTGCAAAATTCAAAGGAAAAAGAATAAAGGCAGGGCACAAGGGCAGTTAGTTCCCATGCTACGTCATGAGCCCAGTTGTATGCGTGCCTAAAAGAGAATTAAGGTTCGATGATATTGAAAAAGGTCCCAGCACAACAGACCGACTCTCTAGGGGTTGTGCCATAGAAGGGAGTCAAACCCGACATCCTCTAAACTTTTTTTTTTTTTGGAAAACCCTTCCTAGTGTGAGGTAGGAGAGTGCACCCCTTACCAGAGGTAAGGAGAAAGCCACTCCACTGTCCCAGCACTAGTAGGTGAATTTTATAGATAGAAAATGATGAATGTACATTTACATCAACTGAATGTTGGGCATACCCAGCTTATCCAGACGAGCAGCCCCCTTAGTATATCTAGGCAACTCATTGTTTGAAAAAAATGAATTACATTTGTTGGAGCAAGCTAAAGAGGCTAAAGAATCAGCAACCCAATTCGCTTCCCTGAATATGTGAGAAATGGAATTTATTTGAGGGAGAAGATTCCATATTTCTCTAATATAGATGAGGATCGCCCAGGGACATTGAGCTTGTCTATTTATGATCTGTACAATGATTTTGGAGTCGCATTCTATGAGTGTGGGACTGTAACTGACGGTATGAAGATATTTAATGTCATCAAGCAGTGCTCTAGCTTCAGCTATGAGACTGTTGGAATAGCCATAGAAATGAGAGAATGCAAGAATAACATGCCCAGCTGAATCTCTAATGACCCCACCACCGCCTGAGATACCTGATCGCTTTCAAGCTCCATCAGTATTCAGCTTTAGGAAAAGCCATAGAGGGGGCATCCATTTGATGATCTTGATGTGCGGTTATTTATTCCCAGGAATGGCAATACCAAAGTTCATCAAAATTTTCTGCCTGCTAGGATTTCCTTCCCTTAGGTCAGCAATAGAACAAGTCTGTTTGACCTGCGCTTGAATTTTATGAAGAATACTCTGTCTGGAGAGAGACCTCCCTTCATATTTTGCTGCATTTCTAGCATTCCATATTTCCCACATAGCAAAGCCAATTACAGCAAGAGTGAGCAATCCAAAAAGGGATTTGGGATGAACCTCTGACAAGGAATTAAGAATCACAGATCTGGCTTGGGTACCCTCGATCTGCAGACCTGAGGCTCGAAAAGAAGACCATATGAAAGCAGCTTGGTCGCTGGTAATGAATAAATGATTTAAGTCTTCTTCTTGAGGGTCCTTGCAGCAGTAGCATTTTGAGCACAGAGGAATGCCCAAAATCTTTACATTGGAATCAGTAGGAATGGAGTTATTCACAATCTTCCACAAATGAATGGACACTTTATTGGGTAGCCATTTTGACCATAGCTGAACCCATGGCAGATTAATTTGAACTTGTTGATCCCATGGCAGATTGATATGCGCTTTGTAGATGGTGGAAACCAAACATTCTCCAGATGAGGACAAACTCCAAATCTCCTTATCAGAGTAGGGGGTTAGGGTGACATGCTTTAGAGCTAGGTAGATGTCAGGGGGAAGATACCTGTTGAACAGAGTTATTAATTCATCTGAAGGCTGCAAAATGCCATCTTTAACCTTCACCATGTTATTGGGGATAAGCTCTGCAGGGACATAAGAGGCCAAGCAGTAGTTGCCCAACCAAATGTCATGCCAGAAATTGGTGGAATTTCCATCTCCAATAAGGACTCTTTTGTGCTGCAGAATGAGTTTCTTTGCTTGAACCCAGCCCCTTTTCGCATGCCCTTTCATGTTTTTGAACTGAACATCAGTAAGGTGGCAGCCTCTAATGTATTTGGCTCTGAAATAAACTGCCCAGAGGGAATCCGAATGAAGAGCTCTCCACAGCATCTTTACCCGCAAAGCAAGTTCCATGTATCTGAGAGCCATAATACCTAAGCCTCCCTGAGAAATAGGCTTACAAATAGTCTGCCAAGAAGTCCAATGTCTCCTACTTCCATGGTTGGAAGAACCCCAGAAGAAGTTGGCAAAGGATTTATCTAGCATTTTATGAACACCAGCATGGAGGGCTGAAGAAGTCAAAGTATATATAGGAATAGAAGTGAGGACATGTTTAATTAGGATCAATTTAGCTCCTTGAGAAAGCAAATTCGAATGCCAGCCCTTAATGCGTTTCTGAATGGAGGTGATAATACCAGCGAAGTGTACTTTCTTTCTTCTACTAAGAACTAGGGAAATCCCAGATATCTGTGAGGGAAAGAATGGCGCATAAAACCTAAAATCTTCTCAATTCGCTTGGCAGCAATAGCATTAGTTTTAGGATGCATAAAGAAGCCACTTTTCCCAATATTTATGAGTTGTCCAGAAGCACTTTCATAAACTCTTAGCACCTTGAGTAGATTTGAAACCGATTTAGCCGAGGCCTTGCTAAAAATAATAGTATCATCAGCAAATAATAAATGTGAGATGTTAGGACAACTCCTAGGGCCAACAAACCATTCAACTTGACCAGTGGAGAAGGCATTCCACTGAGATCTACTTAAAGCTTCTTCAGTTATAATGAAAAGGGCAGGGGCAATTGGGTCACCCTGTCTAACACCTCTTGAGGATTTAAAAAATCCAGCCGAATCACCATTCAGAAGGATAGAAAACCAGCAGTTATTGACCATGCGCTCAATGAGGCTAATAAATTGAAGACTGAAGCCAAACCTTTTCATTACAGCAAAAAGGAAATCCCATTCTAATCTATCATAGGCCTTGGCCATGTCCAATTTAAACATAACATTGCAGCCTCTTATTTTTCTGCCAAGTTCATTAACCATTTCTTGGGCAAGAGCAATGTTTTCCACTATTTGTCTCCCTTTCACAAAAGCTGATTGTTCCGGAGATATGATTTTAGGTAGAATAGCTGCCAATCTGCTATTCAAGATAGTGGAAATAATCTTGTAGAAAAAATTGCAGAGACTAATAGGCCTAAAATCAGAGATATCAGACACATTATTTCTTTTAGGTATAAGAGCAATGAGGGTAGAGGTTACTGTTCTTGGGAGAGCATTGCTATTTAAAAAGAATTCCTGAGTAGCTTTGACCACAATATCAGCAATAACTGGCCATGCCTTTTGGTAAAAAAACTGCCGTGAATTCATCAAGGCTAGGAGCATCATCAGCAGACATGGAAAAAACTACTTCACGAATTTCTGATTCACTGGGTACATCACACAAATTCTCATTCTCATGAAAGGAAATAAGCTGAGGGATACAGTTCAGAAAGTTCTCCTCAATGTAGTGATCTTGGGAAGAAAACACATTTTGAAAATGAGTAACAGCAATGGCCTTCATCTCCTCATGATCAGAAGTGAGAGTGCCTATTGAGTTCCTGAGGTGGGAAATGAAACATTTCTTCTTACGTGCCATAGTGGACATGTGAAAAAACTTAGTGTTTTTGTCCCCTTCAAGAAGCCATTGAACTCTGGACTTTTGCCTCCAAAAGCATTCTTGTTGAATCAATCGGTCAGACATGATAGATTTGGCCTCCTCTAATCTATTAAAGTTTGTCTCTGAGGGGTTCATGTCATAGGTGTGTTCAGCCTTTAAAACCTCATCTTCAGCAGCCATAAGATTCCTGTGTACATTGCCAAAGACATTCGTATTCCATTCACCTAGCCATTTTCTCATATGCTTCAATTTCAAATAGAGAGTAGTAATCTGAGAAGAAGCCAAAGGAATGTTGTGCCAATTAAGTTCAACATCCACCATGAATTGGTCATGAAGAGTCCACATCTTTTGAAAGCAAAATCTGCTCTTGAATTTACCCCGAGCAGCTGATTTTACAAGAAGTGGGGCATGGTCTGAAGCTTCCCTGGAGAGGTGCTCAACTGAAATGGGAAGTAGATTCAACCAGTCCGCATTGAATAGAACCATGTCTAGTCTTGCCCAAATAGCTTTGTCCCCACTTTGATTGTTATGTCATGTGAATTTAGAACCAAGAAAACCAGCATCAATAAGTGCACAGTGTGAAATGCAAGTTTTAAAATTAAACATAGATACCATATTCGGTGGATTACCCCCAAGCTTTTCATCTATATCCGTAACACAGTTGAAATCACATGCCACTAGCCAAGCTCCATTAATCTGAGAGTGAACATTATTCAGAGCATCCCACAGCTATCTTCTATCAATAATTGAACATTTAGCATAAACTAATGATATATAAAAAGAAGGCATATTAGGATTGGTTTGCAAAAGGGAAATCTGTTGCTCATCTCGATAGAGAACTGAAAAATTCAAAGAATCTTTCCAGAAGACCCAAATGTGAGCCATAGAATCAGAATTTGCCATCGCTCTGTCCATGCCCAACTTTTTACACATTTTGTCCATGTGACTGACATTAATCTTAGGCTCCAGTAGGATAATACAATCAACCTTATGCGATTTGATCAGCAATTTGACTCAACCTTGGGAAAGGTCATTCCCAATTCCTCTTATATTCCAAATGATGAAAGACATCAGCACTGGGGAAGATCAAGAATATTATCCGCGGACCTAGTCCTCGACATAGACCTTGTAAGAACACCAGGTCGACCATTATGCATTACCCATGCATTGTCAATACCGGCCGCAATAGCAATCTCCTTTCGACGCATAATGACATCCACTTGCGAAGGAGGATCCTTAATAGACATGGAATTGGCATCAATCTCTTGGATTACAGGATTGTGGTCAACCACAGCAAGCTCTGGAACAGGGACAATGACCCCCGTGCTATCAGTCCCTTGGACTGAAGGGAGTTCCACAAGAGAATTATCCTGCGGAAGAGTTCTCAGCAAGCGGTCAACCGGCACCAGGGGATCTGACCTTTGGAATGAAGGAAGCTCCAACAAGGTGTTACCCTATTGGAAGGACTTCGATAGGGGCTCCGCCAACACCAAAGACCCATCCGGATACAACCTATTGCTCTCTAAGGGAGTAGATGAAGTGTCCCCCTCACATACAGGGGAAGAGTGCAGACATGCTTATCCCCAATTTTCTTATATTTCTATTATAAGATCGAGTGTTTCTCATGTATGCCCTTAGTAGGGGCACGGTTAACCAAGGACATCCAGCTATAGGGTGCCATCCTAAATGCACGTCCTGCTTTAGACAGTTTTAGTGAAAGGGGAAGGAACAAGAACCCCTAGTCAGTGGTTTAAACTATTATTAGTGCTATAGTTAGTAATGTCTAGCTAATATCCCAAAATTAAAAAAATAAATATTCTCAAATTCTAAAAAATAAATATTCCCAAAATTTCAAAACAATGAATATTCTCATATTCCAAAAAAATGAATATTTCCAAAACTCCATAAACATTGACATATTTCCAAAAATCCAAAAAAATGTTTTGAACACATTGTTTGTTCATATGGTGCTTTATAGGGACAGGTATACTACATGCAAGGACAAAAAACATGAGATTAATCCTCCTTTCCATCATGATTTTTATCAATCTTCCTAATTCTTCTCATCGTTCTCAGTAATATCATTCACATCATCTCTGATTATTCTTGGCATTTCTTGACACCATCACTCCAATCTCTTCCAAATCTATATCCAAGCTGTTCGCTGAATTCATCATCCTCATAATCTAAAAATGAACAATGATGTTGCGATACTTGAATGCTTGAATGATTGGAATATGTTCAATCATGCTATGTTGAATCTTCTCAAATATTCACTGCTTGTTATATTTCATGATATTTTGGCTAACAATTTTGAGCGCAGGAAAGAAGATGTTTGGTCCCACCGTCCGGACGCTATCCTAGTCCCACGATGATTGCATTGCATCATAATTCATTTCTTAATCCCAGCATAATTCTTGCTTCAACATCTTTCTTGTTGACATTTTTTTACTATATAATATTACACTATTAGATTATATCAAGGACTTTGTGGCTTTGATAAATCTAAAATTTGAGTTCCCCTTCATAAAAAATAATAATAATTTTAGAGAAGTCTTAGTCACATGGATAGGCCGTTAAGCCTTCTACATGTTGGGGACGATGGTTACATTTTGTAAGTTAGTCCGTGGATAAACGGACTTCGGCTTAATATCAGCTCATGAAATTGGTGTTTTGACGTAATCTGGGTAGCTTAACAATATTATCCTTGATTACATTCTATTTTAAACTTGTTTTAATTTTTCCCTTTAAACTCAGTATGCATTCATATAGGACTTTGATTTAACCATGGAGAATCCCTCCCTTAACTTAATCTTGCGGGTCACTTGATTTCTAATTCCCAATGATATGAGATATTCCACTCTGAATTGAGTAACCAGTTCTCCTTGTTGCCATTTTGGGCTGTTTCTTTGCAAACTCCTTTGTTTGAATTCACTCCTCTTTTTCTCATTCAATTCTTTACTCTCTTAGATCCACTTTGGTTGTAGCACATCCACATAGCTGAAAACCACTCCCCAATGATGAAACCTACATGTCCATGACCTGGGGTACTTCCCCGATGCTGAAAGTTGATCTACTTTCTTTTCCTCTCCTTTGTGCACCGCGTGCACACCAACATTCATCTTAGTCTTTTAAATAATTATTGATTTCATGGAACCTTCTCAAGGTTGCTTCATCTTGAAATTTGTAAAAATTCTTATCGTGTAGTGTTGAGAGCGTGTATCATCACACATTGGCATCTACTTTTCAGTCCACTCCCATTTTATTCCATTATATTACACTTCATTTTATTACATTCCATTACATTTTATTTCATTTTATTTTATTTTACTCCACTTCATTTTATTTCACTCTGTGTCACTCTCTTGCAAACTAGACGCCAAGGCGGGGCAACTGTAGACACGTTAAATTTGACATTACATTGAACAAATCTTATATCACATTATAATACCCCAAAGTAACCCTCAAATTGACCTATTTGAGTGATTTTTCTCATTTTTCTTGATTATCCTCTAGTTTCTAATATTTCAAAATTTTCTCTAGTTTTTCTAGTTTCTCGACATTTTCTTGAAATGTGTTACTCTGGCCAGACGCTTTATTAAATTCACGTCTTTATCTCCAGATGCCTTTTTCCAAAATCAACGCCTTCCTTGTAGACGTCATTTTTAATTTGTGTCCCATCCCTAAGATGCCATTTTGGGCATTATTTCCTAAATTTTGCCATTTTAAATTTGACCAAAAGTATAATTATTCAAATTCACGTCCCTTCATCTAGATGCGATTTTTGATCAATTTTTGGCAATTTCTTCTATTCCATAATTTGATTTTCAGATCTGCGCCTTTGCATGCGGACGCCATTTAAATAACGCCTTCATGATTTGACGTCATTTTCTCATCAATTTATGGTAATTTTTTCCCTTTCTTAATTTGGATTTCTTGAAAAACATTTGAGTGTGTGGACACCATTTAAATGATGTCTTTTTGTCTGGACGCCATTTCTTACGTAATCATGTCTGGAATCGAGTTTCTCCCTACTCCATTTTGATCATCTTTTCATCTTGGGAAAGAGTTCCTATGGCATTCTATGGCAGCGAGGATATCTAGAGGAAGGATTTGTCCTTCCAAATCCTATCAAAACCATGTTTTCTATTTTTCAAAGATTTTAACTCCGAATTTCCTCCTCTATAAATAGGAGCCCTCTTCCAAGGGTCGAAGAGGCAAAAATCTACAATTCTTGGGGAAACTCGGCTAGAAGGAGGTCTTGAAGGAGCCAAGAAAGAAGGAGGAGCTTCCCTAAAGCTTGAAATCTCCATCCTTTGGAGCTCCATCCCCTTTTGAAGATCTTGGAGAAGCCTCCCACAATCAATAAGCCATATTTTCCCTTATCTTCTTTCATTTCATTAGATTAACGTTATGAATCATACTCCCTCTTCATGTTGTTTGATTTATATCTCTACATTGAGTTCTCCCTTTTGTACACTCTAGCACACTCCCCTTAGTGCAACACTTCACAATCTCCCTTTCATGCATCATATTTTTATCCTTTCCTTTGCATAGGGGTTTAGGTCAAACACTAACAAGGTGTGTATTTTCTTCAAATTTCATCGTGAATATTTCTTTAAGAATTTGATACTACACCTCAAGCCTTTCTAATCCATTCTTTTGTTGGTTGTTTGTTTTATTTCTTCTAAGGGTAATCAATCAAAGAAGGCTCTCTTCATCGGTCGACTGATTGGAAGAGAAGACTAGAACTCACATCTCCCCACTTTTTCAAGGTATTTATCACGTGATCCCTCCTTTTGTTTATTGATATTATCTTTTTAGGCTCGTGTGTCTCTGGCGATCACATCTCCATCCACCCTCTTCTTCTATATGTCATTATTTATTCACATAGTTTTGTGAGATCTACACCCTCGAAAATATTAAGAATCACTTTTTAGCTTCCAAGAGGTGAGACGTCTCCTCCTCTTAAGGAGAGACTAACTCCCCTCGAAATGGAGCTAGCCAATTCATGGTCTTACTAGTCACGAGTACGATAGTGGACCACCGACTACTCCATAGGTGTTCCCTTCTCAGTATTTCCTAGAGGATAGCAACTGAGTATTCTTCCTCTTCAGGAGAGAGCCAGACATGCCCCTCAGAAATTATGGTCGGTCATTTCATGGTTCACCCTACTCCTCCTCAGGAGAACTATGGTGAACCACCGACTACTCCGTAAGTGTACCCAACATGGTACTTCCTAAGGGATGGCAAGCGAGCATTCCTCCATTTCAGGAGAGAGCCGAATATGCCCCTCAGAAACCGGAGTTGGTCGTCTCATGGTCCGCCCTTCTCCACCCAATTTTCAGAAGGACAACGACGGACAACTGGCCACTCCCCTATCAACTGGTCTGAGCTTAGCACAACCGAGGGCTAATCCTAGCGACTAAGGCCATGATCGCCACATAAACACTCAAAAATGGGAACGAGAGCAAGCACACATAGCAAAGAAGGTAAAGGAAGAAGTCTTATTATTTTCAAGAAGGGTACAAAGAGCGTTAGTCATCATCCTCAGGATGGTGCAAGTCTAGGGTGAGATTTAACACCCCCTTGATGGCGTAGAAGTAATGGACCTTCATCAGTGCATCCCGCCATCCTTGAAGGTAACCCTTCTTGTAGTCCTCTAAAGCTCCTCCTTTCTCGCTACTCTCCGCTGGGGGTTTGCTAGCCCCTACTAAGGCTTTCTTACAGAAGTAGGGACGTTTGGGAGACTTTTCCCTTGAGGAAGAATCAGAACTTGCTGTGACATGGCTTCAAGAAGACGAGTTGAAGGTGTAAAGAAAGCCAATGTGTACGCATGGGTTTCCCCCATGGGCCTCCTATTTATAGTAGAGACAACCTCTCCAGAGAGTCATGGAAGTTAGTTCCCTTTATCGTTCACCTAAAAATAAGGCAAAGATCCCAAGAATCGTGTCGGTCACCACCTACCACTTCTTAGGAAGACTCAACTCTCTTTCCACATTCTCAAAAGAGACCCAACATCAAAGGATTGTTCAATCCCCATCAAGGATATGCCAACAGAAGAGATTCAGGCAGTTCAGCCTGACACCAAGAGAATGGGAAGGAAGTAGAACCTTTCTATTATAGAAACATTGGAAATTACAAAAGGGTCACACCTTTTTAGACGTGCCTAGGAAGATTACAAAAATAATAATAAGAGGCTTCATGCGGCCAGTGCACTCCCCTCGGCAGCATCCTACTCGGCAGCGAGTTTCATGGGTGCGGCTGTTGATGGTGGGGGGCTGTCTACTAGGGTGATGTAGCAACCCTGGTAAATTAAAGGTATAAAATCCTAAATGGATTAAAAGATTAAACCAATAATAATAGCCCAACTCATATATATACTTAAAACATATAACAAATAGGTCATAAGAGAATAACGCCTCATGTCAGGTCGTTATTTAAATGAAGACCGCTCAAATGGCGCTAATTTAATAATTGACGCCCCCTTGACAGGCATCATATAAGGAATTGAAGACTGCATATACATGCGTCAATTATTGAAACAACGCCCCAACCTTAGGCGTCATTTCAAAATGGGACCCGTTAGTGTTTGGTTCGAATAGGGATGCTAACTGGGTAAGTTCTGATTAGGGAAAGGATCAATACGTGGGTGTCTAAGTTTAATAAGGATTCTACATGGGAAATTTTAGTTCTAATCAAACTCCTAGAACCCATTAGGATTCCTTCTCCTATAAATACCAACCCTTCTGTCGAGCCAACCTGCTAGCTCTTTTCTTCAATAACCTGTTGCTGCTCCGTGCGTGAAGAACACAAGAAAGTTCTTCAACTTCTTCCTGTTGCATTCGAAGGGCGGACGGCACCTGCATCCTCTTCGTTCTGCCATGGATACGTGAAGAACGTGGGTGTTCTTCTTCTTCTTCTTCTTCCTTTTCCTCCTGCTGCCGTTACCGAGAAGAGGGGCCTCCGTTTCTTCTTTAAAGGGAGAAAGTCTTCCTCTCTTCATCCGTTCTTCTGCCTCCAGAACCAGAAGAAAACCAAGCTGCCAGTTGCTGCGATACTGCTCTTGTTGTCATCATCTTGCAGCTTCTTTCTTAGAAGGGGTGTGGATATTACAATAGCTAAAGAGCTGCTGTCCTTGTTATATTGGCTATTCGTTACTCTGTTGGAAATAGAGTATCATTTTCTTCAAACTCTTTACGTTCCTTTCAACCAGATCATCGTCAAAGGTAGGTTTTCTCAAGTGTTAAGCCAAATTTAATAGTTCCTAGGCTTGTATACATGCATATAGGTCTGTAAGAGATTGCAAATATCGTTCTAGATTGAGTTTTTGCCGTTTACTGCATGAATTGAAATAGCGACCCAAGCTAGGGTGATATTTGATCTGACGACCGTTCAAACAGTCGTCAATTCCTTAGATAAATAATAATTACACCATGTTCAAAATTTAATAACTATGAACCCTTACATGTAAACTAATGCATGAACATACTAGTAAATTCCTGTTAATTTCCTCTACCTACACATGTCATTAGTTTCCGGATTGGACATACTCCAAAAATCATGTGTCTGTGATTGTACTTGCCCGGTGCAAATCGTATGACAAAGAATCAACGACTCTTTTTAGGTCGTTAATTGAATGAACGCCCCTACACATGGGCGTCAATTAGTGATAAATTGGGAAATTCTAAAATGTTTATAATTTCTTGGATATTGGAATTAATGACATGTACCATGCCATCATTTTGATATATAACGCCCCTGACTCGGGCACGTTTTACTAAATTGAAGACTTATGCTAAGTCGCCATTTGCATAATATCTGAAAACCTGAGAAACTTTACATATTTTAATATCAACAGTATATGGATGTAACGACTGAGTGAACAGTCATCATTTATTGAACTGACGACCCTGACAAGGGCGCCAATTCATAAAATGAAGACTGAAGCTCAGGCGCCAATTGACCGATTCCTGATTTTCATGATTTTCAGTAACCTATTGTCAGTTAGTTATGTGCATTGGCACTATATTCCATTCCGTGAATATAGTCCCACGTTTTGTGATGTTTTATCGATTACCCACTATTTCTCGGTGATAGATGAACCCTCCGCGGGACATTCCGTTCCTTCGGACCGATGACTTTATCATAGAGACCTCTGTATGACTCCGCTAGCCTTGAATTCCCTCAAGGCAACCGAGCGGGTTGTACCATGAAAACCTATGACACTACTTGATTGCCATGTCACTCTAAAGAAACATGGTATACCGGCCCTCATGAGAAGCTATGTAGATGTCATGAGAATATTCTTAAAATAATGGAATGGGAAACCATGCCATTAGAGTCCTTATGAATTATGTGCCATATTTGTGGACCTTAATTCTATCCAGCTTATCATGTACAGGAACGAGCGACCATTTCTATATGAGCGCTTATTCTTAATGTCATGGCACCCAGGTTAGGGAGCCGATTCCACCTAGTTTTCTCGATAACCGCAAATTATACCGTTATTATCGTCCTTACACATCATGTTCAACCCTTGTGCTTCTATTCCACAAGATCTACCTTAAAGTTCCTACAAGTTCATTCCTTAAAATTCTATATTGGCTACAACTATAGTGGATGTCAAAAATACATGATCAATGCCTGCGCATATAGGGCCCGATCTGGTCCTGAGAGGAGCACCCAAAAGTACTAGTGCCCATGGGAGTTGTAATGATCACGGTATGGCATTGTACCGAAGTGCATGACTAGCTTGATTAGACATTCCATAAATCTCGTACTTGACTTGACTCGACTTGATGTGATATGACTTGCGTGACCCGAAAAAGGGTATTTATTTATTTACTTGCTTGAAACATGATAGCCAATTCTTGACATGACTTGATCACTTGACATGATAAATACACGTGCTTGATTATCTTGCTATATTGACATGAGTTCTTGAAAAGACTTGCTAGTTCACTCATTATCTCTTGATATGCATTCTCTCTTGTTATACGTTCTCTATTGTCGTTTTATGCGAGCATGCATAGTTTATTACATTTCATGTAACTTGTAATCTACTTAAAGCAAGCTAGCTCTTGAGATATAATCCCTACTGAGCATTCGCTCACATAGTATTTTCCCTTATTTTTCAGGTAAGTCCGAGGATGAAACTCAATCGGATGGGGAAAGTCAAGAGTGATGAGATTAGAGCTACTACGTCTATCCAAGCGTTATCTAGTCTTATCTTTCTGTTTTCTTGAGTCATTCATTGTACTTTTCCTTTTGTTGAGTCTTAGCACTTTCATTAAGTGAATTGTAATAGAAGTACTTTGAGGTTATGATTGAATAAAGGATTGGGTTATCTTTACTTTTACGGACTCTGTCTCTGTGTCAAATACACTAACGCTCTGATTGACATGATCGATATAAACTCGTCACGCACTCCGGGTTCCTTCCGCGCTCGGGGCGTGACAATTTTTGTCTAGGATATTCAATTCCTAGGAAACCCAAGTCCAAGGATAGGTTTAAACCTTTACCCGATGAGATTGGGTAGAACCGAGGGTTGAGTTAACTTAGAAACTAATACCTTTGAACATAATCACATATTAATATAGTTATTGTAATTGTAGGATCATGGCCGCAGAACGTGCTCAGTGGCGCGACATGCAAAGGACTGTTCAAGGCCTTACCCAAGCACTCCAAGTTGTAGCACAAGGAGGTGCACACCGTGGAGCGGGAAACCTCCACCAAAGCTTCAAGAACATGAACCCTCCTAAGTTCATGGGATCCACTGATCCAGATGATGTCGAGCACTGGATCCGAGAGACTAAACATATCTTTAGAGTTATGCAATGCACGGACCAAGAGAAGGTCTTATTAGCCACATTTCAACTGGAGAGAGACGCCCAATGCTAGTGGGAGTCAGTAGAAGCCACCTTAGAGCAAGGCCAAGTTACTTGGGAAGAATTTTTGGAATATTTCAACAATAAGTATTTCTCCGACCGAGTCCAAGAGAAGAAAGTTGCCGACTTCGCCGCACTTAAGAAACGATCGTTGTCGGTAGCTGAGTACGAGGCACAATTCTATATGTTATCCCAGTATGCTAAACATCTAGTCAGTACCGAGAAGATGAAAGCTAGGAGATTTTTTAATGGGCTCAGGCCCCAATATATCACACAACTGGTGCCGATGGACATACAAGTCTATTCAGAAATGGTACGACGAGCCCAGTTATTAGAAGATTCCACGGAACTATCTGATAGGATTTATGGGAAAGATAAGAAGGAACAGGTCACTAGTTCTGGTTCCTTCAAACCTAATTTCAATAAGAAGAGGCCAAGTAATGGAGGTACTCCCTCCCAAGAGCAGAAGTTCAAGAAGACCAAACCTTTCTCCATCACCACCACACCATCTAAAGTGGTGTGTAAACATTGTGACAAGGTCGGACATAAAGCTGAAGAATGTTGGAGAAAACTTGGAGCTTGTCTCCGTTGTGGGAACCGTGATCATTGGATTCCCGAATGTCCCCTGCTCAATGATCAAGCCGACAACGGGAAACGCCCGGTGACAAAGAATGCACGCCTCTAAGCTATCAAGGAGACCGAACAAGATGAAGGCGGACTGGTGGAAGGTACACTGCAAGTTTGTTCCAAGTCTGCATATGTCTTATTTGATACTGGTGCATCACATTTATTTATTTCCAATAAGTTTGCTGGCCCATTACCTATGGAACCGGAGTGGATAAAATTAGTTGTTTTAACTCCTCTTGGAAACGAAGCCGATTTTGCTCACCATTACCAAAATTGTGATGTCTTGGTTAAAGGAAGAAACCTCCCTATCGACCTCATATGCCTAGATATGAAGGACTATGATATAATATTAGGAGCTGATTGGTTATCCAAGTACCAGGCAACTGTTGATTGCCGTAACAGCAAGGTTACTTTCAAGAAGTTCCCGGAACTAGGTTATACTAGCCCTAAGAGTTGGAGCAAGTCACCTCTTATATCGGCTCTTCGAGCTAGCAAGCTAATAAGGAAAGGATGTGTATCTTTCCTTACTTTTGTCACCATTAAGGAAACTAAGGAGACTAAGCTAGAAGACATCCCTGTTGTGCAAGAGTTTCCAGACGTGTTTCCAGAAGATTTGCCTGGGTTACCCCCACAAAGAGAAGTGGCCTTCACCATCGACTTGGTCCCTGGTGCTGGTCCTGTTTCTAAGGCACCCTATAAGATGTCCCCTACTAAACTCAAGGAGTTAAAGGAACAATTGATGGAGCTTCTGAAGAAAAGATTTATTAGACCAAGCACTTCCCCATGGTGAGCACATGTGCTGTTCGTAAAGAAAAAGGATGGATCCATGAGGTTATGCATCGACTATCGACAGTTGAATCATCTCACTATTAAGAACAAGTATCCACTGCCGAGAATCGATGAACTATTTGATCAAATATCTGGATCCAAGTATTTCTCAAAGATTGATCTCAGGTCAGGATATCACCAACTGAGAATCAAGGATGAGGACATTCATAAGACCGCGTTCAGGAGCAGGTATGGGCACTACGACTTTGTTGTTCTGCCTTTTGGGCTAACCAATGCCCCTGCAGCCTTTATGCAGTTGATGAATAGTATATTCAAGCCTCATCTAGATCAATTCATAGTGGTTTTCATTGATGATATATTGATCTATTCAAAGACCAAGGAAGAACATGAGGAGCATTTGAGGATTGCATTATAGATATTGAGGACAAATCAGTTATATGCAAAGCTCAGTAAATGTGAGTTCTGGCTGGAAGAAGTGTCTTTCCTAGGACATGTCATATCAAAGGACGGATTATCCATAGATCCATCGAAGGTTGAGGCTATAAAGAATTGGGAAAGACCGACTAATGCTGGCGAGATCCGTAGTTTCTTAGGTCTTGCAGGCTATTATAGCCGATTCATCAAGGATTTCTCCAAGATCGTTGTACCACTCACTAGGCTAACTCGCAAGGAGATCCGTTATGAATGGAGCGAGGAATGTAAAAGAAGCTTCCAAGCTCTCAAGGATCACCTAACTACTGCCCCAGTCTTAGCTTTGCCAATTGAAGGAGAGAAATTCGAGGTTTACACCGATGCATCTGGTATTGGCCTCGGATGCGTCTTGATGCAACAAGGAAGGGTCAGCTTATTCTTCCAGACAACTCAAGAAACATGAAGAGAACTACCCAGTGCATGACCTAGAGTTGGCTGCAGTAGTATTTGCATTGAAAATCTAGAGACATTATCTATACGGAGTGCAATTCACTGTATACTCCGATCACAAGAGCCTCAAGTATCTCTTCTCTCAGAAGGAATTAAATATGAGGCAAAGTCGTTGGCTAGAATATCTCAAGGACTTTGACTTCACAATATAATATCATCCTGGAAAGGGTAATCCTGTAGCTGATGCCCTCAGTCGCAAGCCGCGAGGAATATTAGCCAATTGTATGATTCAAGAGTGGAAGCTACTAGAACAATTCTCTAAACTTAATATAAGCATGGACATGGAAAGCCGGTGTGGTATACTATCACATATGAGCATACAGCCAGATTTACTCTCTGAAATACAAGGACTTCAAGATAATGACCCGGTATTGGTGGAAATCAAAAGCAAGATAGAAGAGCAATCTAATTTCAAATTAGCACCAGATGGAAGGTTGTTATTCAGAGATAGAACTTGCATCCCATATTGTCCAGAGCTAAAGAAGAAGATCTTAGATTAAGCTCACAGATCAAGGTACACCATTCATCCAAGATCTACCAAAATGTACCAAGATTTGAAAAGGACCTTCTGGTGGCCCAATATAAAAAGGGAAATAGCGAACTTTGTGTCTCGCTGTCTCACTTGCCAACAAGTCAAGGCGGAACACCAAAATACTGCCGGTAAGCTACATCCTCTTGATATTCCCAAGTGGAAGTGGGAGGATATCGGTATGGACTTCATTATGGGTCTGTCTAAATCTAAAGGATGACATGATGGAATATGGGTCATCATAGACCGTTTGACCAAGTCGGAACACTTCTTGCCTATCAAGAGCCGATGGTCAGTTGATGTTCTTGCTGCTTTGTACATCAAGGAGATAGTTAGACTACATGGCATTCCTGTTTCAATCGTGTCTGACCGAGACCCTCATTTTACTTCTCACTTTTGGAAGGGTCTACAACATTCATTGGGGACGAGACATAATTTTAGTACAGCTTTTCATCCTCAAACGGATGGTCAGACCGAGAGAACGAATCAGGTGGTAGACGATATGCTCATAGCTTGCATCATCGATTTTGGTGGAAGCTGGCATGATCACTTGCCATCAGTCAAGTTTGCATACAACAACAGCTACCAGGAAAGTATACAAATGGCACCTTTCGAAGCCTTATATGGAAGGAGTTGTCGATCACCCTTGTGCTGGGATGAAGTTGGCGAGAAATGACTCTTAGGCCCAGACATGGTAAGGGATACCACCGAAAAGATTCAGATGATTAGAGAGAGACTTCAAGTAGCTCAGTCTAGACAGAAGGCTTATGCTGACACAAGAAGAAGAGATCTAGAATTTCAAGTCAGAGATCACGTATTTCTCAAAATATCACCTGGACGTGGAATAAGGAGATTTGGTGTTAAGGGCAAGCTTACACCAAGGTTTATCGGACCTTTTGAGATACTAGAAAGAGTTGGCGAGGTTGCTTACCGTGTCGCTCTACCTCCTCAATTATCCGAAGTTCATAATGTGTTCCACATATCCATGTTGAAGAAGTATGTGCATGATCCGTCACATATCATCGATCATGGAGACCTGGTGATTCAAAGGGATCTCACCTATGAACAAAAACCCATGAAGATCCTCCATCGCGAGGTACGTACATTAAGGAACAAAACCATTCCCATGGTTAAAGTGCAATGGAGTAAATGCTCAGAGCACGAAGCCACATGGGAGACTGAGGAGTCCATGAGGAAGCGATTCCCGGATTTATTCTAAAGGTATGTGTCCTGCACCCTCCGTAAATATGTGTGATTGAATTTGGGGACCAAATTCTTCTAAGTGGGGGAGGGTGTAACAACCCTGGTAAATTAAAGGTATAAAATCCTAAATGGATTAAAAGATTAAACCAATAATAATAGCCCAACTCATATATATACTTAAAACATATAACAAATAGGTCATAAGAGAATAACGCCTCCTGTCAGGTCATTATTTAAATGAAGACCGCTCAAATGGCGCTAATTTAATAATTGACGCCCCCTTGACAGGCATCATATAAGGAATTTAAGACTGCGTATACATGCGTCAATTATTGAAACAAAGCCCCAACCTTAGGCGTCATTTCAAAACGGGAACCGTTAGTGTTTTGTTCGAACAGGGATGCTAACTGGGTAAGTTCTGATTAGGGAAAGGATCAATACGTGGGTGTCTAAGTTTAATAAGGATTCTACATGGGAAATTTTAGTTCTAATCAAACTCCTAGAACCCATTAGGATTCCTTCTTATATAAATACCAACCCTTCTGTCGAGCCAACCTGCTAGCTCTTTTCTTCAACAACCTGTTGCTACTCCGTGCGTGAAGAACACAAGAAAGTTCTTCAACCTCTTCCGGTTGCATTCGAAGGGCGGACGGCACCTGCATCCTCTTCATCCTGCCATGAATACATGAAGAACTTGGGTGTTCTTCATCTTCTTCTTCTTTTTCCTCCTACTGCCGTTACCGAGAAGAGGGGCCTCCGTTTCTTGTTTAAAGGGAGGAAGTCTTCTTCTCTTCATCCATTCTTCTGCCGCCAGAACCAGAAGAAAACCAAGCTGCCAGTTGCTGCGATACTACTCTTGTTGTCATCATCCTGCAGCTTCTTTCTTAGAAGGGGTGTGGATATTGCAATAGCTAAAGAGTTGCTGCCCTTGTTATATTGGCTATTCGTTACTCTGTTGGAAACAGAGTATCATTTTCTTCAAACTCTTTACGTTCCTTTCAACTAGATCATTGTCAAAGGTAGGTTTTCTCATGTGTTAAGCCAAATTTAATAGTTCCTAGGCTTGTATACATGCATATAGGTCTGTAAGAGACCGCAAATATCGTTCTAGATTGAGTTTTTACCGTTTACTGCATGAATTAAAATAGCGACCCAAGCTAGGGCGCTATTTGATCTGATGACCGTTCAAACAGTCGTCAATTCCTTAGATAAATAATAATTACACCATGTTCAAAATTTAATAACTATGAACCCTTACATGTAAACTAATGCATGAACATACTAGTAAATTCCTGTTAATTTCCTCTACCTGCACATGTCATTAGTTTCCGGATTGGACATACTCCAAAGACCATGTGTCTGTGATTGTACCTGCCCGGTGTAAATCGTATGACAAAGAATTAACGACTCTTTTTAGGTCGTTAATTGAATGAACGCCCCTACACGTGGGCGTCAATTAGTGATAAATTGGGAAATTCTAAAATGTTTATAATTTCCTGGATATTGGAATTAACGACATGTACCATGCCATCATTTTGATATATAACGCCCCTGACTCGGGCGCGTTTTACTAAATTGAAGACTTATGCTAAGTCGCCATTTGCATAATATCTGAAAACCTGATAAATTCTACATATTTTAATATCAACAGTATATGGATGTAACGACTGAGTGAACAGTCGTCATTTATTGAACTGACGACCCTGACAAGGGCGCCAATTCATAAAATGAAGACTGAAGCTCAGGCGCCAATTGACTGATTCCTGATTTTCATGATTTTCAGTAACCCATTGTCAGTTAGTTATGTGCGTTGGCACTATATTCCATTCTGTGAATATAGTCCCACGTTTTGTGATGTTTTATCGATTACCCACTATTTCTCGGTGATAGATGAACGCTCCGCGGGACATTCCGTTCCTCCGGACCGATGACTTTATCATAGAGACCTCTGTAAGACTCCACTAGCCTTGGATTCCCTCAAGACAGCCGAGCGGGTTGTACCATGAAAACCTATGACACTGCTTGATTGCCATGTCACTCTAAAGAAACATGATATACCGGCCCTCATGAGAAGCTATGTGGATGTCATGAGAATATTCTTAAAATAATGGAATGGGAAGCCATGCCATTAGAGTCCTTATGAATTATGTGCCATACTTATGGACCTTAATTCTATCCAGCTTATCATGTACAGGAACGAGCGACCATTTCTATATGAGCGCTTATTCTTAATGTCATGGCACCCAGGTTAGGGAGCCGATTCCACCTAGTTTTCTCGATAACTGTGAATTATACCGTTATTATCATCCTTACACATCATGTTCAACCCTTGTGATTCTATTCCATAAGATCTACCTTAAAGTTCCTACAAGTTCATTCTTTAAAATTCTATATTGGCTACAACTATAGTGGATGTCAAAAATACATGATCAATGTCTACGCATATAGGGCCCGATCTGGTCCTAAGAGGAGCACCCAAAAGTACTAGTGCCCATGGGAGTTGTAATGATCACGGTATGGCATTGTACCGAAGTGCATAACTAGCTTGATTAGACATTCCATAAATCTCGTACTTGACTTGACTCGACTTGATGTGACATGACTTGCGTGACCCGAAAAAGGATATTTATTTATTTACTTGCTTGAAACATGATAGCCAATTCTTGACATGACTTGATCACTTGACATGATAAATACACGTGCTTGATTATCTTGCTATATTGACATGAGTTCTTGAAAAGACTTGCTAGTTCACTTATTATCTCTTGATATGCATTCTCTCTTGTTATACGTTCTCTATTATCGTTTTATGCGAGCATGCATAGCTTATTGCATTTCATGTAACTTGTAATCTACTTAAAGCAAGCTAGCTCTTGAGATATAATCTCTACTGAGGATTCGCTCACATAGTGTTTTCCCTTATTTTTTAGGTAAGTCCGAGGACGAAACTCAATCGGATGGGAAAAGTCAAGAGTGATGAGATTAGAGCTACTCCGTCTATCCAAACGTTATCTAGTCTTATATTTCTATTTTCTTGAGTCATTCATTGTACTTTTCCTTTTGTTGAGTCTTAGCACTTTCATTAAGTGAATTGTAATAGAAGTACTTTGAGGTTATGATTGAATAAAGGATTGGGTTATCTTTACTTTTGCCTACTCTGTCTCTGTGTCGAATACACTAACGCTCTGATTGACATGATCGATATAAACTCGTCACGCACTCCGGGTTCCTTCCGCGCTCGGGGCGTGACAGGTGATCAGCTCTCGGCTCCCCTCTGGCAATTCCCCAACCTTTTTGGCTTCCGCATTTTGAGCTGCCTCCCACTGGTTGTCCTCGATCTCATATGGGGAGGAAGGAGGCTGCTGATCAGGCATCGGAGCACCAGTGGCATCTCCGATGGCCTTCAGGGCTGCAGCCCACCCGTCTCTGAAGCCGACATCCTTGGCTAGCCCGTGGACAGCGACATGCAGCTCCTCCCTATACTCTAGGGGCAACCGAAATCACTCAACCGTCTCTTCCACCGCCGACGTCGCCTCCACCTTGGCTACTGCAAGGGCAACCTCCAGCTCTACCACCTTAGCCTTAGTCCCCTACACTCGGGCTTTCATCTGCTGCCAGGTTACCTCAAACACCCGCGGCTACTCCCGAAAGGCATCTCAGTCTAGCTCGACCTCTAACAACGAATGCCCCTGAGACTCTAGGAGGGCCTGGAGGCCGGTGTGCTCCTCCTCCAGCACCTAGAGTCAGGTCGCCAAGACCTCCTACTCCTTCCAGCCAGAGGCCAATTGTTTCTCGGCCTCCTGGAAGTGGGCACTCCACAAATTGAGCACCTGCCCCATAGACGACAAGTTCTTCGCCGCTAGCAGCACTAGACCCTCGCCAACGCTGGGGGTGAGGCTCACTGGAAGGTTTCTCAGCCCTAATGCCTTCTTCATTAAGTCGTAGGATAAGGCACGGGGGCTTAAGCTCCCTGGGACCCCCTCTGGTGGAGGTATGCTGGTGGGGATGCCAGGCGGCGGTGCCTCGACCTCCTATACCGACGACGGGGCAGACGTCGGAAGACCAACATTCAAGGATGGTGGTTGCCCGGATGGAGGCAGTGGAGGTGGCCACGTTAAGGGCCTCGATGGCCTAGTCAGAGTGGTGGCGAAAGCTTTCTTTTCTCTCTTCTCTTGGGGATGTTGATGAGCCAATGCCGCCACAACTTCCAAGTCTACCACCTTGCACTTGTCTCCCGCCATTGCAGAAGACTCGCTCGGAATGCTATAGGCGGCGCTCGATGGAGTGACGCCTGTGCCTGGACTGGCCTCCGACATCTTCATCCCGAGGCTGGAGATGGGGATGGGCACTGGAGGTGACAGTGGCAATGCCTGATGATGTGAGGCCTCCTCTCCTGCCTCCATCTACAGAGGGTGGTATACCAAGTGAGCCGGCACAGGCACAACAGCCGATGAGGCGGTTTGAAGGGCAGTGGCCTCTGCTAAGGGACCACGAGGGAAGGGATGTGGTCACGCAGGCAGGGGACGAAATGCCTGGCTCAATCGTCTTAAACCTTAACTTCAATTGTGCCCTCTGTGGGTACGGAGGAGGTTCCAGAGTGCCTGAAAACCAACAGAAGAAAGGGTTAGGCTCCAATCTGAAGAAAACAACACTGACAGTGAAGGTCTCACCATGCGGCAGTGGGGGGCTCAACCCTAGTGACCAAAGAAGCGTAGGGGTCAATTTCAGGTTGGCGTCATGAAGGGATGGTGGAGAATCACCTCAATTGTGGCTGCCTCCTCCTTAGTCGGGGTCAACAGCATGTCGGCCATGCGAATCTGGCGGATGGTGATTGTTGATATATTTCCTCCTCCCGTCCGTTTCTTCCAATGTCTTCCCAATGTCTATTCTACCATATCCGATATGAGAAACGAATGAAGACAGAAGGAAAGGGAGGAAACATAACCTGTGATCGCCACCAAAGCACCGAACGTGATGAACACGTCGTGCCTTGGAAAGAGGGAGAGACACTCGCCTGGCCTGCAGCGCTGGGAAGATGAACGGTTCAGGGAGAACCGCCTAAGGCATGCATGGTCTTACGATAGACCATTCAAGGACGCTATAGAAGATGCGGGATAAAGCGCTCCTGGAAGGTGAACGGCTCTGGAATGACCGCAGGAAGAAGAAGGATGGTCCAGTCTTCACCGCACCTCTCCTTGAACGGACTGTAGGGACCGCACAAGACCACCATGCCAGAAGTTGTAGAAGGGTCCAACCACCACCCTCTCTGGCCGGCCAGAAAGGATGGGCCTCGTGTTAGTGAGTTGCTGACCTGCGAAACAGAGTGTAGACACAAAAAGAAAACCCAAGTTAGAACTATATAGTGTAGTATATGCTAAAACGGAGATGAATGATCATAACTAAATGAAGTGGGGGATACCTGGGGAGTTTTAAACCCCTGGGGGCGTCAAAAACGTGGGAGGATGTGTGAATGATAGTGCAAATGAAGAAAAACAAGGAGAGTGATGTAGAAACAAACATGCAATGATAAGAAAATGAGATTATCAAAAGCAAAAGACTCAAGACTATGATTACTCCCTGGACTGGAAGCCTATATGGACGTGGAAGGCCTCCCTCCCTGGTCGTAGGTCGCTCCAAAATTTGGCAGGACTTCGTCGTCGACCAAAATCTCCCCCCCCCCCTTTTCTACCCAGCCTTTAGGGTATATTTATAGAGCACCTAAAGTCCTAGCTCGAAATTAAGGTTTAGAGGCATTTTCAGGTCGAGATAATCAAAGGAAAATCGTAGATAAATAGATTATCTTTTATCCAGTTGAAATGGCACTTAAAATGGTTAATTATCCGCGGAGAAAATGATGGGAGAAGTTGGGGATAAAACCACGGATAAAGAGATAAAAATATGTTGAAATTCATGAATCGAACGGATGAACGGTCTTACGATAGACCGCCCAACTAGATGTGCGGCCATGTTCTGGTCGTCCAACCCTGTCGGTGGAAATTTAAAATAAATCATAAATAATTCAAATTGTCCACTGAACTGACTGAAACCTTCGCCACAGTACTCTCATAGATGAACGGCTCAGATGAAACCGTTCAAACGTTGAGCGGCCAAAGACAAACCGTTCTAGCCTTGTCGGTGATAAATAGATTAATTGGATAATTATTTGAGAACACAACCAAGCGCAGGACTCTGAGAGATGAGCGGCTACCATCCATCCGTTCATCAAGTTGAACGGCTACGAGCGGACCGCATAAAAGCTTATCGGTGGAAATTCAAAAAATTAACCAAAATATTCCAAAATAGATGGACGGTCCACAGTCAACCTCACATGGATTGAGCAGCCCGGTGATGTGACACACCCTTGGACTTAAGCAAGCAAGCACAATCATATTCAAACGGGCCGATGTGGGCCACCGCTCTATCGTCGCTCACCCAAGCCTGAGGTGACTTGGCGATGCCAAGTAGAGGATGTGAAGGTTGGGCCCTTGCTGGTAGAGGGCTAGCAAGGCCAAGATTTGATTCCCAAAGGATGTGGAAGCCCAATTCAATGGGACCGACAAAGTGCCAAAGGCACCGGTTACACTCTTCCCCACGGTGATCACTCAAGGCAACGGGGCTTGAGGATCGAGCTCTCACTCTCACGGCCAGCGGAACTAAGAATTAATATTGAAAGACAAGCACAAATGAGAGCAAGGTTTTGGAGCACTTACTCGACCGGTTTGAAGAAACTGGTCCCGCTCGGAGACGAGGGCGAGCGGGGAGGCGGGTGGATCCCCACACGCCGCGTCGGGGTAACTTGACCTGCCCAAATGATTACAATACTACACCTCTCGCAGGAGGGGGGACCTTGGGGTGGGGTTAATGGATATTACAACTAAAACTACCTCCACACAGGGAGGGGCCTTCAACCGGCCAAGCGGGGAGGGGAACTTGAGAAAGGAACACCGAAGATGGGAGGTCGCCGATTCTATCCACGTTCTGTGAGTGCTGACAGATGATTGAAGAATTGACTTCTGCGACTGCTACCGAATTTTGTTGGGGACGATACCACCTGGAAAATCTTCGTAGGAGACCGGGGAAGTCGTCCATTTTTTTTTGATTTCTTCTGGCGCTGATGCTGGTCTGGGTGGAGGCTCGAACAGGGAGGCAGATTCTTAGACTGACATCTTCTGGTTTCCAACAGCAGGAAGAAGAAGATGCCCCGACATCTTCCGAACTCAGAATCAAGTACCGCCAGAGTTTTTGGAATCGTGGACGAGTCCTCTTCGCAGAAAAACTAGCAGGGATGCCGAACGATGCCGGAGAAGACCAGGAGACTCTGAATAATGATGAAAGGTCGGTGCAGACTATGGGAAGCAGAACCTCATACCCAGGGGAGAAAATTGATAACTCTGGCCCACGGATGTCGATCGAAGTTCCGCTTCTTGATTCTGAAAGTAGACAGGACGAGGAACAACTTTTCAGAAGAACTCTT
This sequence comes from Amorphophallus konjac, assembly GCA_022559845.1. Classification (NCBI taxonomy): domain Eukaryota; kingdom Viridiplantae; phylum Streptophyta; class Magnoliopsida; order Alismatales; family Araceae; genus Amorphophallus; species Amorphophallus konjac. The sequence goes on along the minus strand of CM040122.1, from coordinate 332,024,323 downwards.
GGCCTGATTCTCCCTAGGTTCGTCGTGGTAAGGCTTCTACTCCGATTCTAGTGCTCAGCAGGGGCAGCTTTGCGTAGTTGTGGAAGAACGGATCTCCCGGGCAGCACGGAGCTCGGATGGGGATGAAACCACCGCCGTTACGAAGAAGACTGGTATCCACTTCCGTGGATACCTCTTTGGCTTTCAGATTCACCAGGAGGTGGTCGTGGTGGCTGCTGCAAGCTGCTGGTTCACCTGCAACATCTGGACTGCAAGCTGCAACCTAGATGTAGCTTCCAATAACTAGGAAATAAGAAGGAGAAGGATGCATATGGTGAAGGGGAGGTGGATGGGGTGGATGGGGATTGTGAGGGAGTGGTGGAGAGTGTCTAGGGGTGGTGGAGGGGCTGGTGAAGGGGGAGGGTGCAAGGGTTAGTGCTGGTTCAGCCAAAGGTGAGGGTGAGAGGAGGGTGGAGGGAGAAGTGGATGGTGGAGGGGGAGGGGAGGAAGGGGGCGAACCTAGCCTAAGGGAAGGGAGAGGGGCGGCCAAAGCAAGTGGAGGGAAGGGTTTCAAATTTGAAATGGGTCTTGGGAGGTGGAAGGTTGCATGGGGAAGAAGGAAAGAAATGTTGGAAAGAGGTGGGGGTGGTTGGTGGTTGGAGGGTGGGGTGGGGATTGGGGGTTCTCTCTTGGAACTAGGGGGGTGAGTAAAGAGGGTGGTGGGAAGTGGAGAGGTCTTAATGGGGTAGGTGGTAGGGTGGAGGTGGTTGGGAAGTGGAGGAGAGAGAGAAGGGGGCGAACTAGGGAGAGAGAAAGAGGAAGAGAGAGAAGGTGGGGTGGGGGTGGGGAATCTCTCCCCTAAGGTCTCTCACCCACTATTAGAATCACTCCACTAGAACTAAATTGAACTCTCAATTTGAAATTTTGCATTGATTCATTCATTAGTCCAATAGGAAGGAAATGGGGCCCTATATATAGGCAACCCACATTTTACAATAAGACCCTGACAAAAGACTCAATGATAAATAACTGAGGGGGTAGGGGGGGCTCTTGGGCCAAGCCCGAAGAATTGGGCCCAATAGCTAACTAAAAAATCTAATGACACTCAAACTTAGGAAAATAAATGCAAGACCTAGGGACATGACTCAAATAAAATGAAAATTACATCAAATGACTCAAATAGATAGCACAAAAAGGATAATTGGGCCTTTATAGAGAGAGGCCCGAACTCAAACGACGCCGGAGTGTGAAGAAGACCCTAGCCAAAGGGAGTTGTGGATGATGCCTCCATCACCCGGGATGAACCGTACATGCACATGGGCGCTTGAATCTTATAGAAAAGCCCAATCAACCAAAACCAAGGCCTGTTAAGCCCTGAATCAACTTGGACCTAACCAAGGAGGGAGGCAACCCATAAAATTGGCCCAAAGCATGCCTGAAAACAGCCCCAACGGGTGATGGATAACTCGAGACATCAACAAATGAGAGTAAGAGGAACGACTCAACTTAACGGCATAAAACGGGTGTCAACAGATGCCCCTCCTTAACGTCCTCTTTGCAGGGGAGCGAGCGGAGGTTAAGCAGAAGTGACATGGAACATGGAGATGAAGCGGAGATGCAGCGGAGCGGACTGAAAAGCGGGCGTTAAGGTAAAACGACACCCATTTTTACCAACAAGCGATAAGAATCTTCCAGAAAACTCTGAACCAAACGCAAGGAATGATAAAATCAAAAGTGACACCAGTCTGGAGGAACTAAACTAAATGAAATAAATCGACAAGACCAACCTCATGGGGGACACAATCCCGCGGTCTAATGAGGAGGCCAAAAGCAGGCAGCAAAAGTAAAGGAAACATGCTAAAGCTCCAGACGGGGACCTTTTAATCAACCAAACCAAGGGAATCGACCAAAGAGAACCTTCCAACTCAGAGTGGAATTAGTTTCTCTTACTCAAACACTGAACGCATAGTTAACCATCACTGACGGGACATTCTTTAAGCAAACCATGGGTCATGAAAGCTCAAAAAGATGCGTATGATGCATGATGGGCTAAAATAAAAGAAATCGTTAAAACAAATGCGAAGAAAGATTAAAATATAAAATACTCGAGAATAATATTACTAAGCTGGGAAAATCAGAGTCAAGATACCATCCGCAACCACAGCGTGCAGAATAGAACCATCCTCCCCATGATATCCGAACCTAACGGCCTATCCGAAGATTAAACAAGTGAACCAGGATCATCATCATTTTTGTTAAAGGGGAACATCAGATCCTGGAATACGCAGATAACCAACTAGTTCTCGAGATTATATATTATAGTACCATATAACAATGTAATAAGGGTGATAAGGATAGAAGGCCATACCTGACTTACCTGTGCAGGTGGAATGGCGAGTGAAAGTTTGGATTTTCTTTTTTCTGATTTTTTTATGGATTTTCATGTATAAGACAAACAAGATAAGCATAGCGATTAACATAACGACAAACAACATGATATAACATGACGAATGGAAACAACACAACAAGACGAACAAGCACATAAGCAAAGGCATAAACAGACAATACACATGCATGAACATGGAGTGACAAGACAACAATCGGCGGGACAACACGCGGTTGAGATAAGAACATGACATATCACATGGTTAGGACAACACATGGTTGAGATAAGAACATGATGGATCGCATGGTTGGGACAACACATGGAACATGAAAAGACGACCATCGACATGTGCAAGACAACTAACAACATGTGGTGAGGAACAAAACAACATGTGTGGGACAACACGGTGGGACATGGACATGAGACAAAGATACGGTAGGACAAAAGAGACATAAACAAAACACGCTCTTCAATCGAAACTCGAGATCAGAATGAAGCAGAATCGCCAGGTTCATAATCATGAGGTAAAGTCCTCTCATATAGATATGATTGATCCTTGCAAAAAAAAACTGAGAAGGACATAAGCTTCAGAACAGATCGAGAGACATGAATGACGAAAAGAACAGATCAGAAGATGTGGATAGGAGACAGAGTAAAAAGATATAGCAAGGAATGTCTGAGTACTTGTAACCTGCACACTTAGCAAACGGATTACGTATCTATTCTCAAAAATAAATATAAAAGATAAATATTTTTTTAGATTTTTTAAATTTCTTGATTTTTTTAGATTTTGAAAATGATTGAAATTTTGAACAATATTTCATTTTTTTTTGATTTCATTTTTTTTATTTTTGACAATATCTCATTTTTATAGATTTTTGATAATATCTCTTTTTTTTAGATTTTTGAAATTTTTATTTTTTTAGATTTTTTAAATAGCAATCCGCAGCACCCAAAGACAGGCTCGAACTACTGGCCAGGGATCGTCGTCCCTCCCCTCTAATTAAAGACTTCCCTTGAGTACGGCGTGCATGTGAGGGTGACTTATCACAACCAACCGCTTCTAAAGAACGGTGCCCCTACTAAGGCCATACCCGGGATACAACCCAGCCTAAGAGGGAGAAGCAGAAGAAAAATTAGAGACAAGCTTTATGCAAGATGGGAGATATCAAGATTCGACTTCCTTCTAAGGCACTACCCCTCAAAGAGATAGGTCTGTTGCACCGGGGCTTTGTGTCTTTGGTTTTGAGACCCATATTTATCAGGCATGCATGCGACCGGGCTCATGACGTCCCGCGGGGAACTGTACTGCCACTCTTGCCATGCCTTTGATTCATAATTTTGCATTGATTCATTTTCTCATTTTGGTAGCCCTTATTGGCCAGATATAGCATAAAAGCCCACTTTTGAGGGTCAAGACTGCCCCCTATTTGAGACCTCTCCCGTATTAGGGAGTGCCTAGGTTGGTCATCTCATCCATCCATCTCTTGCCCCTACACTTGGCCGAGCAGAGAAGAGAAAAAGACCTTTATGCATACCCAAAGTATGGCCAAAGCAGCAACGGTGTGCCTCAGAGAGATCGGCTATGGCTCACCGTGTAGTGTGTGAAAACCCATGCTCAATGGTCACCCTCAACGATCGGGGAAAGCTCCCAGTGCAGAGCTATCACCTGCCTAAGGATGCTGCAGAAGCGACTCATTTGACTAAGCAAACTAACTAAAGTCTAAGGCCACTCAACCATGTTTTAAGGAACCAACAGTATAAGCGCGTGCAGAAATAACGGAATAATAGCAATGATAACATGTTCCGGCACAAAATCAAAGATACCTTTGCAAATCTATGGCGTGGAAACCAACATCCTGAAGCGGTCTTGATCAATGAGCTTTGATTAGCACGAGCTTTATATTCCTTGCTTGTCAAGATAAAAGGGTGAAAAAGGATAGCAAAAGATTGGATTCCTCGACACAGAGGAGTGGCAGACATCATACTGGACGAAGAAGGGATAAAAGGAAGAGAGACGAGGGCTAGAACTCCCTCGTTAAGGCACTGAGGCCCTGATAACAAGGAACTAGATACAGAATAAACAAGGATTAATTGAGATCAAGGCGAGCTAAAGCCTCGAAAATAGCACGAAAAAGGGTAATGACCCCGAAAGGGTGAGACGGAAAGAATGGACGAACCATAAGAAGATTGTGGCAAAGATAAGGGGGAAGAGGGGGAAGAGGAGTGATCGTCCGACGTGGTCGGAGAAAAGGAGTAGCGATCACCCGCTAGAGGCGGGGAAGAAAATGCATGAACACCCGACAAGGTCGGGGGAAAGAAATGGAAACCAACCGACGAAGTCAGGGAAGGATCAAAAAAACCACCCGACAAGGTCGGGGAACGAGCACAAGGAATCCCCAACAGGGTCGGGGGAAAGAGACGAGAAGTGAAATCCGGGCGTACCCGGGGAGAAAAACTAGAAGATGATGTCCCTGGCTCAGGGGAAGAGGGGGGCATAGGCCGAGGCCTAGAATGGTGAGAATAGGAGAAGATGGTGGAAATATGGTCAGGTGGCGGAAGGTACACCACCCAAGGATAAGAACCGAGCTGAAGAAAAGATGAATGGACGGAAGAAGGAGAGGAGGAAGTGGACCCCCGAGTGCACAACTGACGGCCCTTGAACTTATGCCGTCGCCTCTTCTTAGTAGAAATCTTCTTGAAACAACTCCGCCTGGCGCGGACTCGAGCCTCCGGGCTTCTTATCTTGCAATACATTTTCCAATAATGGGCCCATCTGGCAGACGGCCCGGCCCGGTCATGAATATGCCGCTTCATCGAGATGGTTGCCCCTAGTTGTGCAGTGCTAACCTCAGAAGGACATTCCAGAATAGTAAACTCCTTGGGATGAACATCAGGAAACAGTGGAGTTTTGTCATTCGGCACTAGAAGCATAAGATTCGGCAACTGCACTCGGCAACCGGGCATGAAGCACAACCCCCTTGCTAGAAGCGCGGGACGAAATTGAGGGAGGGTAACGTGGGGCGTTGACGTGGCCGACTCATCAATAAACCGAGGAAGATTACATAAGACGTGTAGAATGTCCTTGGAAAATGTAGAAGACAAGGCCAATTGCCCCTTGAGTGTTGAATTCATTAAACCTTTGGCGGCCGTGTGGGTTAGCATCATCTGGGCGAAAAACTCTTCTGGGCCAGTGAACTGAATAGCAACCAAGCGAGAGGTGATGACAACATCAATCGTGACTTCTCCAGCGAGCAAAGAGATTGCCACTGGCCTCGCTTTCGAAGGAACTGGCACCAGTGCTAAGGAACTCTTCTCAGCAACCGTCTTCATAGCAAACGCAGGCTCCTGGTTCCCAAAACAGCCAAGGGCTAGGACTCGGATCGGCATGTGGGAGATAACATCCTGGATCTTGAAATGCACGATTGGAACCTGGCTTGGCTCCTTATCTCCCTGGGGACTAGACCCGAGGGGCACCAAAGGTAGCGTGTACCTGCTTCGCGAAGTGGGAAGTGGTAGAGGGATGTTAGAAAGAGGAGGTTTGAAGGGCGCGGGTGGCGTTAGTGCAAGTGATGGAGAAATACTGATGACGATGGGCATGGGTGGAGGTAAAGGCAAAAGTGGAGGTATGGGTTCGGGGTCGGCCCGCTCGGGCTCAGAGGATGATGGCGAAAGAAGTGGCATCGGTCGCGGGGATGGTTGTGAAGGTGACGGTGGTGGCAAAGCTGATGAGGGTGGTAAAGGGGGTGATGTGGTTGATGGGGATGGTGAAGGCAATAGGGATGATGGAGATGAAGGTAGGGGTGGGGAACAAGGAGGAGAGGAAGGTAGTGGCATAGTGGGGGAAGTGGCGGGTGATGGCGCTCTTCGGCGTATCTTTACAATACGTCGAGAGGCGTTGGGAACAGGTGTGGTGGTGGAAACGGAGGGTGAAAGAGAGGTTGCCCGAGCAGAGGCTAGGGTAGGTAAAGGTGGTGGAGGAGATGGGACAGAGGAAGAAGTGGGTAACAGAGTAGGTATCTTATCAACTGAAGAAACACCAGGGTGCCCCTGGTCTTGAAGTGGAGACGGTTGCCTAGGCGGCACGGCTTGCTGCTGCTGCTGTTTGCTGCTGAGATCTGAAATAACTTGGCGCATGATAGCCCAATCAATCATCTTCTTATCTTCCAAGTTGTGAACAAGTTCCCGGAACTCGGGAAAATCCTCAACCAAATGCCCCTATTAATGATGAAATTCACAAAAATGGAGCAAATTCCCAACCGCAGGTTGGCAAGGCATAACCGGAGGGAGCTGCAACGCATGGGTGGCCATCAAAGCCCTGAAAACATCTGTAAGAGATTCCGGCAACGAAGAGTGAGAAGCCCGCTTCGGGCAAGGTGGATGCCGAGGGGTATGAAAAGGTAATGGAGATGGTAGCGGGGGTTGCGTAGGTGAGGGGGATTGCGTATGCGAAAGCGGAGATCTAGAATGATGTGGAGGCGTAGAGGGAGTGGGAATGTAATGGACGGCATCTACCCGCTCTGGGGGTAGTGTTTCCTTGACCTGAAGTGGAGGGGTGTTGTGAGATGAAATAGCGGAGGGATGTAAGGTGGAGGGCTGACTTGCGGTGGAGGGCGGAGGGAAAGTGTATGTAGAAGGTGACGGTGGAGGAGACTCATGGTGGATGTAAGGTGGAGGGGTGTGGTGAGATGAAATAGCATAGGGCTGACTCATGGAGGGTTGGTATGCGGTGGGTTGACCCATGGTGGAGGGCGGAGGGAAAGTGTATGTGGAAGGCGAAGGTGGAGGAGACTCATGGTCAAAGGAAACTAGGAGTTGTTGGCTAACGAAGCGGGCTCGATTGTAAAGCTGTTGCCAGGATGTAATATCATTTAGGGTTAAGATGCACCTGAGCTCGGGCGTTGCATTAGAAATAACCATCTTGATTTGCTCACCCTCCGGAATATGCCCCTGGACTTGCGAGACTAGGCGACGCCAGCAGTCGACAAACGTGGAGAATTCCTCGCCGGGCTTCATCTTCTCGTGGGCCAGATCAACCATAGAATGTCTGGGCCCAACCTAGTCCTGGTATTACTGAATAATCTTGCTTGAACGGCTTGAAAATTCATCATCTGCTCTTGCGGTAATGTGAAGAACCAATCCTTGGCCGAGCCCTCTAAAGATTGGCCAAACAAATAGGCCATCAAGCGTGGATCATTCTGGAACTGGGCCGACTCATAGAGGAAATCCTTCAAATGGACATAGGGGTCACCAATTCCACCATAGCGACGATAAGTTGGAGTCTATGAACATGGTGGAAGCTGAAGACCTTGGAATGCAAATGGGATATCCAAAGAAGTTTGAGGATTGATTCGTCGTTGCAATTCATCAAGCTGGTGTTGGGCCCGAGCGAACATCTCCTCGGTAGGAAGAGTCCGAGAAGGATATGAGCCAGCCTGAACAAGAGATGATGAATTCGGACTAGGATAATGTTGATGGGCCGGATAAGGGGACCCAGCCTGAGAAGAAGGAAAGCCCATTCCAGGAATGGAGGAATGCATGGGCTTGGAGGAATTGTGAATGTGGGAATGAGAATTGATTGGACTAGTAGCAGCACGGGCGGGATAAGAAGGCTCGTTTAGAGAATAGGGTCCAACGGAGGAATACGGAGATGGGCCCGCATGGGAAGAGGAATCTACGCGGGGGTAAGAAGATGGAGGGAAGATGGAGGGGTGCAGGAATAAGGTACAGGGGAGAATGAAGACTCTATACAGTGAATTTTAAATGAATACAAGGAGGGGAATGAACTTAAGACAAAGGCAGCTAAATGGAGACACACGAAGATGAGCTAGACCTAATGAGCCTAATCTGACAAAAAAGATGCAAATGATGACACTGTGCAACAAATAATGGAGGAGAGAGATGAGAAAAGAATCAACCAATTACCCAAACAAATTCCAAATGATGCGCGAAGATTTCTTATAAGTTCTCTTTTAGGACCTTAGTGGTTTGATTAAAGATGTGAATTCACTCAACCACAAGGTACCTAAATAGGGTGAGAATGGATAACTGGAAGACTCTAAAGGACTCTCTCTCGCACGAATGCAGACCCTAGACTAGGGGGTGGTATGGTACAACATGCCTGGCGTCCGTGTGGGAATCCACGGCTCACGGGGGCTTACGGAGGTCCTCGGCAAGGTCCCCTAGTCGGCTCCAAGGAGTATGGAGACGAGAGGAAACCCTACCTAGGTAGGAATGCAACTAATTATGGATGAAATGCATGAATCCTATGCGCACCGGAGTGCATGCAAAATCTAGCCTAGAAACTAGCAACCAATGACCAAAATAAACATGCAAGGATGAAAGCAAATGGGTAGCAACAACATATAACCAGGGGAAGATCAATAAATGGCACCAAGGAGAACAAAGATAATATAGATATGGAAATCAAAGCCACCTCGGGTGCACTGTGGCATCAGAAGGACGGTCTGTGGGAGACCGCACAACAAGATAGATGGTCTCTATACGACCGCATAATCCAGGGAGTAACGACAAAGTAACAGGAGAATCAGAAAATGATAGAATTAAAGAGACAGAAATCAGAAACGTACCAGGATGGGCGGTCTGTTGACTGCTGCATGAGCACTAGAACGGACCTGAAACAACCGCGTGACAGTAATCCGGCCAACAGCATAAAGGCAGAGGCATACCTGAGCCAGCAAGATGGACGGCCAAACACAAGCCGTATGGAAGATGAACGGGTGGTGAGAGGCCGCTTACGACAGTAGGCTTGCAGAAGAGATGGAACTGTTCGTAAAGAAGAACGGTTCGTTTACCGACGCCCAACATTTGGACGGCTCATGGAGAGCCGCGCAAGGTTCAGAGGACAGACATCGCAGGCAGCCATGATCAACCTGAAACCACTTCGAGAAAAGGACTAACAAAGCAAAAGAGAAGGTCAGCAAGTCACTAACACGATGGGCACTAGGTGTCCCACCATGATCGCCAAAAAATGGGCTGTTGATATATTTCCTCCTCCCGTCCGTTTCTTCCAATGTCTTCCCAATGTCTATTCTACCATATCCGATATGAGAAACGAATGAAGACAGAAGGAAAGGGAGGAAACATAACCTGTGATCGCCACCAAAGCACCGAACGTGATGAACACGTCGTGCCTTGGAAAGAGGGAGAGACACTCGCCTGGCCTGCAGCGCTGGGAAGATGAACGGTTCAGGGAGAACCGCCTAAGGCATGCATGGTCTTACGATAGACCATTCAAGGACGCTATAGAAGATGCGGGATAAAGCGCTCCTGGAAGGTGAACGGCTCTGGAATGACCGCAGGAAGAAGAAGGATGGTCCAGTCTTCACCGCACCTCTCCTTGAACGGACTGTAGGGACCGCACAAGACCACCATGCCAGAAGTTGTAGAAGGGTCCAACCACCACCCTCTCTGGCCGGCCAGAAAGGATGGGCCTCGTGTTAGTGAGTTGCTGACCTGCGAAACAGAGTGTAGACATAAAAAGAAAACCCAAGTTAGAACTATAGAGTGTAGTATATGCTAAAACGGAGATGATTGATCATAACTAAATGAAGTGGGGGATACCTGGGGAGTTTTAAACCCCTGGGGGCGTCAAAAACGTGGGAGGTGTTGGATTTTTGTGACTTCCCTAGTGTTTTGATGATGAGCATCACTATGTTAAATATTGTCTTCCTTAATCAGATATCTTGAGTAATGTTATGCATTTGAAATTTCCATGATTAACAGGAAAACTGCCATGAGATAATACCTTGCATGTCCGTACTGATCCCTCCACACTTCGTGTTGTCCTTTTGTACGTTGTGTTGTTCCAACTATGTTTGTTGGTTGTCTTCGTGTCGTTATTTGTTCCATCGCGTGTTGTACACTGCAGTACCTCGTGCTGCTTTCTGTGCCACCTCGTGTCGCTCCATTTGTGTCACCCCTATGTCTTCGAGTCTTATGTTCTGGCCAAGTCTATACAGCCTCATCTTTATCTTCGTTCCAAGCCAAAGTCTACACATTGTCTTAGCGTCATGCATCAGTCTTCAAAGTCCATACAAATGCACCGTAGCATGTTCGAAGCTAAGTCCATACACTGGTTTAAGTTTCCAAGTCTATTCTTTGGCCGCTGAACTTTGAAGTCTATACATTGGTCTTCACTTCAAGTATGTACAGCCATTGTCTTGCCTAAGTATATACGTTGTGAACCCTCAAGTCTGTACAGACTTTGCCTTGTTCAAGTCTGTACATCGTCCAGTTCTTTGGCCAGTCTATACCTTGTGAAAGTCCATACATTCGATTGCGTTGCCTTGAAGCCGTTCCAAGTCTATACATCCAGTTGAACGCAAAGTCTTCACATCGCCTCACATCATATGAAGGCTGTACGTTGCAAGTGTCTTTCTTGCTTTGTGACCACACTTCGTGTCAGTTTCTGTGTTCGTCTTCGAGTTGGTTTCAGTCCGTGTCGTTTCGTGTCGTCCTCGACTTCGAGTCGTTCGTTAGTTCGAGCAATCTTGTATTCGAGTCATGTTTTATGTCTTCGTGTTATCTTCTGTGTTTGTGTCTTAATGTTGTTTTTATGTCTTCGTGTTGCTTCTTTCTATCCTCGTCCAGGCTTCCTCTGATCGCGTGTCTTACTACCATTTTTATTCCATGTTATTTCTTTCTCACCTCGTGCTGTTCTCATCTGACTTCGTGTCGTTTCCTTTGTAGTGTTAGCTTTATTAGTGTGTATCTCGTGTCGTTCTCTTTTTACCTTGTGTTGTTTTCTTCTGACCTCGTATCATTCTCTCTTTATAACGTACTGTAGTAATCTTGTGTATCTCGTGTCGTTCTCAGAATAGTGCATTTCGTATTCCTACCACATACCTCATGCAGTTTTAGTTTTTGTAGCCCTGAGTTTTAATGTTCTTAATTTCTTTGCAGGAGAAAAAGAAAAAAATAAAAAGAAGAAGGTGGTCCGAGGAAGAACATTCACCGGTGTCTGGGCTGCACGTGATCCGATACTAAAGGAACCAATGCTATAAGGACACGTGGCAAGAAGGTTGTGGATCGAGCGCGGGAAGCACACGCCTTACATGCACCCTCCTGATCGCTTATAAATGTACTGCCTCATCATCTACGAAAGGTGGAGCTCCGAGGTTACAGTGAAGAAATTTGAGTGAGAGCAGAAGAGAAAGAGCCTCCCTGAGAAACTAGAGTGTTCCAGTTGAGAGAGAAGAGAGAGCAGAAGAGTGATCAGAAGATGGGTATTGACTTACGGATCAAATCCGAAGTCTGCTGCTCAGTTTGAGCTACATTGTTTCCAGTTTCTGAGTTTTGGATTCCTTCTTTCTTGTTTTCATTTTTATCTGTTTTTCTTTCTTGATTGAGAGTTCTCTGTGTTTCCTCCTGGTGTTCAGGGGAAGAGAGAGACGTGTTCTCTCTGGTTCACTTGCAACAGAGGTTGCAGTATTATTCCCTCTCGTAGAAGAGGTGTTCCCTCTAGGCTTCAGAGGAAGAGAGACCTTGGTCTCTGGTTCTAGTGACTGCAGATCACTAGTGTTCCCTCCGGTTGGAGGAAGAGGAAATTGTTTCCTATTTCTAGGGACTTGGCGTCCTTAGGGTTCCCTCCGGGTGTGGAGGAAGAGGGGAGGGTGTTCCCCTGTGAAGCTGTGAATCAGCCGTTGTTACAGACTGAGTCTGCTTTGCTAGCAGGTGCTAGTGGAAGCCTCACTTCGATTTGAAGTGAGGGGTGGACGTAGGCAGACTGGAGGTCTGACCGAACCACCTTAAAAACCTCTGAGTACTCGTGTGATTATCTGTGGTGATTATGTGGTGTGCCTTCTATCCACTCGAGCTATTATCCGCACTGCGTGTTTGTGGGTTCAACTCCGAGATTGCTTGTTTTAAGTGAATCATTCTTCAGTAATTTTTTAATCGATTGAAAACAGTGATCTATTCATCCCCTCCCCTTCTAGATCACTTCATATTTCTTGTATCAGGAGGATGTGTGAATGATAGTGCAAATGAAGAAAAACAAGGAGAGTGATGTAGAAACAAACATGCAATGATAAGAAAATGAGATTATCAAAAGCAAAAGACTCAAGACTATGATTACTCCCTGGACCGGAAGTCTATATTGACGTGGAAGGCCTCCCTCCCTAGTCGTAGGTCGCTCCAGGATTCGGCAGGGCTTCATCGTCGACCAAAATCTCCCCCCCCCCCCTTTTCTACCCGGCCTTTAGGGTCTATTTATAGAGCACCTAAAGTCCTAGCTCGAAATTAGGGTTTAGAGGCATTTTCAGGTCGAGATAATCAAAGGAAAATCGTAGATAAACAGATTATCTTATATCCATTCGAAACGGCACTTAAAATGGTTGATTATCCGCGGTGAAAATGATGGGAGAAGTTGGGGATAAAACCACGGATAAATAGAAAAAAATATGTTGAAATCCATGAATCGAACTGATGAACGGTCTTACGATAGACCGCCCAACTGGATGTGCGGCCATGTTCTGGCCGTCCAACCCTATCGGTGGAAATTTAAAATAAATCATAAATAATCTAAATTATCCACTGAACTGACTGAAACCTTCGCCACTGGACTCTCATAGATGAACAGCTCAGATGAAACCGTTCAAACGTTGAGCGGCCAAAGACAAACCGTTCTAGCCTTGTCGGTGATAAATAGATTAATTGGATAATTATCTGAGAACACAACCAAGCGCAGGACTCTGAGAGATGAGCGGCTACCATCCATCCGTTCATCAAGTTGAACGGCTACGAGAGGACCGCATAAAAGCTTGTCGGTGGAAATTCAAAAAATTAACCAAAATATTCCAAAATAGATGGACGGTCCACAGTCAACCGCACATGGATTGAGCGGCCCGGGATGAACCGTACATGCACATGGGCGCTTGAAACTTATAGAAAAGCCCAATCAACCAAAACCAAGGCCTGTTAAGCCCTAAATCAACTTGGACCTAACCAAGGAGGGAGGCAACCCATAAAACTGGCCCAAAGCATGCCTGAAAATAGCCCCAACGGGTGATGGATAACTCAAGGCATCAACAAATGGGAGTAAGAGGAACGACTCAACTTATCGGCATAAAACGGGTGTCAACAGTGATAACGCCCCAATCGCTCCCTCGTCGATGCCACCAACCTTGGTCAGACAGACAAAGCGCTCTGACCAGTGCTTGATATTGGAGACTACGGGGAAGAAGTATATGAAGGTCCTCTTATTTTGAGTACGAAAGTAATGGGCGAGGACATCAGAGAAGGATAGCGTTGAGCACTGAAGAACTGGCAGAAGGGTGGGGGTTACACCTACCTGGTGGCAAACATATGCAAAGACACAAAGGATGCATCAAGAGTTGGGCGACATTTGCCCAGGTTCTAGACAGTAAAAATGGAGGACTAACTCAAAGAGAGTGGAGACGGGAACATGGAAGCCGACCCCAAAGGCCTATATGGAAATGATAATTCCCCCAAGAAGAAACCCCCCTAAGTAATCATCCTTTGTGGGGAAGAAGATGTTGATGCTCGCCGAGATTTGGAAGGCTTCCCTGAGACCGTAGACCACTCGGTAGGAGACATAGAAATATGGAGGACATGGACCAAGATGGGCGCCTGGGGTGCTGGAGGTGCCACCACGCTTGCTCTCTCCCTCACTAGAGGACTCAGAGATGTCCATGACAAGCTTTCTGCGTGGCACCATGAGTTCGAGGGGGAGAAGTGAGAAGGAAAAAGAAGTCTCACCAAAACGTTGAGCAAGCAGCAAGGGGACAGCAAGCCCCAGCACTGGAGAAGAAGAGTGCAGAGGTGCCTCTTCAGGTATCTCTTGCTCTTCTTGTAAAGTCTCTGGGGAGCGATGCGTCTGCCTCATTCTAACTAGTGAACGGTCGAAAGCTCAAGTGCCACTGCCAGTGTACTCTGTGAGAAAACCAAGCACCACACCTATGTCTACTACACTTCATCTTTCTAGGCTCAAAACGACACTGCCATGATGATGATGACGTCACCAAGCATGCAAAAGAACTGGCGTAGGCACCAAGAAAGGCCATAGGCGGTGGGATTTCTCACGTCAGAGGAGTGAGAAGGTTCGCGAAGGTTCGTGAAGGCTCTACCACGTTCTCCCCTCACCGGACCTTGTACAACTCCTCCCGAGCATCGAGCATACTTGATGCCTGGGAGTGGGGGGCTAGTGAGAAGGGGAAAATGTGTCAGGCCCAGCACAACCCAATAATGCTAGGCCCACTGTGGTCCAGGGTAGCCATACCCATAAGTGGCCCTCTCCAGCCGATCAGTGGCCCTAGAACATGGCCCAGGTGTGGCCCATCAAAGCCCGACCAGCCCACATGTGAGATCTCCGTGTTCGTGCTTTCCAGGCACCGTAAGACTCGCCAACGGACAAAGGTTGAAGCCATCATTATGGGGCTTACCCCAAAGAGCTCTGGATCGCACCCACATTGCCTAGATGTCCCCCACGCTGTCTTTACTCCGAGAGTAGACGAGTGGACAATGGAAAGCAGGACACCACTCCACTAACCACGTTGTTTCTAAGTCAGGGAAGATGCAACATCAGTGTGACTAGTATAAATAGGTCCCCAAACAAACCTATAGAGAAGAGGATGCATACCAACACCCAGACGAATAGGCAGAGAGAGACAAAATCCAGATGGGAACTCGAGGGCATAGAGGGAAGGCAGTACAGAGAGGGCAGATTGAGGGTTCTCCACCTTGTTCTCTCAACCCGACCTCTATCTCCGAGCACCCTCCTCCTCTCCAAGCACTTTCCTCCTCTCCGAGCATTCTCCGTGCTCTATCTCCACTCCACAGGCTCTTCCTATCTCTATCTAAGTTTCCTTTTTGCTCCTTCGCTCGTTGTTGACTTACGCATCGGAGGGTTGTCCCCTAGGATTACTCCCAGGGCTCCTTCTAATACTTTATCTACTGTGTGCAGATTTCCTCAGGGTGGTGGGTAGTTCTTCCCCAGTAAACAAATCTCAAAGGTGTAGTACGAGACGAAGGGGACATTTTCTAGCTTTTACAACAAAATATCCCCAAATGTGGGCGCCTTATTCTCTCTTTGCCCATCACCGGAAGGTGCTCCGCAATGGTACCGCCACAGCAACTGGGCGGAGGAGAGGCCTCTCACCGGAACCCCCCTCTCCCATTGCCGGACCCTTTTTGCGGAACACCCTTCCCCACCGCCGGAGTCCCCCCCTGCAACCATGTCCACAACATTGTACTCTCCTTCCTCCACAGCCACCCGAGTCCCCTCCCCCACCCCCAAAATTGCCCTCCCTCGTCGCCATCCCATCTGTGGAACCACCTCCCCCACCATCGAAGTCTTCCCTGCAACCCCCACCCTCCGCGTCATTTCCCCACCCCGAAACCCCCCTACCCTCTATGGTCCTAGAGACATCTGCCTCTGCACGAACAGCAGTGCCACCAGGTGGTTCTAGCCACCTTGTCTGCCTCCATGTCCTCCAGCGATGCCCTTACCTCCCCCACCATTTGACTTCTTCCACTCAACCTCCGAATTGGAAAACCTTCTTACCTCCCCCACTGTTAACATCTCCAATTGTCGTGCCATGTCTGCCACTAGCTCCCGTTACACCACCAAATCCTGGCTCCCTAGTGACAACAGAGACGCCCCTCCTCCCCAACACTTTCAGCAACGTACGCCATCCCCAACCCTCCTCTTCATCTTCGTCCTAGCTATCCTTGAGGAGTCCCTCACCTACGCCTCTCCCCACCTCACCTCCCTCGGTCGTCACCACCAGTGTCATCTAGACAGCCTTCCATGCTATCTGGTGCCATCACCAACTTGGTGATGCTCAGGCTCGTGTCCTTCAGCAGTGGGTGATGCAAGCGGATGCTTGTCATTAAAAACATCGTGCACTCGATTTCAAAATTTTTGCACTCACACAATAAAATTAAGATTTTGAGTGTAGTGGTGAATACTGGTCGATCCCACGAGGAGGCTAGAATTTTAAAGTTGAAAATCTTATGTTTTTAAAAGAAAAATTATGGAATGTTAATTTTGATATGGAAATTGAAATTGCGGAAAATAAATCTACCTAAAGAAATATAGAAGGTTTAGAGAGAGAAATATAGAGAGGTAATGAAGAAGAAATAGAGAGAGAATAGAGAGAAAGTAGTGCTTTGGCGATCTTTGACCTAGCGTAGGCCCCATGGAAGCTTTTTGACCTCTTGGCTATGGCGTCCTCGGGGGGGGGAGGGGGCCGACGTGGCCCCCTCCACCGTAGCAGATGCTCCTTCAACCCTTCCCGCCTTGATATCTTCATCACCCACTGTCTCCCCTGCTCTCGCACCCTCAGGGAGGAGTCGCACGTTTGCTGAAGCTCTTGCCTCATCGTTGTTGCCGCCTGTCGTTCTTGGTAAGGTACATGAGCCTGCGCTCACGGATGGTGGTGAACTGGCCGTCTTTTTCTCTGCTGAGGAACTTGCAGCGTCTATGATGCCTTTTTCTTTTACCCTGGTGGCTCGTACGCCTCAAGGAAGACCTGCTTTCCCTGAGATCAGGTCCCATCTCTCCAATCGGTGCAGCTTCAAGGAAGATTTTATGATTAGTGCTTTGGATCCCAAGCACTTGCTTCTGCGATTCCGCAATCAAGAGGATTATCTACAGCTGCTTCTGAGAGAACACATGTATGTTCATGGCAGAATTTTCTATTTTTTCAAATGGACGATGCAATTTTCGCCAAATGAAGATTCCTCTATTCTGCCGATATGGATTTCTTTTCCTGGTTTACCTGTGAATCTTTTTGTGGAACCTATGTTGCGTTCTATTGCCGGGAACATTGGGAAGGTCTTGAAAATCGACGCCTCCACCCAAAATCTTTCCAACACGATGGCTGCCCGTGTATGTGTTGAGCTGGATATCCTGAAGGCTCACCCACATAGATTGTGGATTGGTTTTCCTGGGGGAGGGACCTGGCAAGATATTCTGTACCCTAAGCTTCCATCTTACTGTTCGAGTTGCTTCAGACTTGGCCATTCTTTGCACGATTGTAAAGGTAAATTGTCTCAGTCAGTGGTAAATCCTGGAGTGTCACAGACTATCACCAGACCTGGTAAAAAAGTCTGCAAACCTATGGTTCAGCTGAATACAGGTGCTAAAAGTAATGTTGGAAATGAAGTGCCCCCTCCTGGTAAGGTATCGACTTCACATGACTCCTCGGGTGGTGATTTTGTTGGGGCTTACCTGGATGCTCATTCTAATAGCGTAGCTGATATAGTGCCTCTCTCAAAGAGTGTGGGAAATAATGCTTCTATCTTAAAAGAAGCTTCCCCTGTTTATCAGGACAATTCAGTGCAGACTCATATGGATGTCAGTGCTCAAAGGGTACAAACTGATTCAAATAAAACTGCTGAAGTTAATTTGGCTGAAGCCTCTCTTACATCGAATTTGGTAGACCCTTCTTGTCGGAATACTACGATTCAATCAGAAACTACTATTGCTCCTACTAGAGAGCTCCCTTCAGGACAAAGGTTTGATGGAAATGGTCTTATTGCTCCAGTTCCGGAGTTAGCTATTGTTGATCACCAACTTGGGATCTCACAACAAGCTCCTTTGATTGCCTTAAGTAACCACCCGGCTTCATTACTTTGTTCTCAATTACAGCAGCATAGTGTAGAGTTGACAAATCTAAGACAGAACATTGCAACTGCAGCTGATATTGAAAACTCCAGGATTATGCTCAATGAACATACAGGTGTAAAAACTAGATCTATGACCAGGACTGGATCCTCCGGGTCACTTCCTCTATCCAATTCCTAATGAATTTCATCATATGGAATATTAGAGGAATTGGAAATGATATTTCTATTGGGAGGGTCAAATTTTTCATTAAGTCCCACAAAATTGATTGTATTGTTGTACTGGAGCCCAAACTTCATGTCAGTAAAATGACTCACATCTGCAGGAAACTTGGAATGGGTAACTATATTGCAAATTGTGATGATATTGCACACATTTGGATTTTCTGGAGAGACCCCCTGGACTTTTCTATTGTCAATTTGGATGAGCAGCAAATTACTCTTACTCAAACTGGTTCTACATGGCCTCTTTTCCACCTTTCTTTTGTTTATGCAAAATGTTCCATTCATGAGAGGCAGGATTTGTGGAGGTCCCTGATATCAGTGCACTCTCAAATCTCAGGACCTTGGCTAGTTGCTGGAGATTTTAATTGCATTATGTCAGTAGAGGAAAAATTTGGTGGAAACCCTCCAAACTTAGGTGCAATCTCGGACTTCATTGAGTGTGCTTCAGATTGTGCCTTATTTGATGCAGGTTTCATGGGATCTCAGTTTACTTGGCATAACAACCAAAATGGGTGTAATGGTATATGGGCTCGGCTGGACAGGGTTCTTATCAATTCAGACTGGCAAAATCTCTTCCCAATTTCTGTTGAGCATCTATCCAGGGAAGCTTCTGATCATGCACCCCTATTGGTGAAACTGCTATTCAAGAATACCTTTAAGAGCCATTTTTGCTTTCAAAAAATGTGGACTTTACATGATAATTTCCTTATGGATGTCAATACCTGTTGGAATACCAGCCCTTTGGCAACCTCTTCTATGTCCACCCTATACTTGAAGCTCAAATACATGAGGAATATGCTTCGCAACTGGAACCAGCAGACTTTTGGTCATGTTCATTTGAATTTGATGGCAGCAGAGGATGCAGTACTAAAAGTAGAACACAACTATGATATTCATCCTTCTCTGGAAAATCAAAACATTTTAGAAAAGGCAAAATCCCTCCAATCTGAAAGGCTTCTACAAGAGGAATGTTTTTGGAGACAGAAGTCAGGGATTAGATGGTTAAAGGAGGGTGACAGGAATACTAAATTCTTCCATACTTCGACCAAAGCCAAAAGAAACAAACACCATATCCCTCAGCTCAGAAATTCAGCAGGCCTTTTAACCTCAAATCATGAAGATATGAAGAGCATTGCTGTTACCCATTTTCAGTCTGCATTTTCTTCTCAGCTGCATCATATTGAGGAATCCTCCTTAAACTGCATTCCGCATCTAGTTACCCAGCAAGATAACCTAATGCTCTGTGAAGTTCCAACTGAACTGGAAATAAAAGATACAGTTTTTGCACTATCTGCTGACAGTGTACCAGGGCCGGATGGATTCACGGGTGCTTTCTTCCATAAAGCTTGGCCAGTCATTTCTGAAGTGGTAGTCAGTGCTGTTCAAGAGGTTTTTACAAACCCTCAGCCTCTCCCAAGATTTGTATCTTCTACTTTAATAGCTTTAATTCCAAAAAAACCAAAGGCAGTGGATATCTCGGATTACAGGCCGATCAGTCTATGTAATTTCTTTTATAAGATCATCTCTTCCATTGTCAATAAAAGGCTGGCCACTATTCTACAAAACATAATATCACAGGAACAATCTGCATTTGTTAAAGGGAGGCACATTACTGAAAATATAGCTTTAGCTCAAGATTTGACACAGGAACTAGGCAGAAAAACCAGAGGGAAGAATATCATTTTCAAATTAGACATGGCCAAGGCCTATGATAGACTTGAATGGGATTTCTTGATTACTGTTCTGAACAGATTTGGTTTTGATTTGTCTTTCACACAGCTGATTGGCAGGCTTATTCAGAATTGTTGGTTTTCAGTCTTATTGAATGGTGATATTGCTGGATTTTTTAAATCATCTAGGGGTGTTCGGCAGGGTGATCCGATTGCACCTTCCTTATTTATTATTGCTGAGGAAAGCTTGAGCAGATCTTTAAAAGAAGCCCAGTTAAATAGACAAATTGAAAGCTATCAAGGGCCTCGGAGGTGTCCCACTGTCTCCCATCTTTTATTTGCAGATGACACTTTGATATTTAGTAAGGCTAGCCTTGCCTCTGTCAGACATCTACTGAAGCTGCTCAATTCTTATGAAAGGGGGTCAGGCCAACTTATCAATACCAGTAAGAGTGGTTTTCTCTTACACCCTAAGACAAATGATCCCACTGCCCAGCGGATTTCCAGGCTAACTGGTTTCACCAAACACAGTTTCCCACTCAAATATCTTGGATTTCCTCTGGTTCTAGGCCGCAGCAAAAAAGTGCACTTTGCAGGTATCATTCACTCCATTCAAAAAAGGATATCTGGTTGGAAATCCAATCTCCTATCACAAGGTGCCAAATTGACTTTGATAAAGCATGTTCTGACCTCGATTCCAATTTATTCCCTATCCACTGCACCTCTTCACTCTGGTACACATCACCAGCTGGAGCAGTCTTTTGCAAACTTCTTCTGGGGATCCTCACCAAATGGGAATAAAAGACATTGGAGATCCTGGGACCTAATCTGTAGACCTATTTCTCAGGGAGGCCTTGGTATTATGTCTCTTAGGCAGATGGACATTGCTCTAAGAGTAAAGATGTTATGGCAAGCTTTGCATTCTAACTCTTTGTGGGTAACTTTCTTCAGAGCTAAGTATATTGGACAGCGACACTTGAGAGATGTTAATTTTAATAACATGGCTGGACCTGCCAGACGTAGTTGGACAAAGGCAAAACTGATTGTTCTTCAATCTCAAAAGATAATCATTGGTGATGGGAAGCAAACAAATTTTTGGTATGATAATTGGATTGGAAAGAACTGTTTATCTGACTTTGTACCTTCCAACAGTATACAACATCCAAACATTACAGTAAATGACTTCCTGCTGCACCCCCCAAGAGAGGAAACTGAACTAATGGACAGATTTATGCCCGATAAGCTCAAAACAGCCATTTTCCAAACCTCCCTCACCTCTGATACTGACCTCCCAGCATGGAGTCTGTCCTCCACAGGACATTGCTCGGTGGCTTCCACTTACAAAGTCCTGTCTGTAACTACTTTCAATCAGTCATTCACTCAATGGCAAAGGCTTTGGTCTCCATGGCTCCCAACCAAAATTTCAGTTCATCTATGGAAAATTCTACATAACAGCCTACCTGTTGACACAAATGTCCAACGTCTGGGTGTTCAAATGTGTTCTATGTGTTCTTGCTATCAGGCCCATCAGGGGGAAAGCATAAACCATATTTTCATTCACAGTGAATTAGCATCTCATTTATGGTCTTATTTCCAAGCCATGGGGCTGCCATTGGAAGGAAATTCTGTCACATCGTTCATTTCAAATGCTACTAGCCACATAAAGTTGAATTCAGCTCATGGGCTCCTTATCCTAGCAGTGATTGGCTTTGGTTGCTGGGATGTTTGGAGAGCTAGGAACTCTGCGAGATATGAAGGTAGCACTATATCCAAATGCCGTATTCTCCACCAAGTTATTGCTAAAGTGAAGTAGGCTTGCACAAGTGCATCTTACAAAGAGTATGATATTAGCAAAAGGAGGATTCTTAATTCCTTAGGGATCTCAATCCCAAGTTCAATTGGTGCTCAGCTGAAAGCAATAAAATGGGTATCTCCCCCTTGGCCATTCTTAAAATTAAATACTGATGGGGCCTGCAAAACCAATGGTACCTCTGGAGGAGGTGGTGTCATCAGAGATCATAATGGCAGTGTTCTCTTAGCATTCTCCCACTTCTATGGCCAGGCCAACAGCCTAGTAGCAGAGGCAAGAGCTCTTATTGATGATATTCATTATTTGCATACTATTTCAAATCATCCTGCCTATATTGAATGTGATTCCCAAGTTCTTGTTCGAGTTATTCACAAGGATTATCAATGTCCATGGTCAATTCTTCCTTATGCAAGAGACATTTGGAGATCTACTACCTAGTTTGACAAGATTGCTCACACTTACAGAGAATGAAATAAAATTGCGGATCTGTTGGCCTCATTAGCCTGCTCCTCCAAATGTAATGTTTTTCTTTCTTACAATGAATTATCTCCTATTATAAAGGGAGAGGCTCGAATGGATAAGCTGGGTATGTCCAGCATTCGACAGATGTAATCTTTATTCATCTTTTTCAATAATAAATTACACCCCCTAGTGGCCGATGGTCCCCCCATCTGCCCCTAGGTAGGGCTTTTTGGATTGAAAAAAAAATAGAGAGAAAGTGCTAAAGAGAAAATAACACCAGTCTAATTTTATTACTCCAAAATTGAATGTTTACAATATGGTGCAAAGTAAAAATTACAACCCCAAATAAAATCTAACTAAACTAAAATTAAAGAAACATAGAGAGGAAATAGCCGTGAACAACGTCGTCGCCCACGCCCTTGGGCCTTGAAGAGCCGCCCAACCCGGTGTAGAGGATGTCATGAGAGAGAACCTTAGAGACGTAGATTTGGAGAGAGTAATAGAGAGAGATGTAGAGAGAGAAAGAGATAGAGGTGGAGAGGGGGAGGGAGAGGGAGAGTGAGGTAATATAATAATAGAAAAAGAGAGAGAAAAAATAAAAAATAGGATTAATGTGTGCAGTGTGTGCGTGTGTGAGAAGAGGGAGATAGAGGGAGAATAGAGATGGCAAGCAGAGAAAAGAGAATGTGAGGGAGAGGGAGAGAAGAGAGAAAGAGAGAGAGAGGGAGAGCAGAGAAGAGAGAGAGGGATCGAAGAGGGGCTACGGTCGTCAGAAAAGAGGGAAAAGAGAGAGGAGAGGAGGGTGGGTGGGCGGTGTGTGGTGCGGTCGACAGAGGAGAGAAAGGGAGTGACAATGGAGAGAGACGGGGAAGTGAGAGAAGAGAAGAGATAATGAGAGGTAGAGGGAGAGCAGAGAAGAAAGAATGAGAGGGAGAGGGAGAAGAGAAGAGAGAGCTAGAGGGAGAGGAAGAGATGGATGATGGAGTGTTGGGTGCAAGGCCGGGATCTAGAGGGGGGGTGAATAGATCCCCTTTCAAAATTTATGCTTGAATTAAAATTCAAACAAAATCAAATTAAACTAGAAGGAAATGAATGATAGATCACAAAGCTCTCTTACAGAACGGATGCTTCAAACAGAACTAATATTGAAGACTATGCACACTTCTACCAAACACAAGATCAAACACTTAGCGGCTATGCCAGTTTCAAACTATGAAGCCAGATCAACATACGATCAACCCTGTGAAGGTGGTAGAAGAAGGAGACAATCGCACAAAGACAAACCACAGACACAGGCAACTTTAAGGTGGTTTAGTCTGCACCCAGCAGACCTACATCCACCCCCCACTCAACCTGAGTGAGGATCCCGCTGACTCACAGCTTGAATCGCTGAGCCTTACAGCTTGCTACACAGAGGAATAATTCCTCTCACCGCTGAGCCTCACAGCTTGCTAACGCTGAGCAACATAGCTTGCTTCCGAGGAACAAATCCTCAACACCGTTGAGCCTCATAGCTTGCTACCGTAGCAAAGAAAAATGAAGAAAAAAAACAAAAACAAAAGAACAAAAATGAAAGACAAGAAACAATATAGCTCCGCAGAGCAAATTAACTCAGGATTTGATCCTTGAGTCAATACACGAACAAATCTTCAGATGATCTATGGCTGCACACAATTCGTCATCTCACGAGCTCACTCTCTCCCTTCTTCTTCTTCTTCTTCTCATGGTCTTCTCTCTCAGATCTTCTCTCTGATTTTCTCTCACATATCTTCTTCTCCCTCTTCTCTCTTTTCTCTTTAGACTTCGTAGCTCTTTTCTTTCCAATTCTCCCGCCTTTTCTTTCCTCACTGCTCACTCGTGTTCTTCTCTCTCCTTCTCTACATTATGGTGGAAGTATATATAGAACAGGGGCTCCGTAAAACGTCTAGATAAAATAATTGATTTCTCCTATTTCCCATTGGTCCACGTGTCAGGAGAGAGAATATTCTCTATCATAGTAATCTTGGATCACGTGCTAATTATTTGCCTTCGACCTTGGAGCGTGTGGCAGACTCATGTCTTCTGCAATTCAGCTTCTCAGGCTATTTGTCAGCCTTACAAGGCATTTTACACCCTTAGTAGGCTATTCGTTAGCCTTAGCCATGTATTTTTCACCCTTAGCCTTCTTAAGCCGTCGCTAAACTTCTTTTCCACTTTTGTCTGGCCGTCGCCTTTAGTTATTTGCCACCATTACTGCCCCATTTGTCACTGCTATCTTTTATTTTTCACCATTACTGACCTATTTGTTACCCTTGTCAAAAGCTCAGTTCTTCTACAAGCTTCAAAGTGCCTGCGTCGATGTGAAGACCTTATGGCGTCAACGCAACTTCATCATTTTTCACATTTTTTGCTCTAACGTCCATTTTTCACACTTAGAAGCCATTTGTCACCCCTAGTGACCATTTGTCATAACTAGGTAGCTATTTGTCACCCTTATTCATCAGTAGCCATCACCTTTAGTTTCTTTTCCTTCTTTGCTTTTTCCACTTGACTGCGTCGACTCCACCATCACATGGCGTCGACTCTTCTTCTTTGGTTCTCAACACTTTTACCTTTGATACCCATTATTCACCCTTAGGAAGTTATTTGTCACTTCTATTGGCCCTTTATCTCCCTTAACCAGTTATTTTTCACTCTTATTCAACATGGCTATCTTGCCTTTGCGAGAGACTCTGGCATTGTGGTTGCGTCGACGCTGTTGGAACATTGTGTCAACGCCACAATGTGGAATGTGAAGGCTTCAGCACTACCAGGCATTTCTCACCTTTTCTAGGCTTTTTTTCATCCTTATAGCCTATTTGTCACCACTAATCTGTCGCTATTGACCTGACTTTTCTGCCATGCAATCTTGAACTCGAGTCGGCTCCAAAGCCAACCAAAGTCGACTCTAGTCGACTCTTCTTCTTCAAAAATCCTTCTTCGTTCATCTTTAAACTGTTATTCACCATTTAAGCTATTCTTCACCATTCTTCATCGATTTGTTGGCCTTTGAGCATATCTGACACCCGAAAGCTCTCTTTGTCACTCTTGTGCTGAAACAGCTTGAAATCACATCGGTTGACCAAAATAATCAATTCGGTCATAAAAATCTGACTTCAAATCTTGACTTTTAAACTGTTGTTACTATAGAGACACTTGAAGAACTATTGGACAATGTAAGTATAGCCTTGATGCCAAAACATGCCAAAACAAGAATATAGCCTTGGCTCATAAAATTTTTTAAGAACAATCAAATGTAGTCCACACCTTTTTACATAAGAGTGCACGTTGATTAGACGCCAGCACCCCTAGTTACTCAGTGAGACTAACTATCATGTCTCATTTTGAATAGAGATAGCAAGGGCACATCATGGCATAGTTCACTTCATTTCTTTGATGAAGGATCTAGTTTCTCAGTAAACCCTTAGCCATTGCTCTATCTTGAGCTTGATTCACAATTTTGTATCATGCACTGCCCTTTGAAATTTTTTTAGATTATTTTATGTTTAAGAACAATACTTAATCTAAGTTTCTCAACCAAGGTTGCCTTAACCTTAAATTTTCAGATCTTAGGAGAGTGCACAGGACACAACATGTGTGAATTGGTTGAGACCTATTAAGTTCTGAATATAATCTTTTTCATGAAAGTCAATTTTTAAACTCTTGAATTCATTAGGCTCAAACCAACAGTTTTATTCATGGGACATCATATGGTCTTATAAGAGAAGATTCCTAAATATGATTTGCTCGAATTAATGAATTGGTGAATCAGATTGGAATTCCTTTAAATTTTAGATGTATTATGAAGGTGGAAGTGGTAGCCAAGAAAATTGTTCAGTAAGAAGACAATGAGTTCAAGAATTTTTAAAAACATTGGGCAGACAAATGATTTCAATAGAGCAGCAGTCAATAGGTGACTTCAAGAATGACCACATCAATGAGAGCAAGACAGGGCAAACATCACAATGATTAAGGCACAGATATGGCAAGAGTGATCAACATTTCTGAGCAGGTGACAGATTTTCATAGAGTTAAGGATGAAGTAATTTGAAACAGTTTTTCATAGAGATGAGCTTTATGAGATTCAGAGCAGTTCAAAAAATTTTAGATGGGACTCCCCCTCAACAAATGCAGGGAATTACTCCCCCTAAATGTATGCATGCATTTCAAACCCCTTTTGAGAGTTTTTGACTCAAATTGTATGCATGAGCAATCATATGTATGTAGTGACCCCCCTTAACTAAATGTATTGACCCATTAGACTTAACATGAAGACTATGTACGGGATTATTGAATTATGCTCATAAATATCTAGAGTGCACTATATGCAGTTTTGACCCATGGTACAAGGCGGAGAGCTTAGGTCTTAAGACCACCTTCACGCATAGTGAGGGTTTCCAGATAGACATAATCCATCCTTCTCCCAACACCATTTGATATACCATTAGGATCATGCAAGACAATGCAAAGCAAATCCATTCCTATATGCATCCCAGATTTTTCAGATTTAAACATGATAGTGTAGATTATGCATGCCAAAAAAAATATATGCAGCAGATTTTTTTTTAATGAGAATGCAAGATGACATATACAGCAGATTTTCAATCTAAAACAAAAGCTTGCATGGCAAAACAAGTTAACTAGACTCCCCCTTAATTTTTCAACCAATTGAAACTATGAATCTAATCTAACCAGATATGCAACTAAAAAGGTAAACAGAGATGAAAGCAATCAAATGTAATGAGCACATGAATTTTATTCAACCAGATTTAAAGCATCATATACACCTATCAAAAGGGGAGTTATGAAAATTAACAACTAAGACAGTAAAAGCAGAAGTGGGGTTTTACCAACCAGCATGTGCCTTGTTTTTATTGAACCCCTTTTATTTTCTTCTGTCTCCAAGGCACACCTACAATTAAATTCTCATTTTCTGTTCATACGTACCCAAGATCTCTTGAGTCCTGAAAAGTTAGTAGCACCCCTCACTGGTGCTGTCCATGACTTCAAGGCATGCTGATTATCAGATTTCATAAGAAAATAATCATTCATGACATGGCCAATTTTCCCACAGTGATCACAGTAGACAAATGATTTTATGTTTTTATTATAAAAATAATCATGGAATTTCTGTGAGTTGACAGGAATTTTATCATTCTTGACATAGAAATTCTGTTTCCTTTTCATGTGCCAACAATCCTTGACTGTATGGCCGAATTTCCCACAATTAAAGCATTGAATTCTGGCTTACTTAGCTACATGGTGTTTAGCATGAAAATTTCTCTTATTTACAACCCTTCTTGAAATTTTTGAATCCATTTTCTTTGTTACATGCAATCAAGTCATCAGACTTCATAACAAGATAGCCATACATCATATGACCATTCCTACTACAATAAAAGCATGAAGTTCTAATTTCCTTTCTACTTGCATGTGTGTGTGATACAACATTGTGATTAGCATGCAAAGAGACATCAGCATGATTTATGAATTTATTGTTCACATTTTTCATTTTATTAGATCTGATTTTCAAAGTTTTCAACTATAGAATCTGAGAAGCTTTTTTGGATGTTCCAGAGTCATTTGAAGCATGAACAAATGAAGTCTGCATTTTATACTCAAATGATTTTTTATTCACAGGGCTATAGCCAAGCCCTTCCCTTTAGAAGTTAACCTTAACTCCCAGGAGTTTATTCAAGTTTTCTTTCCCATCAATAAACCTTGATAGGGAATTATTCAGATCATGGATTTTTGAGTGAAGAGATGAGATTTTAAATTCATAACTTGCTATGTCTTCTTCACATGAAATAATTTGTTGATGCAGAACATCATTCAAATTTTTGAGATTTTCATTTTCCTGTTTCATCTTTAGTTCATTTTCAGATTCATTTCCATTCAAGACACATTTTCCTTTTTCAAAAGTCATTAGTCTTTCAGACATAGTTGTATTCAAGATATTAAGCTTCTCATTCTCAAGTTTCAGTGAATTTTCTCTTTCATTTAATTCCTCCTCCAATTTTTCAAGTTCAATTTTCTTGTCAAGCAGATTTTTATTTTCTTCTCTCAATGAAGCAATTAAATCTTTTTGCCATTCCAAATCAAAGTGAAGTGATTCATTCAGTTCTCTCACAAATAAACAATCATGGCATGCAGAATTGTTTGAACGTGTATTTTCAGCGTTCTCAATTTGATTTCTGAGATTTTCATTTTCAGATTTTAATGCTTCTAGTTCAGAATTGAATGAATTCAATTATTTTCTCAGATTATCATTTTCAGTTTTTAGCACATCTGAATTTATATTTTCTGAGCTAGAATCAATGACAACATTTAGTTTCTTTTTCATTGCTTTGTTTTGTTTTATTAATCTTTCATAGGATTCAAACAAGACAGTATAAGCATGTTCCCATTCATCTATGGAGAAATTTTCGAATAGAGAAGTTACATCTTCCTCATCCTCATCTTCATTGGCCATGAGACATTTTTGTTTCTCCTATCTCTCATGGACGACAGTCACTTTGTCCAATATATCCTTAGCATCCCTGCATGTAGAAACACAAGGAAATACATCAACACTGACGGCAACTTTCATTAACTTTAGAGTTCTTAGATTATTAGCATTTTCAATTTATGAGCAACATTCCACTTGGACTTGTCCTTAGGCAATATGTAAGGACCTCGTGAGATTACATTCCATAGATCGGAATCAACCGAATCAACAAACTTGTGCAAGCTATCTAGCCAGATGTCAAAATTTGAGCCGTTAAACATTGGTGGATAAGCCATGAAGAACAATTCGGAGCAATAATCCAAAGCCGTAAATGCACCAAAGTAGCAGGATCTTCTCTGTAGATCGTTGGATCTGAACTATTAGAGACCTGCTCTTATACCAACTGTTGGGTGCAAGGCCGGGATCTAGAGGTGGGGTGAATAGATCCCCTTTCAAAATTTATGCTGGAATTAAAATTCAAATCAAATTAAACTAGAAGGAAATGAATGATAGATCACAAAGCTCTCTTACAGAACGGATGCTTCAAACAGAACTGATATTGAACACTATGCACGCTTCTACCAAACACACGATCAAACACTTAGCGGCTATGCCAGTTTCGAACTATGAAGCCAGATCAACATACGATCAACCCTGTGAAGGTGGTAGAAGAAGGAGACAATCGCACAAAGACAAACCACAGACACAGGCGATTTTTAGGTGGTTCAGTCTGCACCCAGCAGACCTACGTCCAGCCCCCACTCAACCTGAGTGAGGATCTCGCTGACTCACAGCTTGAATCGCTGAGCCTCACAGCTTGTTACACAGAGGAACAAATCCTCTCACCGCTGAGCCTCACAGCTTGCTACCGCTGAGCAACACAGCTTGCTTCCGCTGAGTAACACAGATTGCTTCTGAGGAATAAATCCTCAACACCGCTGAGCCTCACACCTTGCTACCGTAGCAAAGAAAATGAAGAACAAAAATAAAAGAACAAAAATGAAAGACAAGAAATAATATAGCTCCGCATAGCAAATTAACTCAGGATTTGATCCTCGAGTCAATACACAAACAAATCTTCAGATGATCTCTAGCTGCACACAATTCGTCATCTCACGAGCTCACTCTTTCCCTTCTTCTTATTCTTCTTCTTCTCACGATCTTCTCTCTAATTTTCTCTCACATATCTTCTTCTCCCTCTTCTCTCTTTTCTCTTCAGACTTCGCAGCTCTCTTCTTTCTAGTTCTCCTGCCTTTTATTTCCTCACTGCTCACTCGTGTTCTTCTCTCTGTTTCGCTGCATTATGGTGGAAGTATATATAGAACATGGGCTTCATAAAACATCTGGATAAAATAATTGATTTCTCCTATTTCCCATTGGTCCACGTGTCAGGAGAGAGAATATTCTCTATCAGAGTAATCTCAAATCATGTGCCAATTATTTACCTTTGACCTTGGAGTGTATGGCAGACTCATGTCTTCTGCAATTCAACTTCTCAGGCTATTTGTCAGTCTTACAAGGCATTTTACACCCTTAGTAGGCTATTTGTCAGCCTTAGCCATATATTTTTCACCCTTAGCCTTCTTAAGCCGTCGCTGAAGTTCTTTTCCTCTTTTGCCTGGCCGTCGCCTTTAGTTATTTGTCACCGTTACTGCCCCATTTGTCACTGCTATCTTTTATTTTTCACCGTTACTGACCTATTTGTTACCCTTGTCAAAAGCTTAGTTCTTCTACAAGCTTCAAAGTGCCTGCGTCGACGTGAAGACCTTATGGCGTCAATGCAACTTCATCATTTTTCACATTTTTTGCTCTAACGTCCATTTTTCACACTTAGAAGCCATTTGTCACCCCTAGTGACCATTTGTCATAACTAGGTAGCTATTTGTCACCCTTATTCATCAGTATCCATCACCTTTAGCTTCTTTTCCTTCTTTGCTTTTTCCACTTGACTGCGTCGACTCCACCATCACATGGCGTCGACTCTTCTTCTTTGGTTCTCAACGCTTTTACCTTTGCTACCCATTATTCACCCTTAGGAAGTTATTTGTCACTTCTATTGGCCATTTGTCTCCCTTAACCAGTTATTTTCACTCTTATTCAACATGGTTGTCTTGCCGTTGTGAGAGACTTTGGCATTGTGGCTGCGTCGACACTCTTGGAACATTGCGTCAACACCACAACGTGGAATGTGAAGGCTTCAGCACTACCATGCATTTCTCACCTTTGCTAGGCTATTTTTCATCCTTATGGCCTATTTGTCACCATTGCCTACCTATTTGTCGCCACTTATCCATCGCTATTGACCGGACTTTTCTGCCTTTTAATCTTGAACCCGAGTCGGCTCCAAAGCCAACCAAAGTCGACTCTTCTTCTTCAAAAATCGTTCTTCGTTCATCTTTAAACTCTTCACCATTTAAGCTATTCTTTACCATTCTTCATCGATTTGTTGGCTTTTGAGAATATCTGACACTCGAAAGCTCTCTTTGTCACTCTTGTGCTGAAATAGCTTGAAATCACTTCGGTTGACCAAAATAATCAAATCGGTCATAAAGATTTGACTTCAAATCGGTCATAAAGATTTGACTTCAAATCTTGACTTTTAAACTGTTGTTACTGCAAAGACACTTGAAGAACTATTGGACACTGTTAGCATAGCCTTGATGCCAAAACATGCCAAAACAAGAATATGAGTTTCTGATTAGCAACACTGTAAACACATGCTCATACACTATGAAAGTTTGACATCATCAAAGGCATTCATGAAGACTCATAACTGAGCCATAGTTTGTCATCATGAAAACACAAGGACACAACAATCTCCCCCTTTTTGATGATGGCAACTATGAGTCATTATGAGCAATCAATGTAATCAAGATAGCATTGAAACATCACAACATTTAAAAAAATCTCCCCCTTAATGATGCAACTAACTCTTTCCCCTTTAGAGTGACTCATCAAACTCTCCCCCTTTGACATCATCAAAAGAAATGAGTTTGATGCTCAGATGATAATGTGGAGATGAGCAATTTAAGTCAATATAAGTTTAGAAATGAAGAAGTTCACATCAAAACACATAATTAGATACCAAGTGAGAAGATCAAAGCATTTCCAAGAATTTTAAGATTAGTATCATCAGACAAGGAATTAATCAAAGGATCAAATAAGGAATTTCAATATGAATTGTAGCAGGCAATGAATAGCATCAGAATTATGGGCAAACAGAATTAGTAAGGTGACATGAAGTTCAAGAAAGTTATTGGATTAGAAGAGTCACAATCTAAAATAGCATTCACTAGACAAGCTTTCAATTTTTAGATTCTTCTATTATATGAACTCTTATGATGTAGCCCTTATTTTCTACTTGGTTTAAGTATAATAAATGTAGAGTTTATCAATTAAACTCATGTTGACACACAAAATATGATTGGGAAATAATCATGTGCCCGAAGGAGTCAACCAAGAGTCAAAGACAGGTCCACTCGGACCGCTGAAACCTAAGGTCACCTTACAAGAAGTGCTAGGGACTCAACATTTCGTCATCTCGGGTTTACACATCTACCACAGCTCGCTTAAGGCCTATTGATGGTCAGAGCCAATGAAACCGGCATTGAGACGATCGTGTCGGATATACCTCCATACCCTGTCCGACCAAGACAAGAATGTAACAGGTGGCTCCCGCCTAATGAAGAAGTCTCCCCGAGATGAAGAAATGCCCCTGGCCCTTTGGAATAGGGAGCCAAAGGCGATATCAGCGAAAAACCCTGGTTGCCCGATCAGGACACCCGAAATTCCGAAATGGTCTGCAAGCGACCAACGGATGACTCCGAAGGAGCGAGAACCCCCAGAATGAAGGCTCACTCAATGAAAATGCTTCGTGCAAGCATAAGGTGGCCCTGGAGGACTGATATTCTACGTTAATAGTGCCACTAGTAGAAATTCTAAGATTTTCGTAAGATACACGCGGAACACCAGAATGATCCAAAAATAGCCTCGAAGACGTACAAGCATGGCAGAAATCCTCCCAAGGGTTACCCTCCAGTGAAGAAGGTCTACGTACTCTCTGAAGGAAGGTGGCGGCACAAATCGGTGTGCCGAAGGGCAAATCAGTGCAAATCTTGGGAAAATCGGTACGGGTTCTGCACGTCTTAAAAATCTGCGGAAGCCCCGAATCAACAACTCAAAACATATTCTGGGGCCACTGCACTAACTCTAAAGCTACTCCAGACGACGAGCTCTCACCGGGTTAATTTTGGGGTTAAATGACAAAATTACAAAAATGCCCCTATTGGCTGAGTCGGTGGCGCTACTTCACCTGATTCGACAGCGGCCTTTGTAGCCGATCCGGTGGCACGGACGCAGCCACTGTCCAGATTGATTCGGTGGCGCATGCGCTTGAGTCGGTGGCCCCCTGCGCATTGCGGCGGTGATGCATTTGTGCGGGTGTTGAGTCGATAGCGGCCCTTTCCCGTCGAGGATCCGATGCCCTATTTTGGGCATTCGCCTATATAAAGGGCCCTTCACCCTCGGAAATAAGAGAGGACAGAGAGCGGGCAATCAGAGCAGATTAAAGAGGAGAGATCGATCGATGACGAAGGCACACGAAGAGTGAGCCACACTGAGAGAGGAAGGCGAAGAGGGAGAGCAGGAGAAGGTGGGTTCCCGTGTGGGTGGGGCTTATTTTCTTTTGTTTTGTATTATTTGAGGATTCTCTCTCTCTCTCTCTCTCTTCATTCTTTTTGTTCTCCCCAATCCCTTAATGCCTGTACTTCCTATTCATATTCCTCTGCAATCACAAGAGAGGGTGAATAAAAAGAAGGCTCCAGCCCCCTTTGCTATGGCTTTAGCATATTTCCTTTCTTCTTGATTTGTTCTGTAGCCGACTACCACGATTTTCATCGATTCTACTTCACGCTTCCCAATCTTTCCCCCGAGCGTGAGGAGGCCCTCTGGGCTAAATTGACGATTGATCATGTGATCGCTCATCTTGGGGGGATTTGTCGTCCTTCCGTGTGATAATGGCTCGCAGCCATGCCCTCAGTGGGCGACAATAAATCCCCCCTCCCCAGGGGCTGTTCTTTTACCGATAGCGTGATTTAGTCTACGAACATGGGTTTTGCTTGAGCGAATGGTGAATGAGAGACTGCTGAGCGCCCTTTCACTCATCTCTATCAGTTGTAAGGGCGCCAGTGCATTCTGATAGTCAATGTAATAGTGCCCACTATTTTCCTCCCGAGCTACCACATCCCCATTTCTGTGTTCGATGATTTGTCCCCAAGGGTTCTGTCCCTATCACACCCTATCTATGTTGGCAATGAGCTCGAGTCACCTGTGGTGACCGTGATTGTTGGAAGATCTGAGCTCGCCTAGTGACAAGGGCAGGATATTACGAATTATTGCTTCTGTTGTTTCTAATCGCTTGCGCCATAATGGGGAGGGGAACAACCATTGTTTGTTGTTTGCTAAGCCAATCTCATTTTGGGTCCCAGGGGGTCTGTCGATCTGTCACATGTTCCCCTGGAATCCCATTGCACGAGTGAGCTATTAAAGGTGTCATTCATACGGCTACATGATGATCCTTTTGCCTTGACCCTATCATATGTTCCCCCTAATCACCATGAGTCTCTCGCAGGCTAGCCCTTGAGACTCACATAGTGGTGATCCTGGGAGCTGGGGGTAGTCCCTATGGACTCCTCAGCATTTTTTTTGGCTTGACACCATCTACTGTGTGTCATGCTATTTGTCAACTGAACATCTCCCTATGCGGGGGAGATGCTACCAAATTTTTTTAGAAAAGATTACAATTTCATGATGATTTTCATCGTCTCTGGAAGATTATAACGTTGTTTTATACGTTTAAAGTTTAACGCTAAGGCTTTGTATGCCAACGCCTGCCTTGTGCTCGAGTAAGAACCTCGCGCAGGCAAGGTCGACGAGAACTGGAAGGACGAGGCTACTTGGTCTGATCTGATTCATAAGGCAGGGTGATGACACCCTTCAGAATCCTCTAAAGTCATATAACTCAATGTGTGAATGCTCAATTGAGAAAGAATCATGTGGATCTTCTCTTAACAAATCGTAAACGCCGTCCAAACAAAAGGACCCCCCCTTGCGATTCGGTGGCGTCGCCACCGACTCCTCTGCCTACTAACTTGATTCGGTGGCGACGCCACCGAATCAGCCCTCTCGCCTTTTGATCTGGTGGCATCGCCACCGAATCACCCGCAGCCGCGCCTTATCGGTGGTGACGCCACCGACTCATGATCCCTTCAGCGCCTAAGGCGCCGACTCAGCCCCATTTCAATTTTATTGAGGGATTAGCATCCCTTTTGAATGAATAATCAAATGCATCATGTGCCTGACGTGTGTGTGTGTGTGTGTGTGTGTGTGTGTATATATATATATATATATATATATATATATATATATATATATATATATATATATATATATATATATATATATATATGTATATAAAACTATGCAATTTTGCCAATGTCGCCTATGTTTCATGCATTCGGTACATAAATATTCCTAATCACCCATGTCGTGAATCTAGTGCCTGCTTGCATGTATGACCAAACTTCGGTATATAGAATGGCGCTCAATATAAGGCCATGTCATGCCCGACTGGAAGTGTCGATATGCATGATGATGGTCTCCATACCT
The DNA here is from genome assembly GCA_022559845.1 of Amorphophallus konjac. NCBI lineage: Eukaryota > Viridiplantae > Streptophyta > Magnoliopsida > Alismatales > Araceae > Amorphophallus > Amorphophallus konjac. The sequence continues at coordinate 331,989,008 of CM040122.1, read as the reverse complement.
AAATTCTTCGCCTTGTATCGAAGTTCGGACGTAATAAACCTTAACTCCTCTTGCATGAAGAAAAGAAAGCATAGAAGCCTGCATAGCCTTGTGTTCATTTCACTCTCATGCATCGTTATTATTCGGCCTCGAGTGGCGCTTATCTTAGCAATTAATTAAGGGTTTTCCTCCTCATAAGATGTAATTAACGCTATAGCCTTTACAGTATAGCGGACTTCCTGTCCCGACCCGAATCTCACATTTGTCTGATCACATCAGAACGAGCACACAATAATTTGTCACTTATGTGACTGGCACGCCTCAACGAATTTAAATAAAAATCATTCCACCAAAGTGGCACGCCCGGTGGGACCGAGTCTCCCTTCATCTCTTTGCCAAGATAAGAAGCCACTTGGGGCTTCCCCCAAGAATACTGATCGTTTGCCTATTTTTTTGATTACAGGAGAGCAAGAATGGAGATCGGACTAGCTGCACTCATGTTCGGTTCAAGTGTCCTTGACAACCATGTCAACCATGGGTACCTGGCGGTGCCCACTGTGTTTGGGTCCTTCCCGCCCGCTGTCGGCTTCCCCAACTTTTTGGGGCTGGCCTTTACTGAACTATTAGGAGTCAAGTCTCCCGAGCCGACGGAGATCAAGAAGGCTGAAGAAACCAGAGTCCCTGAGGCCTCGCACTGTGCAAGCCCATCGAAGGAGCCGATGAGGGAGGTTAGCTGCATGGTGCATCATGCCACCAACGGGGCTCGCCCCATTTGCAATAGAAAACCCGGAGGCCGTCAGCAGAGGAGCATCCGGAGGAAAACTGCTACTATTGTCACTTTACGCCTCTCAAAGTCCGGGAAGTCTATTCTCGTTAAAGGTGTCCGCCTCTTCCTTAATGAACGTGATGCCCAGGCCATCCCTGACCGGGTAGTCCCTGTTGTGCATGTTCATAACTCCTTTCAGGCCTTATCCGGAAGAAGGGCAGAGAAAGAAGAAGAAGGTCACCAAGGCCAAAGAGAGATCGCCACACGGCCAAAGAAATTTAAAGAAGTATGGGTCGCCAAAAGGGTTCAACCCAGGAAGGAAGATACGCCCATCCGTCCCTGCGAGCCCCGACCAAGGGAGATCAGGAGGAGGAGAAATGAGAGGGGTGCGGCCCCAGGAGAAGAGGAGCATGTGGTCGCGGAGCTTCCGCACCATGAAGTTTTCCATGCCTGCGCCAGACAGCTAATATCCCAATTGTGAAGGAAAGGTTCCATCAGCCATCGGAGAGAGCCCGACTAGCATATCTACCTCAGGTGCGAGGCCACGCATTATATCCCGTCCTCCGCGGAGGTCGTGATCAAGAAGAAATGACCGATATGGTCAGAGGGTATTTTAGGGGCTTAGGCAACCCCTCACTAGGCCAGCAGCGCCTGCTCCAGGCATCTATGGCTGAAGAAGAAGAATATTCACCGATAGAGATCGCGGAAGAAGAAAATAGACAAGCTTAGTCTGTGGATGATAACGGACATGAAGGTCCGTTCCAGCAATATCGTGATACTACAGAAACCCCACCACAGCAAGAGGGAAGGATGAGGAGAATGTCAGTCTTTGAAAGGCTGACCTACCCGAGCCGGGTGAAGAGAAGTATCTCCAGACATAGGAGGAGCTTGAATATTGTTACTTTCAATATGGCCGGAGTGACCAGAAGATGTGATGGTTTGCCATATGAATCGCAAGAGTTAGCTCGCCTAGCCAATCGGCCTCGGGCCAGATACTAGGATGGCAACAGCTGCTAGAGAAAAGCTACAGCTGATTGAAGAAAACCGGGAGGTTCCCGAAGTAACCGCCACCCTGGCTGTTAATGTGGTGACCACCGAGGAAGACAAAGTATTGTTGAATGCCTCGCCTGAGGGAGCCTCGGGAGAAGCAATGGAAGGTACTTCAAGTACGGTGACCCTGGACCCATCCGTGTTGATGTTGCTACAAAAATATCAGCAGGAGATTGAACTCCTCAAGAAACAATTGCAAGATAAAAATGAACAAGCATCCACTTCCAAGCAACCGGAAGTGCTAGCAGAATCTTCACAGGGAGGGGTTCAACCCCATGATTTTCCACCTCTATACACTCTGCCTCAGCCGGCTGAGCATAGCCAAGCCACTCCGTTGCAAAGGGATCATCAACCATTGATGCCGCCAATATTGCCTTAGTCGCATCAGGCGCCTTTGTTGCGCCCGCTCCCGCAGGCGACTATACTAAACACTCCATACCGACAGTCGGCCCACTTCTACCCAGAGCCAGCAGATCCTGCAACAGTAAACCTACTTATGGTCGAAAAGATGATAGATGTGAAATTGGTTGAGCGGGGCGAAGGTGAATACATGGCTTTTGATGCCTACCGGGTGCCTTACCCACCACACCATGCTACCAAGCGGCTTCCCCCGGGAGTCAGCAAGTCGCCTAAGTTTGAAAAGTTCAACGGACAAGGGTCCCCGAAGGAACACATAGCATACTACATGATCGTCATGGGAGATCTGGCCTCCGACGAGTCATATCTACTGAAATTTTTCGGGTCCTCTCTGACGGGGCTCGCATTTGAATGGTATTCAAGCTTGCCGACTGGGTCGATCAGCGACTGGCCAGAGATGCGGAAGAAATTCTGAGAGAGGTTCCACGTGACCGAAAGAGAAGTTATTGTGGCTGAACTCTATGTGACCCGTCAAAGGCCGGATGAGACGGCTCTTGATTATATTAAGAGGTGGAGGAACCTCGGAATGAGATGCAAGTGACCCTCGCACCAGGAGGATGCTGTACAAATATGTAAACAAAATCTCCGCAGAGAGGTGCTAGAAAGGATGATTGGAATGGAGATTAGGTCATTTGACCGTCTTAATAATATAGTAGTCGAGATTGAAGCCTTCCTGGCGAAACATTCAACTACTATATCCGGCACTTCTATGCCAAAAGCAAAGGCAGCCGAGCGACGCCCGGCACCTAAAGAAGCTAATACCATCGACCTCAAGGCCTTTAAGAAGTAAAGGGATAAAGCTAAAAAGGTCGTTGCGCCTCCGCCAGATAAGGCAGATGATAAGAAAGATGGTCCCTCACTCAAGGACAAGATGAAGAAGGCTTACTATTTTCCCAAGGAAAAGACTAAGGTGTTGTTTGACTGGGTTACCCAGTATGACATAATTACTCTGCCTGAGCCAAAAAGGGATGAATACCTAAAAAAACAAGACAGTCCCAGGTTCTGTCTTTACCATCGAATGATGGGACATCCAATTGAAAATTGTTATGTCTTTAAAGACATCATAGAAGGCCTGATAAGGAAAGGAGAGATAGATATGGGGGAGTACAAGGTTGATCCCCCGCAGCCACATGAAGTTCAGCTGAACCGGATGGCTATTAATATGATATCTCTATACCAGGCTTTACCTGAAGAAATGGCGGAGGCTAATACGCAGCATACATATGAGGTGTGTTTTCTCACAGCTCTAAAAGACCAACAGGGATGGCAGCAGGTCCCTGCAAGAAACAAGAAGAAGCATTCACCCCAATCAGCTAAAGGGGTACAAATTCAAGGCATCGCTCCGCGGCCAACCCTGCCATCCCTAGCTCCGGTCTGGGTTGAGCAGCCCGTGAGGGTCAAAATTCTTGTCCGCCATTGGAAGAAATTGAGCCCATTGCTTCAGCCTAAAAAGGTCAGCCAAGAACTCTAGCGGCTGCAGGCCAATATAAACGGGCTAGAAGAATATGAACAGTCCGCATTACAGCACTACTGGTGAAGGATTATGTTCCATGGGAGGAATTGGAGCGGCTTTCTCTGCAGCAACAAGAGGAGCCCAAAGAAGTCCCTAAAGAGGGAAAAAGCATGTTTTGGGGGCAGGCGCCAACTGAAAAGAAAAAGAAGAAGAAAAGAAGGGGTCGAAAGGCCAAGAAGGAAACAATGTTATCTTGCAACACACTGTCTGCCCTCTTCACCCTGCCTGGGGATGAAGCTGAAGAGGGAGACCTATGTTATACTCCTGCCGCCGAGGCAAATCAGGCTGAAACTTCTCAGTCAGCACATGCGACCCGCTCAGGTCGAAAATGGGGGCGCCCGCCGCCCACCAATCATAATATCATCTTCAGGGGTGAGTAGCCGTACAAGATACCTATGCCAGAGGTTAAGGGAGTCCAGATCCCTCCCCCATCAGTGCTATACAACCAGGCTAAGGGTAGTAGCAGCACTCCCTCCTTTCTGGAATTTCTCAATTAAGTCCCAGGGCAAGCAGCCCTGCCATGAGGCTAGCCCTTCGGCGAATATTACATTCACTAAGGAAGACATGTTGTTGCCAACTGCTGATCATAACAGACCCCTTTACATGAAGGGGCAATTGAATGGCCAGCCGCTGAGCCGGATTCTGGTAGACCCGGGGGCAGTGTGGGGATGTTTTTTTGTTTAGGTTTATTTTACTGGATTTATTAGGCGTGCCAGTCACCGGAGTGACGATTCATTGTGCGCTCGACCTGACTCAGTCAGTCGATTGTGATATTCGTGTCAGGACCCTGAGTCCGTCATACCATAAAGGTTATGACGTTAATTACGTCCTTTCAAAGAAGGACAACCCTTGATTAATTGCCAAGAAAGGATGCCTCGGGGGCAAAATGAGATACGACTATTACGCTAACTCCGCTAACGGGATGCGAAACATGGATAGAAAACCGTGCTATGCGGAACATGATAACGGTGTTATGGCGCAAACCCGGCAGCATGTCCCCTTGTCTGGGGCTATGCCAAAGGGAAATCTAGGTCATTCACCCACGAAATGTCAGGATGGAAGCCAAAAGAGAGGCGGGCGTAGCCCTGGATCCAAAAGGATTTGAATGTGACGGGACAGTGTCCGCTACCATGTCGTTTGTTGATATTCCCCTTAAGGGACCATTGGAGGACATGCAGTGGCAGAACTCCGAGGGTCAGCGGGGTGACAAAAGAAACCTCGTATTCGGTATAATGTAGGGGTAAAACCCCGATTAATGTATCTCCCGTGGATCTGGATGAAGAACCATGATTCCCTCGTAAAGCGATGAAGGCTGGCATGAAGGTTGACAGGAATGGGACATTGAGTTTAGACTGGATTTGGGTTTAATGGAGTTGTTGAGACATCAGATTTGGATGGCACATGTTAACAAGATGAAACGGCGCGGATAGGAGTCGGCGCGAGGGGGATCCCGGCGCGACGGGCAACCGGCGTGGCTGGAAATATAGGCAGATGGCACGGCAGGGCATACGGCGCGGCAGGGCATACGGCCCTTCACCCGGCGCGAGTTTGGCGCCTGGAGGAGGTGGCACCGAGAGGTGATGGCGCCGGGAGGCAGTGGCGCCGGGAGGCCGTTTTGTTGGTTTTCTTCCGATATTATGAGGGGTTCTTATGAGTTCAAGGGGATCCTCTGTATTCAACGGGGATTCCATGGCAATAATTGGGTAACATAGAAGATGGGGGTGGATTCATTCACCAGGGGGTCCGAGGAGACAGTGTAAATGTAACGTATATCCCCTGTGGCGACCAAGGTGTCATGAGATGATATAGCTCAGCCCTTTGCCACACAGTTGGGGGCTAAATGCATAATTTCGGTGAAAACATCGCACTATGTGACCGAATAACCCTCTGAATGAATTTTGACAGCACCTCCCCTTATTTCAGGAGTATGCCAAAAGGGTATTATAGGTCATCCACTCACGAACTGTCGGAGTGGAAACCAAATTAAGAGCCGGGCGTAGCCCGAGATCCAAGGGATCCAAATCATATGGGGCTTTATCCCCTGTTGTGATATCCCCTGTACAGTCAATGGAGGACATGCAGCGGCAGAACTCCAAGACTTAATAGGGTTATAAAATGTGGGGGAATGACCCCTTTAATATGGCTCCCATGAGGATAGAGGGAAAGGTAGTGCGTCTCCATAGGACATGGTATGATGAGCAGGGTTGGCATGGCCTGACGGCATCGGCACGAATGCATGGACGTGGCCAGCAGGTGTAAAGGTATCGGCGCGAAGAAGGAGTTGGGCTTCGGCGCGACATAAGAGACTCAGCCAGCGCGGCAAGCCATCGGCGCGAGACTTGCGCCGAGAGGTGCTCGCGCCGGGAGGCTTTCTGAAGTGAGGTTTTAGAGGGGTTTGAAGGCAGGGGCTTTGGGCATTTTAAAGAAAAAGGGTTTGTTCAACAATTTGAAGACCAATTCGGATGATCGTGGAGAGGATGGTCCGGGGTGGAGACGACCTTCCTTCTGGGGCCTCACTGGGAGCAGAACCATGCACGGAAACCTCACGATTCGGATTCGTCCTTTCTCGTTTCACAGACGAGAAGCCATGAGATAGGCTGTCTCAGGCTCTCGTTGTGAGTGTAAAGTTGAAAGAATCATACGATGAACGAACATTCAACAGACTCAGAAAGCCAAAACGGTAAAGCATGCATAGATGTGCAGCCATCAATATCCATAGCATATAGTGCAGAGGCAGAAACAAAAGAATAATGACGGGGGAGAACTCAGCCCACCTTTCATCAACTATTTCTTCTGAAACAGCGTACACAAATTTAATTCGGGAGAAAAAGAAGCATACACCGACTCTATCCCTGAGGACAGGGTTACATTGGCATTCAGTGCTACGGGAGCAGAGATGCTAGAAAGCAGAGATACAAACGAGAAGGGGGAGCAGTATTCAAACAGAGGAGAAAGGGGGAAGAGGAGTTGCAGCTGCTCAGGACGTCGAATGGCACACCCCACCTGGCTTCTTCCTTCGAGCCTCTGCCCCTCTCTTTTCTTCAGCTTCTATGGAGGGCTCTCGAGCTCCCCCTTTCTTTCAGTGGCTAACTCTTCTATCTCCTTCCACCCTCTTTTCTTTTCCTTCTCTTTTTTCTCTGTTGCCTCTCTTTTTCTTTTTCTTCGAAGGGCAGCCTTCTTATAGAGGGATGACCCTCATTCTCTCGGCCTGAGCTTCCCGGCGAGCCAGCATCCGTCTTCCCGGCGTGGGCAGCCCTTGGCACGTCTCAGTTCACATTTGGGCTTGGCCCATTTTCCTGTCATTCGGCACAGGATCCACCTAATGGACTCCTTCCGATAGTGGGCTTCTTGGCATATATATTAAGACTTCATGGGGCTTGTTTAACACCTTGCATTCACAAGCACGTGTGAGGCACTGTGCATCCCACCTTCGGAGAATCAGAATTATCTGAGCATCCTTTCTTAGCAGACAGATGATTGCCTGAATGTTGGTATGGTTTTATCAGCCCGACTACCTGAATGATAGCCGTACTGGACAGCGGCCTAGCCAGGGATGGCTTTAGCCAAACGAAGTGTTAGGAATAGTGGGTCTCTCCTATTCTGATTCTCGGAACTTCCAGGGATGGAACAGGAGTCGCACCCTCGACTGGTCTTCAAAGCTATGAATTTACTTTGGTCTCTTCTGGTATATTTTAGGTGTCAACAAATGCCCCCCACCCGTAGGTGGCGTAAGTAAAGAATGAGTGACACGGGACATGCGGGTGCACACTGCACCACACCTCGTAATTTCTTCAGGTCTGCTCCTGTTTATTGTTCATTCTTGTGACTCTGGGTCTTCATTTTGCTTGGACAATCCCAGTACTTTGTCAGTATACTCGGACAGGTATCAGCATTCTTGATTTGATCTTCTGATTGCAGCACCCTAGATGAATCGAACGGTGCCACTGACGATTGGGCTGCAGGCATTAGGTTGTCCCTTGGACACCTGGACCCAGCGGGTGTTGTTCCTGTTAAAATTCGTAAACCGCCGGGACTTTCTTGGGAGAGTGATGAATGACCGACTAGCGGCCCTGAAACTGTAGAAAATTGACTGTCAGGCAGAGCTGACATCTCTGATTTCCGATCTTCAGAAGAGCAAAGCTCATGTTGAAGCTTCCGCTGCTCGGGCACATATTCTACGCAGCCGACGAGAAGAACTCCGGGCTGAATTGGCCACCATTGAAGCTGAGATACCACAGTTGGAGGCTGCAGAAGTCCAAGGCATCGAGGAAACTTCTTTATTGGAGGGTCGGGTCGCATCCCTAGAGACTGAGGTGACTCGCATTCAGGAGGAAGAAATGCAGCTCCATGAACTGGGAGCGGCTCCACATGTTGGGCTCAATGACTTTGCAGATATTTTCAGGCGGTCTTAGCCGATCTGCCTTTGTAATTCACCCCCTTCGAAGGGCCCTTGTTGTATTCATCCCTTCCCTTTTGTAATGAAATACAAGCTTCCTTCACTGTATTCGGTGTCCATCTTTGCACCTATATTCTGTTACATCTTGTGGCAATTTTGGCGACCCGTTTGGAAGTGCACCCATGTCTGTGCCACAGGAGAGCGTCCACCCTTTCAAGGAAAGGATGGGGGCCTCGCTCCACCGCGTGACTGGGTTCCAGAGGTTGCCAGGTTGGTGCAGACATGAGTCTTGTCGACAAAAAAACGTCGGAAATACGACTGCTGGCTAATGAAAGGTCCATCCAGGATAGGCTTCATCATTGGTAGGGCAACTGATGGGAGTGCGACTTAGAGGCATAGCATATACCTTATAGTAATCCCATTATTGACCCTGGTTCGGGGAAATGTTGGCCGACCTTGTCGATGGTGACAAGGGTCGAAAAAGTAGCGACCGATCTTGCCGATGGTGACAAGGGTCGAAAGGGGTAGACGGTCTTGCCGAAGGTGACAAGGACCGGAAAGGGTAGCGACCGATCTTGCCGATGGTGACAAGGGTCGAAAGGGTAGACGGTCTTGCCGATGGTGACAAGGACCGGAAAGGGTAGCGACCGATCTTGCCGATGGTGGCAAGGGTCGAAAGGGTAGACGGTCTTGCCGATGGTGACAAGGACCGGAAAGGGTAGCGACCGATCTTGCCGATGGTGACAAGGGTCGAAAGGGTAGACGGTCTTGCCGATGGTGACAAGGACCGGAAAGGGTAGCAACCGATCTTGCCGATGGTGGCAAGGGTCGAAAGGGTAGACGGTCTTGCCGATGGTGACAAGGACTAGAAAGGGTAGCGACCGATCTTGCCGATGGTGGCAAGGGTCGAAAGGGTAGACGGTCTTACCGATGGTGACAAGGACCGGAAAGGGTAGCGACCGATCTTACCGATGGTGACAAGGGTCGAAAGGGTAGACGGTCTTGCCGATGGTGACAAGGACCGGAAAGGGTAGCGACCGATCTTGCCGATGGTGGCAAGGGTCGAAAGGGTAGACGGTCTTGCCGATGGTGACAAGGACCGGAAAGGGTAGCGACCGATCTTGCCGATGGTGACAAGGGTCGAAAGGGTAGACGGTCTTGCCGATGATGACAAGGACCGAAAAGGGTAGCGACCGATCTTGCCGATGGTGACAAGGGTCGAAAGGGTAGACAGTCTTGCCGATGGTGGCAAGGATCGGAAAGGGTAGCGACCGATCTTGCCGATGGTGACAAGGGTCGAAAGGTAGACGGATGGGTACGCATTGGTGGGATATCGGATGAAGACTCCGCCTCGACCCTATAAAGGGTCTTCAGGATGGAGGGTGGATCATCACTATTCATCATTCATTTACTTTTTTTTTATTCACATTACTGACCTAAGCGCCCTTTCGGGTTTTCTCCGAAGCCAGCCCCCTCTTGCTTTTGCCCACGCGCCCTCTTGGGTTTTCACGTGGCGGGGTACCCGATTTTGCCTGCGACGCCCTTTCGGGTTTTCGCCACAGCGGGGTTATAGCCATTTTTGCACTTGTCCTAATACAGGAGTAAGTCTGGCGGGGTATCTATATTTTTAACCCCATTTTTCTTTTCTTTCTTCTTTTTTTTGATCTCGAATTCGGAGTACAAAAGAACTGGGCTACTAGAATTCCGACCGGCCTTGCCGATGATGACAAGGATCAGTCCCGGGTTTAGTTCGTCGACACTGGTTAAATGCCGAAGTAAAGGTCATGGTTTGTTAACAAGGATGTAAGATCCGAGTTATGGGTAGAGGTCGACCGATCTTGCCGATGACGACGAGGGTTGAACATGGGTTTATTCATCAGCATGGGTCACATGCCGAAGCAAAGGTAGGATTATTAACCAGGACAGAAGGTCCAAGTTAAGGGTAGAGATCGACCGATCTCGCCGATGATGATGAGGGTCGAACATGGGTTTGTTCATCAGCATGGGTCACATGCCGAAGCAAAGGTAAGATCATTAACAGGGATGGAAGGTCCAAGTTAGGGGTAGAGATCGACCAATCTCGCCGATGATGTCGAGGGTTGAACATGGGTTTGTTCATCAGCATGGGTCACATGCCGAAGCAAAGGTAAGATCATTAACAGGGACAGAAGGTCCAAGTTAGGGGTAGAGATCGACCAATCTCACCGATGATGACGAGGGTCGAACATGGGTTTGTTCATCAACATGGGTCACATGCCGAAGCAAAGGTAAGATCATTAACAGGGACGGAAGGTCCAAGTTAGGGGTAGAGATCGACCAATCTCGCCGATGATGACGAGGGTCGAACACGGGTTTGTTAAAGGATTTCCGGTGGGACTTTTGATGATTGTCCCGTTTGGAGTTTCATCGGGTGGAGAACAAAAAGAGGAACTTTTTATATTACCACTTTACCGACCTAAGCGCCCTTTCGGGTTTTTGCCAAAGCCATCCCCCTCTTGCTTTTGCCCACGCGCCCTCTCGGGTTTTCACGTGGCGGGGTACCCGATTTTGCCTGCAACGCCCTTTCGGGTTTTCGCCATAGCTGGGTTATAGCCATTTCTGCACTTGTCCTAATATAGGAGCAAGTATGGCGGGGTATCTATATTTTTAACCCCATTTTTCTTTTCTTTCTTTTATCTCTTTTTTTATATTTTTTTTGAGGATATAAAAGGCGGTAGGTTGAGGTGTGATGTCTGACCGTTGGTTGATCGTAGGCGGCTGTTGGCCGGAGTACCAGGCCTTGTGCCAAGCAGAATGGTTCATTCGTTAGCAAGGGCTGAATGCTAACGCAACGGAATGATCTTTCGCCGATTCGAGCGTAAGGCCCGTAATGGCAACAATGTGAGAAGGCCGGCTAGGACATGAAGTCTTGAGCCGAAAGGGTTTATTCGTTAGCAAGAAGATAATGCTAACGCAAGGGAGGGATTTCATGCCAGTTCGGACGCAAGGTTCGTAATGGCAGCCTGGCGTATTCTTTTGAGAGCTTGGCCAGGGCATAGTGCCATTAAACCAAGGGAAGGTAGCTCGGTTAGGGCGGAGTGCCACTGGACCAAGGAAAGGTAGCTCGATCAGGGCGGAGTGCCACTAGACCAAGGAATGGTAGCTCGATCAGGGCGGAGTGTCACTAGACCAAGAAAAGGTAGTTTGATCAGGGCGGAGTGCCACTAGACCCAGGAAAGGTAGCTTGGTTAGGGCGGAATGCCACTAAACCAAGGAAAGGTAGCTCGATCAGGGCGGAATACCACTAGACCAAGGAAGGGTAGCTCGATCAGGGCGGAATGCCACTAGACCAAGGAAGGGTAGCTCGATCAGGGCGGAATACCACTAAACCAAGATAAGGGTAGCTCGGCTAGGGCGGAATGCCACTAGACCAAGGATAGGGGTGGCTCGATCAGGGCGGAATGCCACTAGACCAAGATAGGGATAGCTCGATCAGGGCGGAATGCCACTAGACTAAGATAGGGGTAGCTCGATCAGGGCAGAATGCCACTAGACCAAGATAGGGGTAGCTCGATCAGGGCGGAATGCCACTAGACCAAGGAAGGATAGCTCGCTCAGGGCGGAATGCCACTAAACCAAGATAAGGGTAGCTCGGCTAGGGTGGAATGCCACTAGACCAAGATAGGGGTAGCTCGATCAGGGCACAATGCCACTAGACCAAGGAAGGATAGCTCGCTCAGGGTGGAATGCCACTAAACCAAGATAAGGGTAGTTCGGCTAGGGCGGAATGCCACTAGACCAAGGAAGGATAGCTCGCTTAGGGTGGAATGCCACTAAACCAAGGAAGGATAGCTCGGCTAGGACAGAATGCCGCTAAACCAAGGAAGGATTGATCAGGGTGGAATGCCACTAGACTAAGATAGGGGTAGCTTGGTTAGGGCGGAATGTCACTAAACCAAGGAAAGGTAGCTCGATCAGGGCGGAATGCCACTAGACCAATGAAGGGTAGCTTGGTTAGGGCGGAATGCCACTAAACCAAGGAAAGGTAGCTCGATCAGGGCGGAATGTCACTAGACCAAGGAAGAGTAGCTCGATTAGGGCGGACTGCCACTAGACCAAGGAAGGGTAGCTCGATCAGGGCGGAATGTCACTAGACCAAGATAAGGATAGCTCGGCTAGGGCGGAATGACACTAGACCAAGGATAGGGGTGGCTCGATCAGGGCGGAATGCCACTAGACCAAGATAGGGGTAGCTCGATCAGGGCAGAATGCCACTAGACCAAGGAAGGATAGCTCGATCAGGGCGGAATACCACTAGACCAAGATAGGGGTAGCTCGGCTAGGGCGGAATGCCACTAAACCAAGAAAGGATAGCTCGATCAGGGCGGAATGCCACTAGACCAAGATAGGGATAGCTCGGCTAGGGCGGAATGCCACTAAACCCGGAAAGGGATAGCTCGATCAGGGCGGAATGCCACTAGACCAAGGAAAGATAGCTCGGCTAGGGCGGAATGCCAGTAAACCAAGAAAGGATAGCTCGATCAGGGTGGAATGCCACTAGACCAAGATAGGGGTAGCTCGGTGTAGATTGTGATAAATCCACACATGAAGAGTTTAAATACGAGAAAACATAAGGGGGAGAGATGATATAATAATAAAGAAAAGAAGCACGTGGTGCTACTAAGGAGGGTGATCGCCAGAGGGGTTACCTCAAGAAGAAACAAAGAAGATCGCGAATACCTGGTGGAAAATAGAACGCGGGATGGATTGTGAATTCCTCCTCCTCCTTCAATCGGCCGGCCGATGAAGGGGGTTTTCCTTTATTGATTACCCTTGCAAAAAAGACAAAAAAAAACAAACAAAGAGAAGTGGATCAGCCAAGTGAATGTAGTATCAATCCCGAATAAATGATATGATGATGAATAGAGAACAACATGCGCACCTTTTTTATTGTTTTAAAACCCCTAAGAGTTAGGGAAAGGAAAAGGATGTAATGCTAATGCAAGGAAGAAAAACGTATGATGACCGATGAAAAACAACACAATTAGATAAGCAAAAACCCCTGCTGTCCCTGACGATAGTAAAGGGGAACCGAAGTTGATGCTGTTGGCAGGAAGAAAAGGAAGCAGAGAGCTCTAAAGATTGCACAGGAAGGAGATGGATAGCCTCCGTAAATTCAGCATCTATGTATAAAAACTCTGACCTCGGTAACCTCTGTCAAGATCGACCAGAGCTCCTTTATATAGGGTTTCAACCGAAGATAAACTCAAATTTAGGAAGATAAGGATGGGCAATGATCAATGAAGGCAGGACTCTAGTTCCAATTCGAGCAAGGAGACCATTGGAGGCAGGGAACTATTCAGGAAAGGCATACTCAAACACGACACCGAAGGATAAAACACAACCTTCAGAAGGGCGTCAAATTATAAATTGACGACCTACATCAAGACGTTACTCAAAACACGACCAGGATCAAGGGCGTCACTTCTTGGATTTAATTTTGGCAATAAAACTTACTTTATTTGAAAATTATGAGAAACCGCCTGAGATGAAGGCGTTACTTGAAAACACACCCTGAGGAAGGACGTTAATCAATAATTGGAATTTATTTTGAAATCGGATAATACCAGGAATTGACGCCCTGACATTTGGTCGTCCTTTCTTAAGAACTCGCCCTAGATTAGGTCACTATTTAAAACACGCCCGTCTTCAAGTCGTGAATCACAAAAATGCAAGAATAAATCACAAAAATAGAAAAACTTTATATTATGGAAATATTGAAGTTCACTTTGGGGCGTCAACATAGTGACATGAGATTTGATCAGCATAGCGTCAATTTTGGCGTGTCTACAGCTGCCCCGCCTTGGCGTCTGCTTTGCAAGGGAGTGAGATGAAATGGAGTGAAAGTACAACCAACGGAATGAAGTGGAACGAACTGATAAGTAGATGCCAAGGTGTGATGTGACACGCCTCAGACACTAAGGATTAGAAATCTTTCCAAGATTCTGAGCGAAACAACTCCGAGTGATTCCAAGGAAGCATCGATTTGCTGGATAAAGGAGATTAAACTAAACAAGTAAAAATGTGCGCATGGCACGATAAGGAGACACCATTGGAGAGCGGTTACCAGCCAACGTGGACGTGCTACAACCAAGGTGTATTTGTGGGAAAAATAAAGGGAATTGAGATGGAGATCCAGCAAAGGGATATTTTCAAGTAATCAGCCTAAGCGGCTTCAAAGAGAATAAAGTACTCAATTTGGAATGGAATATCTCATGTCAACTCAATCAAGAGCGAGTGACCTTCATTATTGCCATAATATGGAGATTTTCAGCATGAAGCTCAAAGTCCTACATGATGCATGCTGGGCTAAAAGAAAAAGATAAGACAAACTAAAAGATAGAAAATAATCAAGGATAATATTGTTAAGCCATCCAGATTTGGTCAAGAATTCAGATCTCTGAGCTGACACTAAGCCGAAGCCCGTTTGTCCGCGCATCAACTCAGAAAGTGGAACCATCATCCCAGACCTTTAATGACTCAACGGCCTATCCGTGTGATCAAGACTCTCCTGGAACTATCACTATTTTTTGATGAAGGGGAACTCAAATTCCAGGTTCATCAGAACCACAAGGTCCCTGACATGCTATAATAGCGTAGAATACCATATAGTAATAATGCTTACAAGAACAGCATGATGTTACGTCCACAGTGATCCGGGCATCTCGAAACCTGCAATCTTCTGCACCTTGAAAGTTCATTAGCCCTCCCATAATTTCAATATGAATAATCCTCAATTCAAAGTATGACATGATCATAAGTGCTTAATAAAATAAAATTCCAACGAAATAATAGCACTTAAGTTCATCAGAGCACGTAGGGAAGCAAATTCATAAGCTCACAAATTCACGCCTGGACCGAACGGCGTCAAAACATGAAAGGCGCCTGTGGATGAGGGCGTCAAAAAGAGAAACACGCCCTTCCAAAGGGCGTGAAATGCACCAAGAGTTCAAGAAGAAAACGACCCACTCAAGGGTGTTAAATAAAACACGACCTCAGGCAGGTCGTCAATTAAACAATTGACGCCCTAACAAAAGGCGTTAATTAAGCACAAGCTTCCGTTTCTGATTCGCAAGCTAAACCCAGTCCTAATAGCCATAAACTTTCTAACTCCGAACAGCCTTAAGACTCCCCGGACTTCTATAAAGGGAAGGCACTTCCTCAAATCAATCAAAGCAACCCTTCGGAGCTCTGTTTCTTCTGCTACTTCTTCTCCTGTTCGTATTCTTTTCGCAAACCGGAGATGGAAAGGGCACTTAAGAGATCAAAGTCTTCAACTCCCAGATTAACTGAGATTAATGGGCACATCAGCAGTAGAATCTCCATGAACCAGGTAAAGATTGAGTCTTCTGTTCTTTCCCACTTTTCTTATCTTTACTGAACTATTTCTGTCGCTCATGTATTCTCCTTCTTCTCCACAGGATTATCCAAATGTCCCAGGAGCTAGGAGATTTACAAAAAATAAGTGGCTGCCTCTTATACTCTCCAAATTTTCTTCAGATATGAGGGTGTACTTAACAAGATGGCACCTTCTGGGTCTAGTTACCCATGCCAAACATTATGATCAAATCCATCTTGACTGGGCAGCTATAGGAGCTCTTGTAGAAATATGGCATCCTTCTACTCATACCTTTCTCTTCTCTACCTTTGAAGCCACCATCTTATTAGAAGAATTGGAGATGCTCTTGGGTTTAAAGAGAATGAAGCAAGGAGAAGAGGAGAAGATGGCCAACATGCCAAAACCAATCTCCTCTCATGAGCTATTAACCACATTGATACCTAGCCCAAACTTAGTGAATCAAATCAAAGCCACTAAAGGAATTAATCTTCTAAAGCTCGCCTCATGGGTGTACAAGAGAGCAGATCAAGCTAAAGAAGATGCAGAGATAGAGCGGGTAGCAAAGGCCTTCGTGGTGTGCTTGGCAGGAGCAATCTTATTCCCATCCACGGAGGACTTTCTAGAAGAGGCCCAATTAAGCGCCATAGTGAGCTTATGGGAAGGAGATAGAGTTGGACCGGCTATTCTAGCCTATCTCTATAGCGGGCTTACCTCGGCGGCAATGGGAAGGCCCATCTACGGATGCATGCTAGCACTCTCTAGTTGGGTAGATCTCCACTTCAAGTTCGATCCATGTAACGAAGCCCAACAATCCTCAAGTATCTTCTCAAAAAGCCCACTCTCTTATATGACCGGTTCACTTGGGATAAGCAATAGAGTGATGAACCGAATTCCTCAAATTAAGAAGAGAGTGGAATAGAGAGAGCACCTCAAAGTAATGCCAAAGAATCTCTTCACTTGCGCCCCGGGAATACTCAAGACTCAAGAGCTCCGTGCAAGATTTTCTCCCGGGACGGACCTTCGTCTCATAGGCGCTTCGGATTTCGTTCCGTATAACTCACATCGGTGCCTCCCTCAACTCGGGCTTCCACGGCAAGTATTCGAAGATCCATCTCATCTCCCTCCGATCAAGATACGGGACCTCGGCAGCAATGAAGATGGAGAAGAGTGCACAACTATCCAAGCTCTGTGGAAAATCAACAAGGCTCATCATCCTGTGGAAAACTTAGAAGAAGACAGAGAACAGTGGAAGTCTTATGTAATAGCTTTAAGAAGCTTGAGGCACAAAGTGGCTCATTAAGCATTGTAATCTTTCTTTCATATAATCAATGATATTTCCTTTATTGAGCCATCTTACTGTGTTTCCAAATAACTCTTCCAACTATGATTCTGTTGCAAATAACGCCTCAAGCAATGCCGTGAATTTAAAAAATGACGCCTCGGCCAATGTCGCTTCCAATGTTCAGCTCACAAATTTGACGCCTCCACAATGGGCGTTACTTAAATAAAGACTTAAAATAGGGCATTAATTGATTCAAATTCCCCAAAATGTATTCGTTGAAATTCCAAAGGTAACGCCCTCAGCAAAGCCACGTTTCATTCAAATAATGCCTCAAGCACAGACGTTAATACAAAAAAGTAATAATTGCTTCAATCACATCAATCAATCCCCATTCAATGCGCCTGACGACGGTTATCATTCCCCATGCAAACAAAAGTAACGTCTCAAGAAATGTCGTCAATTATCAATAAGCGTCCTTGTTTCAGTCGTTGATTCCATAAGACGCGGCCTTACTCAAGTCGTTAATTCCTTTTGACCGTTCGACTTAACTTTCCCTCCTTTCTTCTTCTTCCTTCGTCCTACTCCCTCTTTCATTTCTGCAAGCCCTAACCGACCTCCCCCTTTCTCTCATTCTCTCTCAAACTCTCTCCCCCCTAACCCTAGACCTAGATGATGGCCGAAGGTGGTTTGAAACGACAACGGGTGGCGGCGCCTGAGGTGGTGGACCTGGGTGAAGACGCCCATGCCGAGGAGGATGCTCCCGTGGCGATTGAAGAAGACCTAGCAGCGTCGGCCGGCGACGAGGGAAACCACGGCGGCGAGACGGTGGGAGAAGAAGATGACGGAGAAGCAGCAGACAAGGGAGGGGAGGACGATGCTGGCGGTGAAGAAGAAGAAGAAGAAGAAGGCGAAGGTGGTGAAGATGAGCCACCGCCCATGGCGGCGGCCGTTCCCCGTCCCGGCCAACTCCGGCGACCGCGTCAGCCACGGCCCAAACCAGCAGGACCAAAGCACCAGAAGGTAGGCCCCCCAACCCAATTCCCATTTTTTTTATTTTCATTTTTCATTTTTCCTGTAATTTCCATAGCTCTCGGGGTATAAACCCTGCAACCCAGAAAGAAGACGCCCTCAGGGACGTCACATTTTAGAAATGAAACGCCCAACCCAAGGGCATTAATTAAATTATTTCCCTGAAAAATAATTAACCCCATGAGAACACGCCCTGCATCACGTCGCCCATTTAAATTCATCATTTTTCATATCATGCTGTTAATTTCCGTTAATTCCCATGCTTTAATTATTTCAAATATTTTTCCATGAATTATTCACATGCTGTTATTTTTATTTCATTTTCTGAAAAACTTGAAAACAACGCCCCCCACCAGGGCGTTAATTCAACAACAGACGACCAAACCAGCGATCGTCCATTCATTAATTCCTGATTAAATTAACGGACCCATTTTGGAAAACGCCCCACCCAAGGGCGTGACTTGAAATATTCTTTAAGAATTTCAGAAATTAACCATAGAACCACGCCCAACACAGAGGCGTTTCATAGATGAGCAGCGACCTAGGATAGGTCGTAAATTCAAAGCTCACTTAGAACCACGCCCTCCTTAGGGGCGCTAATTCAACAAACCACGACCTGAGGATGGTCGTTAATTAAATCAAACATCAACATTTCAAACCAAGGCAGTTAAGTGAATTTCAACAAGAATAATTGAACAATTAAACCAAAATTTCTTTCTTTATGCGTACAGGGGTTGATGAGGACACGGATCTCCTAGGTCATGGTCTGAGCAGCATATTACGGCCTCCCCGAGTTCCAGAGAGCCAGGGTAGATGCTATGGGGTTTGGAGCCTTCCTTAGCATAGAGCCAGTCAGGCCAGACCTACCACTTATCCAGGTTCTGAGGGAGAGATGGGACAGGACTAGCCGGGCATTCTTGATGCCATGGGGGCATATGGTTCCTACCCTGGAGGATGTAGCTAGGATCACCGGATTGAGGGTAGACGGCGAGGCTGTGAGCGGGATCACCTACCCTGACTACACTGAGCTCGCCCAGAGGTTGTTAGGGCTAGAGATGGTCTACGAGACGCCTAGCGAGTGTAGGACTATCTTCCGCACCGACCTGACTACAGTGATGGGCTTAGGGAATGCTAGGCATAGGTCCGGGGAGTCCTTAGAGCAGTTCTCTCATAGGTTGATCGATGGGGCTAGGGCGGTCTACTGCCAGGACCCAGCTAACAGAGAGAGATCGGACCGGGACCTGAGGAGGTTTCTACTACTGCTACTAGGGAGGCTATTGCTCGGGACGAAGGGCGACGTCATCAACTGCCGATTCTTGGGCATTCTCGAGGACCTGGAGGCAGTTGGCAGCTACGCCTGGGGAGCGGCACTGCTGGCGCATATGATGGCCGACCTGTCCACGGGGACAGGACGAGAGACGACCGTCAGTGGCTTCTCACCTTTTCTTCAGGTATGCATTTTTCTCTTTTTCTTCTCTTTTATTTTTTTATGCGTGTGAATGCCTTACTAATGCAATGCATGGGTGCAGGTTTGGAGCCACCTATACATGCCGATGGGGTGCGTTGACCCACGGCCTGGAGGTGAGGGAGCTTTTCCCCTAGCGCGGCGCTGGCTGCCAGTGGTGTTTGGAGCCCCACTGGGCTACGAGTTGTGGGTGCTGCGGAGAGAGTTCCGAGACTTCCCTCCCTCGCTGGTATGCATGAATGTTATGCATCTTTCATTTGCATTTAGTTGAATTTATTATGAGGATGATGAAATGATGACATGCATGTTTATGAATGCAGGTACAGTGGAGACCCTATGAGGGGATGACAGACGAGGGCCAGCCGTGGGTCGTAGCGGGCCGACCTCGTTTTGGGCATGAGCTCTGGGTTCATTGCCTAAGCGAGATCGAGCCGTTACGGCTTAGGTTGGTGATGAGGACGCTGGGCCTCCACCAGGAGTGGGTAAAGGTCGGCGAGCCACGCGGCATTGGGAAGAAGACGCGCGGTCGTACGAAGGTGATCGACTGGAGAGTGCGGTTCGAGGAGCCGTACACCGACTGGCAGCGAGGCGGGACCAGAGTCACCTCTCGCGGGACTGACAGCTCTGAGTACCTCCGGCGCTACTGGGAGGTATACGCCGGACGACCTCAGATGAAGGTCCTAGGGGTATGTATGAATGCACTTATTTCTAAATGCGAAGGCTTATGTAACTTTATCATGCAACTAATATGCAATGGATGCAGGATGCGCGGGACATAGCAGCGATGGATGCCCAGGCCCACCTACACAGTCTGGAGGACCAGCTGGCCGCCACACGGGCCGACCTAGAGACCCTGGTGAGTGTTTAAATTATTTCTATATGCAAATGTATTTTTTGTTGACTTATTGATGATTAGCCACTGACGATCTCAATGAATGCAGCGTGCCCAGCAGGGAGCAGTGAGGAGAGACCCAGGGGAGGCCTCCAGCTCGAGAGGGCCCAGTGCAGAGGTGACTACACTGGCAGAGCAGTTAGTTGGAGCGACCGCACGAGCCGAGGCAGTAGAGCGCGATCTCGCTTCACGGGTAAATTCCAAAACACAAATCCATTCAAATATTGATTATATAATTGTGCACTGATGAAAATTCATTTTACAGACTGAGGAGCTTCGAGCCGCTCTTACCTGCGTTGATGAGGGCTTCCGTGCGACGAGCACACAGGTGAGTGGTTTAATCATGTGTTGCTTGAATTGCTAGATCACTGAATCATTGCATCAATTGTGGAATTGATGATTTGTTTACCTATTTGCAGGCGACTCAGCTTCAGGCGGTACGTACCGAGTTGGCGATCCGTGATCAGCGGATCTCAGAGCTAGAGAGGTCCCTGAGGCGTCGAGAGGAGCTGCCTCAGGATGTGGCCGAGCTGCGGGTGGCTCTTGAGCTGGAGAGGAGGGAGCGGGCCCGGGAGCGCGAGGAGCGTGCTCGTGAGCGGGAGGAGTACCAGGCGGAGCGTGCCCGGCACCTTGAGCTTCAGCAGGCGGAGCGTGCCCGGTACCAGGAGCAGGTAGCAGCACGCGAGCGAGAGCTGGCAGACTCGAGGACCCAGTTGATCCTTTCTCAGGAGCGGCTACGAGTGTCTGAGGAGCGTCTCCAGCGAGGGCGTGAGCGAGCACGGGCTGCGGGGTACTCCTTCACCAGCTCCACCTTTGTGGCGGGCTCTTCCCTCCGAGAGAGGAGCGAGGCAGGGGGTCAGGTTCGGGTTCCAGCTTCTTCACGGGGGCCCATGCCTCCTCCACCAGCGCCATCTCGGGACGGCGAGGAGGAGGTTGAGAGTAGGAGAGAGGAGGGTGGAGGCGAGAGCTGAGAGACTTACTTGTACTCCTCCACCCTCACACCTGTACTCAGACATTCATGATGTATATATATATATGAGATTGACATCCTTTTGTTACCTGAGCACTTTGTGTGGTTGTGGCCTTGTGTTTGTGTACTTTCCTCTTTCCATGTTCTTCGTCTTTGCTTTGCTTTGCCCTGTTTCTGCGACTGTAATCCACACTTTGAACAAACAGGTTAATTCATCTGTTCGACTTGGCCCCTTGCTCAATAAGCAAGGGGTGCCTTTACTTTTGACCTTAATGGCGGGTCAAGGGGCCAAGCCTTTAATCAAATAAGGCAAATAAAATAGCTGATAACGGGGAGATGCATCATGCAAGCATGCATATGCAAACCATAAATAAAAGATGCCCATGCAAAAGAATGCAAGCATACATCGTGAAGAAATGCATTTTTTTTCTTTTTTTTTCTTTTTCCTCTCATTTATATTTTTTTTTGTTATTTTTTCTGAAAAACGCGCCTTAGAGTAGGTCGTGGTTCGCATAAAGACGCCCTAGAAGACGGCGTGAATTTGAAAAGGAAATCTGATTTTTGAGAAAGTAACGACCCGCTTAGGGACGTTATTCGGAAAGAGACGACCTAATCTAGGACGTTAATTCTAAAAAAAGCCTTAGCCAAAGGCGTTAATTGAATTATTCTGCAAAAAAGGTTGACAAGGCTATCAAGACCACGGGTCCTACACGGTCACCATCTAAAATTCATTAACCTTTCTTGAGTAATTAAAAGAGGGTCGACGTGATCATAGTTGACTTGTATTCGAGATTTCATACAGTGCAATTTCCCAGGTCGGTCTTGACCATCCTGCCAGTTCGTGACTTGCCACATAGAAAGGATGGAAGAAAATATAAGGGAAGCCCATAAGGGATTCTGAGATGCTCAAGGTGAAGTTACCTCCCCTACCCTATGCCTGTTGGGGTTCGGTCTTTGGTGTAGGGAAATTTGTTGCCTTTTTACCTCTTTTATATTGCACGCATACGCCCAAGGTTTTCCTTGCGGGGACTTTGCCCTCTTGTCATGCTTTTCTTTTCACCATTTAATTTTCACTTTGGAATTGACTTGCATTAATGAATAACCTAATTGTACTTGGGCTTTTGTGGCATTTTGTTCCCTTTTGGGCCTTGACTTCCACCTACTAGGGCGGCAGATAGGCTTGGCGTGTCTACCCTGAGGTCTCCCTTCCTCCCTTATGGGCCGAAGAAGAAAAGAACAGGTATTGTCTTTCACTTTTAGTCAGGTTTTTGACTTCCCATCGGATTTTGCACTGCTTGAGCTCAAGAATAAAGCGTGTAGTGTGTGTGGGTGTCAACCCCCTTTTAAGTTAGCAAGATTGATGAATGAATTCTGAATTTTGACCTTTCGGGCCTTGATCCTTCGTGTGCCATGGCACCAATTTTGATCTCTTTTGATTTTGAAGAATTTCTTTATTTTTGTTTACTTTTTAGTTGGAATTTCTATTTTTTTGGTTTTTGGAAATATTCCACTTTGTTTTGGATTTTTGAAACAACATTTTCTTTTGGATTTTAAAATTTTCTCTATATATATATATTTTTTTTGGATTTTGAATCAATGGTAGTATTTCTTAAGATACAAACCATTCCAAGGGTGAGTCAACTCTTCTCTTTCAGCATTAATCAGTTTATAAGCATTACCAGGATAAACATCTTTTATGACGAACGGTCCTTCCCAGTTAGGTTGGAGTTTTGAGCGGGGGCCACCCGGCTTTACAAAAATCCTCTTGATTACCATCTCACCGATTTTAAATTTTCTCTCAATTACTTTCTTTTGATAAAAACGCGAGAGCCTGTTTTGATAAATGCGCGCATGCTCAGCGGTGACCAAACGTTTCTCATCTAGGAGTTCCAATTGGGCAAGGAGTGAATCCCGACGTTCATCAATATAAAATTCCTTATCCAATTGTACTCGCAGAGAGGGAATGAGAATCTCATAAGGGACTACCGCCTCCATTCCATAAGTAAGGGCGAAAGGGGTTTGCCCAGTGGGGGTACGAATGGAAGTGCGATAGGCCCAGAGAGCTTCAACTAGCTTGTCTGGCCAGTCCGAAAATTTATTAGCCTCACACATCTTTTTAACAATCTTGATCAAAGTTTTGTTAGTTGCCTCTGCTTGGCCATTGCCCTGCGGATAATAGGGAGAAGAATGATGCAATGCAATGTTGTACCTGTTGCAGAGATCCTTGAGCTCTTGAGAGATAAATTGAGGTCCATTATCGGTGACGATGGTGCTCGGGATGCTGAACCTTGCGATGATGTTCTTCATTATAAACTTGCAGACGGTTGACGCTTTAATCTCCACGTAAGCTTCCGCTTCTGCCCACTTGGTGAAGTACTCCGTTGCCGTGAGGATGAACGACTTTTGCTTGGTCAGGAGGTTCGAATCACCAAGAGGTCCAATGATATCAAAAGCCCACATGGAGAAAGGCCATGGGGAGGACATAGGATGGAGTGAAGAAGCAGGAGAATGAATCTTGTCAGCGTGCAGTTGGCACTTAACACACCTTCGAACATAGATGGAACAATCCTCTTCTAGAGTGGGCCAATAGAAACCTAGCCTAAGAATCTTCTTAGCTAGAATCTGGCTATTCACATGACCACCACACACTCCTGAATGCGCCTTCTCCATAACTTTCCAAGATTCATCATCATCGAGGCATCTTAACAAAACACCGGTGAGCCCTCTCCTGTAGAGTACTCCTCCAACCAAAACATACCGCTGAGCCACTCTTCTAATTGATTTCTTCTCTTCCGCAGTGGCTTCCTCGGGATAGGACTGATCATTACAATATCTGGCAATCTCATAATACCAAGGCTTCTCTTCGTCAGCCAATTCTTCTTCCCAGTCTAAAAGCATGACCTCTTTGCCTTTAAGAGATTCCTTCTGCTTGTCCTTCTCAAGCACCTTATCCCTAATATCGAGGAATGCACGATCCTTAATAGCTGGCGTGTTACGCTGATGAATCAGAGGAACGTGAAAATCTCGTTCAGGAGGGAAGACTATAGCAGAGGCCAAAGAAGCAAGGGCGTCGGCCAAGATATTCTGGCTACGAGGAACATGGACGAAGATTAATTTGGTGAAGAGTTTGGCATAAGCTGAAGCAAGTTCCTGGTAGGGTTTGAGCTTAGGATTGATAGTGCGGCACTTGACCAGCACCTGGCGCAGAATGAGCTGACTATCACCACAATTCGTAGATGAGTGACACCATATTGATGAGCGGTTTGAAGACCGGCCAAAAGAGCTTCATACTCAGCTATATTATTTGTGACGGGGAAAGTGAGCCGAGCAGCAAATGGGATGGTGACCCCTTCTGGTGTTAAAAGAACCATGCCGATCCCTCTTCCTTGAGAATTTAGAGCTCCATCAAAATGTAATGTCCACATAGGATCATGAGGTTGATTAATGGACATCAGTTCTTCATCTGGAAACTCCGAATTGACAGGATCAAAACGAGGTAGAGGGTGGTGAGCAAGATGTTCGGCAATGGCGTAACCTTTGATAGCCTTCTGCTGAATGTAAGTGATATCAAATTGAGAGAGGAAGCTTTGCCAGCGTGCTAATCAATCAGTGAGGACAGATTTTTCAAGGAGGAATTTAATTGGGTTCATGCGAGCAATGAGGTGAACCTCGTGAGATAGGAAATAATGCTTTAACTTCTGAACTACCCAGACCAAAGCAGCGCAAGTCTTCTCCATGGCTGAATACCTCTGCTCACAGGGGTTAAGAAGTTTAGACAAGTAGTATGCTGCCCTCTCTTTACCTTCTTCGTCCACTTGAGCCAAGACAGCACCTACAGAGTTATCCAGGACTGAGACATAGAGAATAAGTAGTTTGCCTGGAATTGGCGGCCTCAGGACAGGAGGATTGGCCAAATAATCCTTCAATCTGTCAAAGGCTGCCTGACACTTGTCATCCCAATTAAACTTGACTCTCGGCTTAGTAAGCTCGTAAAACGGCCTACATCTTTGTGAATGCTGGGAAACAAAGCGGCGGATAAATTGTAACCTCCCGATTAATCCTCGAACTTCCTTCAAATTCTTGGGAGGAGACATATCTCTAATGGCCCTTGCCTTGTTGGGATCAACTTCAATTCCCCTCTTGCTAACAATGAAACCAAGCAACTTCCCTGAAGAAACGCCAAATACGCACTTCTTGGGGTTCATCTTCAACTGATACTCTCGTGATCTTTGCAAGACCTTAGCTAGAACCCCAGGATGTTCAATCCTTGTCCTTGATTTCACAACCAGGTCATCCACATACACCTCGATATAAATATGAATCATGTCATGAAAAATCGCCATCATAGCCCTCTGATAGGTAGCTCCATCATTCTTAAGTCCAAAAGACATGACCACATAACAATAAGTACCCTATGGTGTAATGAATGATGTCTTCTCTTGATCTTCTTCAGCCAGACGAATTTGATTGTAACCTGAAAAGCCATCCATGAAAGAGAGAGTCTCAAATCCTGCCATATTATCGATCAAAACATCAATATGAGGGAGGGGGAAGTCATCCTTAGGACACGCGCGGTTGAGAACCCGGAAGTCTATACAAATCCTAACTTTTCCATCTTTCTTCATAACCGGGATGATGTTAGCCACCCAGTTAGGGTAGAGGACAACTCTAACAAATCTAGCCTTATGGAGTTTGTCGACCTCTTCTTTCATCTTTAAAGCCATATTAGGGTGGAAACGCCTCAACCGTTGCTTGACCGGCACAGACCCTAGCTTAAGTGTAAGGCGGTGTTCGACGAGTGCAGGGTCTAAACCAGGTATATCTTCATAACTCCATGCGAACGTGTCCTTGTATTCTTGCAGAACCAAAATGAGCGCCTCCTCTTCGGAGGGCGGCAAATTCTTGCTTATGAGGACAATCCTAGGGTCTTCCTCGGTACCCAAATTAATTTCTTTGGTAGGCTCTTCTACAGAGGCTGATGGTTCGTCAAATCGTCTTATGCCACTAGCAAAAGCATCAGCCTCGTCCTCATATTCTTCATAACTTTCATCCCCCTCTTCAATAGGGTCTTCATCATTCATAATTTCATAGACACCCAAACCCTCATAAGAAACAACAGCATCCTCATATTCTAACTCTGGCAGGATGATTGGATTCTCTATAAATTCAAGAAGTGCTAAACAAGCCTGGCATCTGATAGCTAACTCCAACAGAAACCTATGGGGAATCTGCTTACCCTTGGACTTCTTATGTGAATCTACCCCTTGAATTTTAGCGTTAGCAGAAGAAGAGGAGGAGCAACTAGCTTGATCAGAAGAAGGAAGGGAAGGAGGTGAAAAAGTGGATACAGGAGGTAATACAGAGGAAGTCCCCTCACCAGAGGGGGAGAAAAGATTTAGCAATGAATCTTGAAGGAGCGGCCCCTGGGTCGGGACGCACTCAGAAGAGAAATAGGAGGTCTCCTCAACAGAAATGGAGGTTTGGAAAGTTGGGAATTTGGCGTTTTTTTTTTTCGTCTTTGTCTTTTCCTTCATTTTTATTTTCTGTTTCAAGAAGAAAGCAGTGTGAAGGGAGGATAACAGGAGGAGTGAAAATTGCCAGATCAGAGAGATTGAATCAGTGATGGCCCGCGCGGGGGCGTGATGGAGAGTTTAGAAAATCGCTCGAGGAGCGAAGAAGGAATTGTGAGAGAAACTTGGATTGAATCTGGAGACAAATTGATTATAATCGGAGGCGGTCTTGGCACGCGACCAAACCGGTGAGAATATAGAGAAGCAAGCACAGATGGATGCATGGAAGTGAGAGAAAAGAGGCCGGCCCACAGCCTGTCCACGGTGAAACCTTCTTCAAACGGAACATCCGGCTCTCCAGTATCAGTGTAGTCACTCAGCAGCTGCCTCTTATCTGTAATTACGACCGGCTTCTCAATCAATTCATGAATAAGTGGCGGCCATTCCGGATCAGTCGGCATGAAGAGGCGGCTCAAAGAAATAGTAATATCCTGCATATCGAACCACCTGTACCAGTCACATTCTGGATCATCCATTTTCCTTCTCTTGTCAGGCCTTAAGGACTCCAGGGCTTTGTATGTGGCCAATGGTGCAATATGACGAGCAAACTGTCTAGCATGAACATCCTGACAGTCTAATATGGAAGTAATTATGGTAGTTTGCTCATTATTTTGAAAGCCACCTGTGACAAAATGTGTCTTCAATGTCCAAGTGAGCGGTTGGCGATCTGTTTTTAATGTAGATGTCATAAATGCCCATGGTTCATCTTTGTTTTTGCCTGGCCCTTTGTAACCTAGGCCACCTCATGTAATCAGCTTCTGAGGTTTAATAGGCCTAATCCTGCCTTGACAATTGGCACCCAGACCTTTGCCATTTTGATACCCCATTTTCATTAAGATGTTCCAGCCAGAGGTGTTCATCATTGTTTTCTTCTTTTTCCCCTTGGGAGGCAGGGGTGTCATAGCAACTGTTGTGACTTTTTCTGGCATTGGTCGTGGACAAGGGACGTCCAGCATAGATAATAGTGGCTTGTTAGCCGGCCACATGGATGGAACTGATGAAGCCACGTGAATATCCTCCTCTGGCAGAATTGGCATACTGGTAACTTTAATAATGCGGCCCTTGTGTGGGAATTTAAGGCACTGGTGATTTGTGGAGGGCACCGCATCGAGTTGATGAATGTAGGGGCGTCCCAGAATGCCATTAAATGTCAAATCCATATCCAGAATGTGAAAATCTGCTGTGATGGCGGCAGGACCCAAACTTACTTTTAACGTAATCATGCCTATAGGAGGTTTCTTCGTGTTATCATATGCAGTTACTGTGATAGTAGACGGCCGAATTTGGCTTTCCGAGATGCCACACAACTTCAAGGTGCTAGGTGGCAAGACATTGATGGATGCCCCAGTGTCCACCAGATATTGCTTAACAGCCACCTTATTGATGTCAACTGTGATGCATAGAGCGTACTTTCTTGCTGGGAGTGGCGCCAGTTCATGTTCATGGAAAGTAATTGCCGGCTGACTGCTAGCGGGCGTTAAAACCATGACTATCTGCTCAACTGGAATGTCCTCATTGACCATCACCTTTTGCAGATATTCTTTCAAAGCTAACTGATGAGTGGTGGACCTTTTAATTAATTCCAGGATTGAAATCCTTGCTGGGGTTCGGTCCAAGTGCTTTAGCAAATCATACTGAGTCCCTGGCACTGACTCTTGTTCTTGCTCTTGCGGCCCCTGCACGGGCTCTAGCTCTCTCTGTGGAAAAATACGGTGGAACATCCGTCCACTGCGGAGCGGCGCCACGTCTTGACGTGCCTCTGTCGGGGCAAGTGTGGGAGGAGGATTAGAAGAAGAAGAAGGTGTGTTGGTGTTAAGAAGTGGTGGAGTGGGAGTTCCCGCAGAGGGAATCCCCGTAGGGGGTGTTGGTGCCCCGGTAGGAGGCGTAGGGGTAGAAAGGGATACCCGAATGCGGGGGGAATTGGTGGGGGGTGGAATGAGAAGAGTTCTGGGTACAAAAGGTGGTGGAACCGATGGTGGGGGGATCCTTGCTGGTGAAAGAGTAGTGGTGGGGGGTGCAGTGGGTGTTGGCGATGGGCGGATGAGGAGTGGCCTAGGTGGCAGTGGCGAAGGGTTGGTGGTGGATGGGTTTTGTTGTGGTGTAGGCCGTGGAGGTGGTAAGCGGGTAAGAAGGGGGCGAACCGGCAAGGTTGGAGGATAAGTGGAGGTAGGGGAATTAACGGGGCGCTGAAGGGAATGGTTCAATTGGGGGGTAGAAGAAGAAAAAGGGGTGCGCAAGAGGCGCGGAGGTTGATTTTGATTATGATGAAATGCCCCGACAGAGGCGTTTTCTTCATGCCATCCCTGCCCTCTCTCCACCTCATGGAGAGACGTGACAGGGTTTACGTGTTGGTTTGGCGGGTGCTCCGGCAGTGGATTGTGGACGATCCCCATATCGTGCTGAGGCGCTGGAGCTTGTTGTTGCTGCTGTGGAGCTGGTTGCTGTGGCTGCTGAGCCTGTTGCTGTCGAGGAGACCTTCTTTCTTTCATGGTGGCGATGAACTGTCTCATCTCATCCCAATTGATGCCACCCTGGTCATTTAGGTCATAAATGTAATCTCTGAAGTGGAAGTAACGATCAAGGTTATGACCAAGTGCACGATGGAAAGCGCAATAACGGGATGTATCAACATTAGCGGGCCACGCTGTTCTTTCCCTTGGTAACATGAGCAAATTGGTGGCCATTAAAGCATTGAAAATATCCGGGAGACTTTCTGGTAGTGGAGGATAGTGGTCCCTTTTGGGGCCAAGTGGTGGTCTCCGTTGTTGTTGTTGGCCGTAGTTGGTAGGTGGTGGTACCTGGTGGTACTGTTGGGGAGCTGGAGGGTCAGCGCGAGGTGCTTGGTTTTGCGGTGAAGCAAAGGAATGTTGGGGTGCGAATTAGCGTCGTGGAGTGGAGTTGAAATGGAGGTTTTATGGTGGAGGTGGGTTAGGTCGTGGGTTAGCTTGGTGGGGGTGGCCAACTACACCAACCTGCTCGTTTGCAATTGTGCCCTCAGTCGTGGGCCCGCTGTTGTTGACATTCGTGCTTTTCTTAAATAGCCGTGGCTTCGGCTCAAACATGCCCATAATGGGCGAATCCTTCATCTGTGTCTGAATATAACGAGCTCTTTCATAGAGCTCCTCCATGGTTGTTAATCTGTTCATGGCCAAGATATGCCAGAACTGAGGAGTTGCATTGAAAATTATCATCTTGACTTGTTCTTGTTCCGACAGTGTATCTTTCAGCTTCTCGGCCATCAACCGCCATCTATCAGCAAACATTATGAAGTCCTCCTCGGGCTTCATTTTTTCCGCAACCAGGTCCGTGAGTTAGAGGGAGGGTCCGACCCGGTCTCTGTACTTCTGCAAGAACTTCCTCTGAACGATATCAAAGTCACCGGCATCAGCAGGATCCAATGAATAGAACCATTCAAGGGCTGGCCCCTCCAGAGATCTCTTGAATAAGTAAGCCAAAGAGGCCTTGTTGTCTTGCCAAAAGGAGGTCTCGTACATGAAATCCTTCAAATGAATAAAAGGGTTACCAGTCCCATTATATCGCCGAAAGTTCGGCATCTCAGATGGTGGTAAGTGGAAGACTGGCAATGTAGGGAGCGAGATCTCCGGGGCGTTCTTAGCCGTAGTGACCTTCTTCAGTTGCTCTTCCATGCTTGCCAACTTCTGAAGCAGTAGAACATTAGTGTCGGACTCGACTGGGGCGGGATTTTGAATAAAAGAATGCGGTATAGGCGTCCGTAGAATTCGGGGAGGTTGGAGAAATTGGTGCCTAACCGCAGAGTGACTCGCCTGTTGGGCCGGCATGGCCGTACCGGGCGTTGGTGGATGGGAAGGAGGTTTATGCAGGACCGCCTGGTCATTAACAATGTGATGGCCACTCTCGGCTGGAGGGGGATTGGGGGAGGAAGAGGGAACGGACTCCCCTTTCAAAGCAGCCTGGACAGCCTGCCGTTGGGAATCATCTAACTGAGACAAAGCTTGAATTAAATCGGTGACGTTAATGGATGGGGAAGAATTCCCGGAGGTGTTGGAAGGCACAGCCTGAGAAGAGGGCTCAACCTCTTTGGAAGTGGTGTCGACCACATGAACATGCAGATAATGGGAATGAGGAGGGTAATTTCCCTCATGATAGATGGAATCTTGGAGGGGGATTTCATATTGACCGAAAACATTCTCATCCTCATCATCATAAGAATATCCGTAGCTCGCCATGTTGATGATCTTACCTGAACGGAGTTTCATGTTTAAGAGGAGAGACGGCCTTATAAAGGAACTATCAAACAAAACCCACTTAATCCAAACAAGCCAAATCAACCCAAGCAAGTTTATGCAACCAAGTTGAGATGAACGCAAGATTTTAGTGTTACGCTTGAGATTAGAGTGGATTAAATTACAGAATAATTCCCTCTTTTGCAAAGTGAAACCTAGTTTATCCAAGTGTGATCTCCGGGTTAACTAGATTCTTTCTCTCTCCTTACCAACGATAGGTTCTCTATACTCCGGGTACTTCAAGGGTACAACCAGCCCGGCGTCCGTGAGGGAATCCACGGGTGCGGGGACTTACGAAGGTCTTGGAAAAGGGATTTTCGGTCCAAAGAGACGGAGTGCTCAATGGAGGGTTGTCCCGATTCTAAGAGAGGTGTGTGGAATCCTAGTGTAGAGAGAGGAGGTCTCTCAACCAAATGCCACAAGATGCAAAATACTATGATCAGATCACAGCAATATAGGCAAGCAATGTAATAATCAGTCCAACAATCACAGACAGCAACAGGAAACAGGTTTCTGTAAAACGCAAGAAAGAGACGACCTGGGGCAGGTCGCTATCAACCAAAGAGACGACAGAGTCACTGTCGTGAATCACTGTGAAAGCCCACGAGCCAGCAGTGAGAAAAAAAAACATGCCTCTGGGTGAGGCGCTATGCAATAAAAGGGCGCCCTGGGGCAGGGCGTGAATTCACAGATAGTGTGATAAAAGTAGTAGAATAATGAAAGACGCCTTGGCAGAAGACGTAACACAACAAGAAAACGCCCTGGATGAAGGTGTTAAAAGAAAAAGCGCCTCTGGTTGAGGCGTTAATTAAGGAAATAATCAAACAATCACAAACTGGCTGATCCCGGGAGTGTGCAGTGTGCACGGTGGAGGGTGCCCGTGGGGCACAAAAGGAGGGGTATCGTGGGTACCGAGGGGAAAGGGCACACGTGGGTGCCGAAGGGGAAAGGGCACACGTGGGTGCCAATAGGAGATGGTAATCAAAAGAAAAACAGTAAATGTCCCACCGTGATCGCCAATTTGTAGATTGTGATAAATCCACACATGAAGAGTTTAAATACGAGAAAACATAAGGGGGAGAGATGATATAATAATAAAGAAAAGAAGCACGTGGTGCTACTAAGGAGGGTGATCGCCAGAGGGGTTACCTCAAGAAGAAACAAAGAAGATCGCGAATACCTGGTGGAAAATAGAACGTGGGATGGATTGTGAATTCCTCCTCCTCCTTCAATCGGCCGGCCGATGAAGGGGGTTTTCCTTTATTGATTACCCTTGCAAAAAAGACAAAAACAAACAAACAAAGAGAAGTGGATCAGCCAAGTGAATGTAGTATCAATCCCGAATAAATGATATGATGATGAATAGAGAACAACATGCGCACCTTTTTTATTGTTTTAAAACCCCTAAGAGTTAGGGAAAGGAAAAGGATGTAATGCTAATGCAAGGAAGAAAAACGTATGATGACCGATGAAAAACAACACAATTAGATAAGTAAAAACCCCTGCTGTCCCTGACGACAGTAAAGGGGAACCGAAGTTGATGCTGTTGGCAGGAAGAAAAGGAAGCAGAGAGCTCTAAAGATTGCACAGGAAGGAGATGGATAGCCTCCGTAAATTCAGCATCTATGTATAAAAACTCTGACCTCGGTAACCTCTGTCAAGATCGACCAGAGCTCCTTTATATAGGGTTTCAACCGAAGATAAACTCAAATTTAGGAAGATAAGGACGGGCAATGATCAATGAAGGCAGGACTCTAGTTCCAATTCGAGCAAGGAGACCATTAGAGGCAGGGAACTATTCAGGAAAGGCATACTCAAACACGACACCGAAGGATAAAACACGACCTTCAGAAGGGCGTCAAATTATAAATTGACGACCTACATCAAGACGTTACTCAAAACACGACCAGGATCAAGGGCGTCACTTCTTGGATTTAATTTTGGCAATAAAACTTACTTTATTTGAAAATTATGAGAAACCGCCTGAGATGAAGGCGTTACTTGAAAACACGCCCTGAGGAAGGACGTTAATCAATAATTGAAATTTATTTTGAAACCGGATAATACCAGGAATTGACGCCCTGACATTTGGTCGTCCTTTCTTAAGAACTCGCCCTAGATTAGGTCACTATTTAAAACACGCCCTTCTTCAAGTCGTGAATCACAAAAATGCAAGAATAAATCACAAAAATAGAAAAACTTTATATTATGGAAATATTGAAGTTCACTTTGGGGCGTCAACATAGTGACATGAGATTTGATCAGCATAGCGTCAATTTTGGCGTGTCTACACTCGGCTAGGGCGGAATGCCACTAAACCAAGAAAGGGATAGCTCGATCAGGGCAGAATGCCACTAGACCAAGATAGGGGTAGCTCGGCTAGGGCGGAATGCCACTAAACCAAGAAAGGGATAGCTCGATCAGGGCGAAATGCCACTAGACCAAGATAGGGGTAGCTGGGCTAGGGCGGAATGCCACTAAACCAAGAAAGGGATAGCTCGATCAGGGCAGAATGCCACAAGACCAAGATAGGGGTAGCTCGGCTAGGGCAGAATGCCACTAAACCAAGGAGGGATAGCTCGATCAGGGCAGAATGCCACTAGACCAAGATAGGGGTAGCTCGGCTACGGTGGAATGCCACTAAACCAAGGAGGGATAGCTCGATCAGGGCGGAATGTCACTAGACCAAGATAAGGGTAGCTCGGCTAGGGCGGAATGCCACTAAACTAAGAAAGGATAGCTCGATCAGGGTGGAATGCCACTAGACCAAGATAGTGATAGCTCAGCTAGGGCGGAATGCCACTAAACCAAGGAGGGATAGCTCGATCAGGGTGGAATGCCACTAGACCAAGATAGGGGTAGCTCGGCTAGGGCGGAATGCCACTAAACCAAGAAAGGATAGCTCGATCAGGGCGGAATGCCACTAGACCAAGATAGGGATAGCTCGGCTAGGGCGGAATGCCACTAAACCCAGAAAGGGATAGCTCGATCAGGGCGGAATGCCACTAGACCAAGATAGGGGTAGCTCGGCTAGGGCGGAATGCCACTAAATCAAGAAAGTGATAGCTCGATCAGGGCGGAATGCCACTAGACCAAGATAGGGGTAGCTCGGCTAGGGCGGAATGCCACTAAACCAAGGAGGGATAGCTCGATCAGGGCGGAATGTCACTAGACCAAGATAGGGGTAGCTCGACTAGGGCGGAATGCCACTAAACCAAGAAAGGATAGCTCGATCAGGGCGGAATGCCACTAGACCAAGATAGGGGTAGCTCGGCTAGGGCGGAATGCCACTAAACCAAGAAAGGGATAGCTCGATCAGGGCGGAATGCCACTAGACCAAGATAGGGGTAGCTCGGCTAGGGCGGAATGCCACTAAACCAAGAAAGGATAGCTCGATCAGGGCGGAATGCCACTAGACCAAATAGGGATAGCTCGGCTAGGACGGAATGCCACTAAACCAAGAAAGGGATAACTCGATCAGGGCGGAATGCCACTAGACCGAGATAGGGGTAGCTCGGCTAGGGCGGAATGCCGCTAAACCAAGAAAGGGATAGCTCGATCAGGGCGGAATGCCACTAGACCAAGATAGGGGTAGCTCGGCTAGGGCGGAATGCCACTAAACCAAGGAGGGATAGCTCATTCGGGGAGTGCTGGCTGAACCGTGTGGTATACCTTTAGGTGCTTCCCATTGAGGAGAGAGAATTGGATGACTCCTTTGTGATCCTCAAGGATGTATGCACCCCCTTCATATACTCGGTGGACGACATATGGTCCGACCCAGTTTTCAATCAACTTCCCCTTGGGGTTGGAGGCCATTACTTCTCTTCTTTTGACCATCACCAGGTCTCCTTTCTTGAATTCTCGACCCTTGACCAGCTTATCAAAAGCACGGGCCATACGGGCTTGATAGAGTTGAATATTCTGTTGCGCCCAGAGGCGCTTTCCTTCAAGCTCGGCGAGCTCTTCTAATCTTCTTTCTATGTTGACCTACTCGTTGCCTGCCAATCCGTGCTGGATGGCGACCCGCAATGAGGGGATCTCCAGCTCGATCGGCACCACGGCCTCTGACCCATATACAAGGGAGTAGGGCTAGCAGCCGGTAGGGGTCTTGTAGACTGTGCGGTAAGCCCATAGCGCCTCATACATTCTTTCTTCCCAATCTCTTCTGTCAGTCTTGACAATTTTCGCCAGCAGAGTGCATAGCGTCTTCTTAAAGGCCTCTGCAAGCCCGTTGGCCTGAGGATAGTAGGGAGACGATGTTCTCCAATCAATCTTGTATTTGTCAGCTAGCCGATAAACCTTCTGATTTTTGAAGTGGCTGCCGTTGTCGGAGATGATTCGGCTGGGAATCCCGAACCGGAATATTACATTCTGTCGGAAGAATCTCGCAACTAATTCTCCCGTGACTTCTTTTCGTGCTACTGCCTCCGCCCATCTGGAGAAGTAATCTGTAGCTGCTAAGATGTATTTGCACCCTGATAAAGATGCTGGTAGTGGCCCCACCACGTCTGTACCCCACTGTGCAAATGGCCAGCTTGGTAAGGTAGGATGTAGAGGCACTGGAGGCCTTCTTGATATATTGGCATGCTCTTGACATTTCTGGCAGGCCTTGGCAAACTTGCAGCAATCATCAAATATGGTGGGCCAATAATAACCCAACTTCTTTATTTCGATTTTCATTTTCGGACCGGCCTGGTGCGCCCCGGCTGATCCGGCATGGACTTCTTGCATCACCTGCCTGGCTTCCTCTGGAGATAAGCATCGAAGTAATACCTTCTTCTGGGCATCTGCCATTATTCGGAACAATGTCCCATTCCTCATCTCATAGGAATCTTTGACTCTCAGGAGTTTCATTTTCTGTTCTTTCACCTTCGGAAGCTGTTGGTGTTGGAACCAATGCAGGAGGTACTCCCGCCAGTCGGGCTGCTGGACTGCTTCAGCAACTGCTACTTCATCAGGTTGTTCACCGGCTAGAGCTTCTATCATGCTGGGGACCTGCCGCCGGTTGATGACTGATATATTCAGGCTCGTATCAGGCTGGACCGCTAAGGAACTTGCCAACTTTGTGAGGGCATCGGCTTGAGCATTCTGTCCCCGGTTGATGTGCTTGATGCTAATGAGGTAGAATCTTGTCATTAGGCGCAGGGCCAGAAGGTAGTAAGGGACGAGCTCCTGCTTTCGTACCTCAAACTCCCCTTCCAATTGTTTTATAACCAGCATGGAGTCCCCGAATGCCTCTAGCATTTGAATCCCCATGGATAGAGCAATCTGTAGCCCGATTATGAGGGCTTCATATTCTGCTTCATTATTTGTGCAAGGCTTGTTTATCGAGCAGGATGTGTGTATGACTTCCCCTTCCGGGGACTTCAAGACTATGCCTGCTCCTGCACGGACTCTGGCTGACCCCGCTGCTGTGGTGTCAATTCTAGAGGCACCATCAAAATACAGCTGCCATAGGGAGGGCCGCACCTGGCTAACCTCCAAAGTCTCATCTTCAGGAAGCTCTGGTTCCAGAGGGTAGTCTTCGGGTACTGGATGTTCAGCAAAGAAGTCTGCGATAGCTTGGCCCTTGACGGCCCTTTGTGGTACATAGGAGATGTCGTACTCCATAAGAATCACCGCCCATTTGCCCAGGCGGCCTTTGAGGGCCGGCTGAGACATGATGTATCTAAGCGGATCCTCCCTAGAAATCAGCTTAACTTTGTGCGACAGCATGTAGTGCCGCAACTTCTTGACCGCGAAGACCAATGCCAGGCAGATCTTCTCGATGTAAGTGTACCTTTCCTCAGTTCTGACCATTCTTCGGCTGAGATAGTAGAGGGCTTGTTCTTTTCCTTCTTCATTATTCTGGGCTAGCATTGCCCCCAGAGAATTGTGTGTGGCTGCTATGTAAAGGATCAGCGGCTGTCCTTTCACCGGCGCACCCAGCACTGGAGGAGTTTTCAGGTAATCTTTCAGTCTATCGAAGGCTAGCTGGCATTCCTCGTCCCAATAGAAGGGAACGTCTTTCATCATCAGTTTGTGAAAGGGGTGGCACCTCCCTGACAAGTTGGATATAAACCGCCGGACGTATGCCAAGCGGCCCTGAAGAGATCTTAGCTCAGAGAGATTCCTTGGCGAGGGTAACTCCTGAATCGCTTTGATCTTTGCGGGGTCTATTTCAATTCCCCGACACCTGACAATGAAACCCAGGAATTTTTTGCTCGAGACTCCGAACGCGCACTTCATAGGGTTCATTTTTAATTCATACTGCCTTAGCCTCTGGAAAATGACTCGGAGGTCCTGCAAATGGTCTTCTTTCTTTTTGGTCTTGGCTACCAGGTCATCTATGTAGCACTCGACCTTATGGTAAAGCAGCTCATCAAATATTCTAGTCATCGCCCGTTGATAAGTTGCGCCGGCGTTCTTTAATCCGAACGCCATTCTTTTGTAGTGGTAAATGCCTTTGGGTGTTCGAAAGGCAGTGTGGACTCAATCACGTTCCGCGATCCATATCTGGTTGTAGCCAGACGACCCATCCATGAATGATAAGGCCTCATGACCAGTAGTTGCATCTATCATGACTTCCGTTGTCGGCACTGGAAAGTCTTCTTTAGGGCAGGCTTTATTCAGATCCCGAAAGTCAATACATATCCGGATCTGTCCATTCTTCTTCTTCACGAGCACGATGTTAGCCAGCCACGTGGTATATTGATTTTCCTCGACGAAACCCACATCAATGAGCTTGTCGACCTCTTTGCATATTTAAGTGATGAGCTCTGGCCTCATACGCCTAGGGGGCTGTTTCACCGGCTCTACCCCAGGGTTTATGGTCAGCTCATGCTGTGAGACCGAGGGGCTTAAACCCGGCATCTCTCTGTAGGTCCAGGTAAAATAGTCCCGGTATTCTTGTAGCAGCTGGATGTACATCCTCTGTTCTTCAGCAGACAGTTGGGCACTGAGGAAGGTTGGTCTGGGGTCATCTTCGTCTCCCAGGTTGACTTCTATCAGTTCATCGATTGTTGCCTGACCTCCGTCTTCTATCTCAGGGGGTGCAGGCTGGAGGTCGACAAAGTCTGGTATATCATCTTCGAGGTCGAGGACCTCGGTCCCTTCATCTTGACTTATTTGAGTTCTGCCAAAAATATCTTGTTCGGATGACAATGGGTGCATGCACTGTTCTGCCAACAAGTTTACCTTACCAGCGGCTTCAAGGGGCGAGCTGATTGCCTCACTCCCTGCTGAGGGGATTGCAGTCACCATGGGCTGGCGATTATTTGTCATTGGGTCAGAGTGGCCTTGCAGCTCTTTGGAAAAGGGTGAAGAGATCTCAGTCCCCTGAGTTACCATGCCCTCAGTGAAGGCAACCATTTCTCTTCTAGCAACATCTGTCTCCCGATCAGGCTTGGGGGAATTTTCCCTAACTAGTCCGAGAAGTGCCGGCATCATGAGTAAAGGAGGGCCACCGGCGGGAGGCCACTCTGCTTCTTCCACCTCTTCGACTTCACTGCTGCTAGCTGTGTCAAATTTGGCCCGAAGTGTTGTATCTTTCGGGTAGACCTGTTCCCAGCAGCGGCAGGGGAACACAACCTCAGATTCCGGGTTTCTTGACTGGGCTGGCTGAATGCACTCAACTTCCGTCGGGTGTTCATCAATAGCTGCCCCCAGTGGGTTATCTTCCATCGGGTAAAAAGCAGAGATGGTGTCTACTTCATAGCGCCCGCTGTAATAGTATTCTTCGAGGGTGAAGCCCAATCCCGGATGCTGAGTGACACGCCTCATTTCTTTGTCCAGGCTCGGAGGGTACCATAGCTTCTGGAATGCTTCTTTCCTCTTGCGAGGCTGGCCAGAAGGGATGTGTTGCTTCTGGAACATCTTGGCCATTTAATTTGTCATAAATGTCAGCCCCTGTATAGGCATTGAGGGGTTCTCTATGTCTTCAGGCAGATGACAATCAGTGTCTTCTTGCGTAGGGTGCTCTTCAGCTGTGTAGAACAAGCTGCTAGGACCACCTATCTGTGGCACCTCCCATGCTTTGAAAGGCTCGATAGTAGCATTGTCGAGGCTGAGAATTGGCTTTGTAAGACCTTCGGAGACTCTGATGTGGTCGTGCTGTTGATCAACCCTGACTTCATTAGTTTCGGGGTAGATGGCGGGAGGCGCTATCCGGCCTACATCCCCGGTGACAGTGATGTGTGAAACCACCTTGGGCTCGACATATCCACGCGGCTGTGGAGGGAACCATTCTGCTTTGGGAGTGTCTTTTATTGTGCTAGAAGGGGTCTTGGCTGCAGGGGCCCTCTGTGACCATTCTGCACATAAAGGGGCGTCTGCCAAGTGGCATTCAAATACTTCGAATGGGTGGAGATCAGCAAATACTCTTTCCTCTCTCCTATCCGTGCTGTATTTGATGCATTGGTGAAGTGTGGAAGGTACCACCATATTCTCATGTAGCCAGGGGCGACCAAGCAGCGCCTTATATGAGGTGCGGGAATCAATGACATGAAACTGCACCTTCGTGACGAAGTCCCCTAGGGTGAGCGTGAACTCTACTACCCCTAGCGACACTTCGCACTTCTGATTGAAGCCGGCAATACGCATATCCACGACCTTTTGTAGGTGCACGCTGAAATAGTACCTCTCATAAATTCTGTAGGGTAGAATGTTGACAGCTGCCCCCGGGTCTACCAGGATTCTGTTCAACTCTCGGCCATTCAGGTGTCCCCTCATATACAAAGGTCTATTGTGACTGGTGGTAGGGAGCAACATGTCCTCCTGGGTGAAGGTCATGCTGGCCTTCGGCAGTGCCTCAGCTAGGCAGGCTTCATATTGGGCAGGCGTCTGGAGAGCAGTAATGATCGCATGTCGGGTCTCGTCACTGAGAGAGAGGATTTCCCAGACAGTGAACCTTGCTGGGAGCTTCTTCAAGAGCTTGACCACCAGACTTCCAGCTCGGACATTGGACAGCTTCATTTCATCCGCCCACTTGGGCTTGGAAGATTCTTGGACTGTGGCCCCTGATGGACCTGCTTCATTAGACTCAGAGGCTGCACCCTTTTGCTCGGGATTACCTCCTGGCTGCTCCTCACAGGCTTCTGCCGGTCAAGTTTCTACCCCTTCTGACAATTTGGGAGATTGCTGGAGCTGTGGGTGATTGCCCCCGGTCGCCGGTTCAACCTCCCAGCATGGCTGCTTTCCTTTTGACATTTTTATGAACTCCAGAAATGAAGGAGCGGGAGTGCCACCCCCGCTTTGGTTGTATAAGCCTGACGGAGGGGGGATTTGAATTCCTCTGACTTCCGGAGGGGGTATCTTTTAGGGTTGATCCCCTCTGAAGATAATATTATGATTGGCGGGCGGCTGACGCCCCCATCTTCGGCCCGACCGGGTTGCATGTGCGGCCGTTGCGGCTTCGGCCTGGCTTTCCTTAGCGACGGGCGTGAAGCAAATCTCTTCTTCATCCTCCTCACCGGGCAAATTGAACAAGGCAGAGAGGGTATTGCAAGAAAGGGTCACTCCCGTTGTAGCCTTGTCGGCCCCTTTCTTCCTTCTTTGTCTCCTTTTCTTTTCTTTGACTAGCGCCTGCCCCCAGAACAGGCTGCCATCTTTGTCTGATGCATTGTCAGCTTCCCCTTCCTGCTTCAGTGAAAGCTGTTCTAGCTCTCGCCATGGGAGATGATCTCGTACCAGCAAAGGTTCTAGCTCGGGCTGCACATACTCATCTAGCCCATTTATATAGTCCTGCAGCCGCTGAGCTTCTGGGCTGATCTTCTTGACCACCGGCAATGGAGTCTGCCTCCTCCGATTGCGGGTAGGCATCCGGATAACTGCTGGTGGATTGGTCCACACAGGTGTTGTTACCGATGGAGGGGGGTGATACTGCACTGGAGTTTCTTGCTGGACAGGCTGGACCTTTTTGGGGACCCAAACCTGCTTGAATCTTCTTGGCTTAGGAGCCAACATCCTCTTGCCATGACGGCCGGCTTCTTCTTCTTTGGCCCTTCTTCCAGCGAGAGCCTGGTAGGAGTTGCGGACTGGCACAGTAGGGATTACCCGGTCCGGGCTCACTCGAGCCTTGCGCCCGTCCAGAAAGACACGGAGGCCACCGACCAGCATAGACTTGCCGGATGTGGAGAGTCGTCCGGTCAAAGCAGCATCAGCCTTCCTTCGGGGGTTCCGGTGTCGGCGTCTCCCGAAGCACTTGGCAGGGACGGGGCGGGCCCCGTGAGCAATGTGATGCACCATGCAGCTGGCGACTTGGGATGGACTTGCGGATGAGTTGTCACAGTGTCGAGCCTCCGGGGCCTCGACCTTTTCAGCAACCTTTTCTTCGACGGTCTCCAGGGACTCCGTCTGCAACATGTCAACGAAGGCTAACCCCAAGAAGTTGGGGAAGCCTACAACTGGTGGGAAATATCCGAAGACCATGGGTACCGCCAGGTACCCGTGCTCCGCATGGTCGGCTACGATTGCGGGGCCGAAGCCAACACCAGTGAGTCCGGATGACGTCATCGTTTGCCTGAGACAAACAGACAAACAATCAGCATTCTTGGGGTAAGCCCCCGAAGGTATCCTCTCTTGGCAAAGAGATGAAGGGAGACTCGGGTCCCACCGGGCGTGCCATACTTGTGGGGATGTTTTTTTGTTTAGGTTTATTTTACTGGATTTATTAGGCGTGCCAGTCACCGGAGTGATGATTCATTGTGCGCTCGACCTGACTCAGTCAGTCGATTGTGATATTCGTGTCAGGACCCTGAGTCCGTCATACCATAAAGGCTATGACATTAATTACGTCCTTCCAAAGAAGGACAACCCTTGATTAATTGCCAAGAAAGGATGCCTCGGGGGCAAAATGAGATACGACTATTACGCTAACTCCGCTAACGGGATGCGAAACATGCATAGAAAACCGTGCTACGCGGGACATGATAACGGTGTTATGGCGCAAACCCGGCAGCATGTCCCCTTATCTGGGGCTATGCCAAAGGGAAATATAGGTCATTCACCCACGAAATGTCGGGATGGAAGCCAAAAGAGAGGCGGGCGTAGCCCTGGATCCAAAAGGATTTGAATGTGACGGGACAGTGTCCGCTACCATGTCGTTTGTTGATATTCCCCTTAAGGGACCATTGGAGGACATGCAGTGGCAGAACTCCAAGGGTCAGCGGGGTGACAAAAGAAACCTCGTATTCGGTATAATGTAGGGGTAAAACCCTGATTAATGTATCTCCCGTGGATCTGGATGAAGAACCATGATTCCCTCGTAAAGCGATGAAGGCTGGCATGAAGGTTGACAGGAATGGGACATTGAGTTTAGACTGGATTTGGGTTTAATGGAGTTGTTGAGACATCAGATTGGGATGGCACCTGTTAACAAGATGAAACGGCGCGGATAGGAGTCGGCGCGAGGGGGATCCCAGTGTGACGGGCAACCGGCGTGGCTGGAAATATAGGCAGACGGCACGGCAGGGCATACGGCGCGGCAGGTTCCCGGCGCGCCCTTCACCCGGCGCGAGTTTGGCGCCGGGAGGTGATGGCGCAGGGAGGCAGTGGCGCCGGGAGGCCGTTTTGTTGGTTTTCTTATGATATTATGATGGGTTCTTATGAGTTCA
Organism: Amorphophallus konjac; assembly: GCA_022559845.1. Classification (NCBI taxonomy): domain Eukaryota; kingdom Viridiplantae; phylum Streptophyta; class Magnoliopsida; order Alismatales; family Araceae; genus Amorphophallus; species Amorphophallus konjac. The sequence continues at coordinate 331,946,445 of CM040122.1, read as the reverse complement.
AGGGGATCCTCTGTATTCAACGGGGATTCCATGGCAATAATTGGGTGAGATAGAAGATGGGGGTGGATTCATTCACCAGGGGGTCCGAGGAGACAGTGTAACTGTAACGTATATCCCATGTGACAACCAAGGTGTCATGAGATGATATAGCTCAGCCCTTTGCCACACAGTTGGGGGCTAAATGCATAATTTCGGTGAAAACATCGCACTATGTGACCGAATAACCCTCTGAACGAATTTTGATAGCACCTCCCCTTATTTCGGGAGTATGCCAAAAGGGTATTATAGGTCATCCACTCACGAACTGTCGGAGTGGAAACCAAAATAAGAGCCGGGCATAGCCCGAGATCCAAGGGATCCAAATCATATGGGGCTTTATCCCCTCTTGTGATATCCCCTGTACAGTCAATGGAGGACATGCAGCGGCAGAACTCCAAGACTTAATAGGGTTATAAAATGTGGGGGAATGACCCCTTTAATATGGCTCCCATGAGGATAGAGGGAAAGGTAGTGCATCTCCATAGGACATGGTATGATGAGCAGGGTTGGCATGGCCTGACGGCATCGGCACGAACGCATGGACGTGGCCAGCAGGTGTAAAGGTATCGGCGCGAAGAAGGAGTTGGGCTTCGGCGCGACATAAGAGACTCAGCCGGCGCGGCAAGCCCTCGGCGCGAGACTTGCGCCGAGAGGTGCTCGCGCCGGGAGGCTTCCTGAAGTGAGGTTTTAGAGGGGTTTGAAGGCAGGGGCTTTGGGCATTTTAAAGAAAAAGGGTTTGTTCAACAATTTAAAGACCAATTTGGACAATCATGGAGAGGATGGTCCGGGGTGGAGACGACCTTCCTTCTGGGGCCTCACTGGGAGCAGAACCATGCACGGAAACCTCACGATTCGGATTCATCCTTTCTCGTTTCACAGACGAGAAGCCATGAGATAGGCTGTCTCAGGCTCTCGTTGTGAGTGTAAAGTTGAAAGAATCATACGATGAACGAACATTCAACAGACTCAGAAAGCCAAAACGGTAAAGCATGCATAGATGTGCAGCCATCAATATCCATAGCATATAGTGTAGAGGCAGAAACAAAAGAATAATGACGGGGGAGAACTCAGCCCACCTTTCATCAACTATTTCTTCTGAAACAGCGTACACAAATTCAACTCGGGAGAAAAAGAAGCATACACCGACTCTATCCCTGAGGACAGGGTTACATTGGCATTCAGTGCTACGGGAGCAGATATGCTAGAAAGCAGAGATACAAACGAGAAGGGGGAGCAGTATTCAGACAGAGGAGAAAGGGGGAAGAGGAGCTGCAGCTGCTCAGGACGTTGAACGGCACACCCCACCTAGCTTCTTCCTTCGAGCCTCTGCCCCTCTCTTTTCTTCAGCTTCTATGGAGGGCTCTCGAGCTCCCCCTTTATTTCAGTGGCTAACTCTTCTATCTCCTTCCACCCTCTTTTCTTTTCCTTCTCTTTTTTCTCTGTTGCCTCTCTTTTTCTTTTTCTTCGAAGGGCAGCCTTCTTATAGAGGGATGACCCTCATTCTCTCGGCCTGAGCTTCCCGGCGCGCCAGCATCCGTCTTCCCGGCGTGGGCAGCCCTCGGCGCGTCTCAGTTCACATTTGGGCTTGGCCCATTTTTCTGTCATTCGGCACAGGATCCACCTAATGGACTCCTTCCGACAATGGGCTTCTTGGCATATATATTAAGACTTCATGGGGCTTGTTTAACACCTTGCATTCACAAACACGTGTGAGGCACTGTGCATCCCACCTTCGGAGAATCAGAATTATCTGAGCATCCTTTCTTAGCAGACAGATGATTGCCTGAATGTTGGTATGGTTTTATCAGCCCGACTACCTGAATGATAGCCGTACTGGACAACGGCCTAGACAGGGATGGCTTTAGCCGAACAAAGTGTTAGGAATAGTGGGTCTCTCCTATTCTGATTCTCAGAACTTCTAGGGATGGAACAGGAGCCGCACCCTTGACTGGTCTTCAAAGCTATGATTTTACTTTGGTCTCTTCTGGTATATTTTAGGTGTCAACAGGCAGCTGTCAACATACTCCCCTATAAGATATTTCAAAAATATTGCTTTAATGTTCACCTGGATAAGGTCGGGGATATGCGCATTACGGTCTTCAATCAGAAGTCTGAAGTCCCGCTCAGTGTGGCAAAATTCACTCTTACCATGGCAGACTTCACTACGAAAGTCCAGTTCCATGTAATAAATTCAAATACCACGTACAAGGCGCTGCTTGGCCGCCCTTGGCTACATAAAAATATGGTGGTGCCTTCAACTCTCCACCAATGTATCAAATATAACCATGAAGGAAAGGAGGAAAGGATTTTTGCCGACCTCCATCCATTTGAAGTATTTGAATGTCACATGTTGGATGCGCCGTTCTACATGGAACAGTCGTAGAAAATTCCTAAGGCAAAGGCCTCAGTGAAGGCAGTAAAGAAAGCTTCCGAGGACGATTGGTTCCCGCCACCACCGCCTGGCTATGTAAACCCCCGAGGGGTATCCCATATCACCACCACAGAAGATGTGGGCAGGGCAGCGCCTCTTGCTATTTACCCACAGGTGAATGAACTCAAAATGGAAGATCGTCATGAGCATATCAAGGTGCCGGAGGGTCTTTTCAAGCCGATAGTCGACCTTGACCATTCCACGGTCATGCCTCTCAGAACTTTGAAAGTGACCCATGATGAAGGCCCCACCAGCTTGTTCTATGTTGCCGAAGAACATGCGGCACGAGAGGATACTGATTGTTGCCTCCCCGAAGACTTGAAGAGCGCTACAGTGCCTGTTCAAAGGTTGCCTTTTACCTCGGACAAGATGGTCAGAATGTTCATAAAACAACACATCCCTTCTGGCCAATCTCAAAAGATAATTGAGGCATTCCAAAAGCTCTGGTATCCTGTCAGCATTGACAAGGAGCTCAAACGCGTATCTCAGCATCCAGGGTTGGGATTCTCGCTAGAAGAATACTATTACAGCGGGCGATATGAGGTGGACACTATCTCTATCCTCTCATCAATAGAAGAGGTGCCCCCGGGGGCAATTTATGACGAAACCCTGGTGGAAGATGAACAAGCTCAGGTACTCCAACAAGAGGACCAAGATCTGAGGGTTGCCACCCCCTGCAGATGTTGGGAGCAACTCGGCTGTGAGGAGATGACTCTCCAAGCTAAATTTGATACAGCTAATAACAGCGAAGTCGAAGATGTTGAAGAAGAGGTGTACAACCCCTCCTGCAGTCCCTTCACTACCATCGCATCAACTCATTCTCAGTCGGCCGATGCAGGGGCTGATGCAATATGTCAAACATTTTTTGCCAGTAAGGATGTAACCAAGCAAAAACAAGATGCCTCTCGCAAAGATATGGCAGTGCAAGCTGAAGAGGAAACCGGGCAGTCCCCACTCCCGGTGGAGCTGGAGAGTCGTTTCCCTAATCTAGCAATGAAAGAGCCAACTTCTGCCAAAGCAGCTGGTGAATCCTATGAAGGGGGCACTAGAAGGAACCCGCCACCAGAACAATCTATGCTCTGGCTGTCCCCTGAACTACAAACCCCCGAAGAGGTCGGAGGGCAAAATGATAATACTATCGTAGTCCTTGAACTCGACGATAGTAGTGATGCTCAAGATTTCATTGACCTTCAACCCGCACCTCCGAAAATTGAGGACGGGGGGCAGTCCACAGTTGATGAACTGCTAGAAGTTAACCTGGGGAGTGAAGATGACCCCAGACCTATCTTCCTTAGCGCTCAGCTTTCCTTAGCCGAGCGAGAGCTATATGTCCAATTGCTACAAGAATTTCGGGACTGTTTCACCTGGAGTTATAAAGAAATGCCCGGGCTTAGCCCCGCAGTTGCCCAGCATGAACTGGCGATTAACCCCGACATGAAGCCGGTGAAGCAGTCACCACGGCGCATGAGGCTGGAGCTCATCACTCAAATATGCAAAGAAGTTGACAAGATTATTGAGGTGGGCTTTGTCGAAGAAAACCAATACACTACATGGCTGGCCAACATAGTGCCCGTCAAAAAGAAGAATGGTCAGATCCCGATATGTGTGGATTTTTGTGATCTAAATAAAGTTTGCTTAAAAGATGACTTCCCGGTGTCGATAACAGAAGTCATGATAGATGTTATAATTGGCCATGAGGCCCTTTTCTTTATGGATGGTTCATCCGGCTACAATCAGAAATGGATCGCGGGGCATGATCGCGTTCATACTGCTTTCCGTACCCCCAAGGGTATCTACCATTATAAAAGGATGCCTTTCGGGCTGAAGAATGCTGGCGCAACCTACCAACAGGCGATGACCAGAATTTTTGATGAATTGCTCTACCACAAAGTCGAATGCTATATTGATGACTTAGTGGTTAAGACCAGAAGGAGGAAGGATCACTTGCAAGATCTCCGAATAATATTCCAATGGCTCAGGTAGCACGAACTAAAGATGAACCCGTTCAAATGCGCCTTCGGGGTCTCCAGCGATAGATTTCTGGGTTTTATTGTGAGGCATCAGGGAATTGAAATAGACCCCACAAAGATTAAAGACATTTAGGAGTTGCCTCCGCTAAGGAACCTCTCCGAGCTACAGTCGTTCCAAGGCCGGCTGGCCTATATCCGACGATTCATATCAAATCTGTCCGAAAGATGCCACCCTTTTCACAAATTGATGATGAAAGATGTCTCATTTTATTGGGATGAAGAATGTTAGGCAGCACTTGAAAAGCTGAAGGAATATCTCAAGACCCCTCCTGTGCTCGGCGCGCCAGTAAAAGGGCGACCGTTGATCTTGTACATAGCAGCCACGCATCGTTCTCTAGGGGCGATGTTGGCCCAAAATAATGATGAAGGAAAGGAGCAGGCCCTCTACTATCTCAGCAGAAGATTGGTGAGGACCGAAGAAAAATACTCTTATATTGAGAAGATTTGCCTAGCGCTGGTCTTGGCGGTTAAGAAGCTTCGACACTATATGTTGTCGCATGAAATTAAGTTGGTCTCCAAGGCAGATCCATTGAAATATATATTATCTCAACCAGCATTGAAGGGCCATCTAGGAAAATGGGCGGTCATACTTATGGAGTTCGATATCTCCTATGTGCCGCAAAAAGCCATCAAGGGACAGGCCATTGCAGATTTCTTTGCTGCACACCCGATACCTGAAGATTCTCTGTTACAAGCGGAGTTGCCTGAGGATGAAACACTGGAAGCAAACCAGGTGCAGTCAACATTGTGGCAACTGTATTTTGATGGTGCTTCCAGAATTGACACTACGGCCAGTGGACCCGACAGAGTTAGAGCCGGTGTAGGCGTAGTCCTGAAATCTCCAGAGGGGGAGGTCATGCACACCTCCTGTTCGATCAACAAACCTTGCACAAATAACGAGGTAGAATATGAAGCTTTGATTAGCGGCCTGCAAATCGCCCTATCCATGGGAATTCGAATGTTGGAAGTCTTCGAGGATTCCATGCTGATTGTTAAACAAGTTGAAGGAGAGTTCGATGTTCGAAAGCCGGAACTCCTCCCCTATCACCAGCTGGTGCTATGCCTGATGGAAAAATTCTATTTCATCCAGATAAGGCACATTAACCGAGGACAAAATGCTCAGGCAAACGCCCTCACAAAGCTAGCTACTTTCCTGGCGATCCCGTCAGATGAGAGTCTGAATGTGACCGTCATCAATAGGCGGCAAGTACCAAGTGTGATGGATATTCTAGTTACAGGAGAATAAAATGAAGTTATGACTGTAGAGGAAACTCGACAGCCTGATTGGCGAGAGCATCTGCTACAATGGTTTCAACGCCAGCAGTTGTCGAAGGAAAAGAGCAAAGAATGAAGTTAATGAGAATCAAGGATTCTTACGAAATGAGAAACGGGACCTTGTTCCGAATAATGGCGGATGCGAGAAAGAAAATCTTGTTGTGTTGCTTGTCCACCAAGGAAGCCCTGCAAGTCATGCATGAAGTGCATGCCGGGTCTGCTGGAGCACACCAGGCCGGTCCGAAAATGAAATTCTAGATAAAGAAACTAGGCTACTATTGGCCCACTATGTTTGATGACTGTTGCAGGTTCGCCAAGACTTGTCAGAAATGCCAGGAGCATGCTAACATCTCGAGGAGGCCTCCTGTAATGCCCCGAATTTTTCGGATGTTTCTCGGATCAGGATCCGTGGGTTTCGGATCGTCTTTCCGCGGATTACGGATTGAGTCCGATTGATCTTCGGACTAGTTATACTGGACTGTCAGACCCATTGGTGGTGTGCCCGTGAATTTCCTTGGGTCTGTGGCATTGTGAAGAGCACGCCGGTATTTTTTTGAAATTTCCAGAGCGCATGTGTGGGTCACGGGTCGCGTTTTGGGTTTTACGCGTGTTTTTGTCAATCGGGCCTTCGGAACCCCGTGTAGGGTGAACCGTTGCGTTCTCTGACACTGGGATGTTACCACTGTGTTGTGCGCTTTTCAAGGATCACATGGGGTATTTTTCCTATTTTTTGGTATTTTTCAAAAATTTTGGATTTTCCTATAAATACCCCTTTCACCCCTCTCTCTCCCCATTCTCTCTTTCTCACTCTCTCTCATCTCTTTATCTCCCCCTCTCCCCGGGCCGCCGACGGTGGCAGAGGAGGGCGAGGCGGCGATGGCGAGAGGCGAGGAACGAGGAACGGGTCGAGGATCGAGGGTCGGCGGCGCGTTGAAGCTCGACCGCGGGTTCATGGAATGGCGAGGGTTTAAACGGCATTTCTTCGCGGATCGGCGTCTTCGGGACGTGGAATCTTCGGTGGAAGTAGGGAGATGGATCCCCAGCTCTTCTTTTCCCACGATTTTGGTAGGCCGTGGTGAGCCGAGCGGGCTTATTCTTACGTTTTGGGGAAAATACATGTTTTTGGGGTGTGAGCCGGATCTTCCGTTTTGCGGGGATTTTGACCGATCTAAGGGTTTAGAATCATGCTAGGAGGCATGGGGATGGATTCCCCTTTGTTTCCCCATCATCGGGCGATGATCCGGGAGTGGATCGAGTTTTTTGGTGTTTCCCGCCGTTTTGGGTTTGGGACGCCTTAGCGGTCCTTCCAGAGACCGCTAGGCCATCTAGCGGTCCTCTAGAGACCGCCAGTGGTCCCCCTATGTTGGTTGATTTAGCGGTCGTGCGATAGACCACCTTAGAGGTTTCGCGGTCTAGGTGTATACCGCCAGGCTCCTGGTAGCGGTCATGGCAAGATTGTTTTCTGTTTTGGAGTCGTTCGAGGTCGGTCGGGTAGTGGTCTCGCGACAGACCGCTAGGCGATAGGTAGCGGTCTCGCGACAGACCGCTAGGCATCGCCTAGCGGTCAGGCAAAAGACTGCCACCTACCTAGCGGTCCGAGAGGTGACCGCTAGGGGTTACAAGTTCGTCGTCTCTGGAAGATTATAACGTTGTTTTATATGTTTAAAGTTTAACGCTAAGGGTTTGTATGCCAATGCCTGCCTTGTGCTCGAGTAAGAACCTTGCACAGGCAAGGTCGACGAGGACTGGAAGGACGAGGCTACTTGGTCTGATCTGATTCATAAGGCAGGGTGATGACACCCTTCAGAATCCTCTAAAGTCATATAACTCAATGTGTGAAGGCTCAATTGAGAAAGAAGCATGTGGATCTTCTCTTAACAAATCGCAAACGCCGTCCAAACTAAAGGACCCCCCCTTGCGATTCGGTGGCGTCGCCACCGACTCCTCTGCCTGCTGACTTGATTTGGTGGCGACGCCACCGAATCAGCCCTCTCAACTTTTGATCCGGTGGCATCGCCACTGAATCACCCGCATCCGCGCCTTATCGGTGGCGACGCCACCGACTCGTGATCCCTTCAACGCTAAGGCGCTAACTCAGCCCCATTTCAATTTTGTTGAGGGATTAGCGTCCCTTTTGAATGAATAATCAAATGCATCTTGTGCCTGACGCATATATATATATATATATATATATATATATATATATATATATATATATATATATATATATATATAACTATGCAATTTTGCCAATGTCGCCTATGTTTCATGCATTCGGTACATAAATATTCCTAATCACCCATGTCGTGAATCTAGTGCCTGCTTGCATGTATGACCAAACTTCGGTATATAGAATGGCGCTCAACAGAAGGCCGGGTCACGCCCGACTGGAAGTGTCGCTATGCGTGATGATGGTCTCCAGACCTAAATTCTCCGCCTCGTACCAAAGTTCGGACGTAATAAACCTTAACTCCTCTTGCACGAAGAAAAGAAAGGATAGAAGCCTACATAGCCTTGTGTTCATTTCACTCTCATGCATCGTTATTATTCGACCCCGAGTGGCGCTTATCTCGGCAATTAATCAAGGGTTTCCTCCTCAGAGGATGTAATTAACGCTATAGCCTTTACGGTATAGCGGACTTCCTGTCCCGACCCGAATCTCACATTCGTCTGATCACGTCAGAACGAGCGCACAATAATTTGTCACTTATGTGACTGGCACGCCTCAACGCTTCAATAAAATCGTTCCACCAACTCCTTGAAACATTTTGCACTCATACTTAATAAGCATAAACCAAGACTACATGTTTAATTCTTGTTTAATCTCCCTTAATCTTACTCATCCAAAAATCAATGACTCCCTTAGGAGTAACTAAAGACTAGTATTGAGATTAAACATATTGAGCACTTCTGATTTTGGTCCTTAGGGTTAAAGCACCTTTTCTTACCTTTTGGTCATACTTTCATATTTTTCTTTTGGCTCATAAATTTTTTTAAGAACAATCAAATGTAGTCCACACCTTTTTACATAAGAGTACATGTTGATTAGACTCCAGCACCTCTAGTTACTCAGTGAGACTAACTATCATGTCTCATTTTGAATAGACATAGCAAGGGCACATCATGGCATAGTTCACTTCATTTCTTTGATGAAGGATCTAGTTTCTCAGTGAACCCTTAGCCATTGCTCTATCTTGAGCTTGATTCACAATTTTGTATCATGTACTGCCCTTTGAAATTTTTTCAGATTATTTTATGTTTAAGAACAATACTTAATCCAAGTTTCTCAACCAAGGTTGCCTTAACCTTAAATTTTCAGATCTTAGGAGAGTGCACAGGACACAACATGTGTGAATTGGTTGAGACCTATTAAGTTTTGAATACAATCTTTTTCATGAAAGTCAATTTTTAAACTCTTGAATTCATTAGGCTCAAACCAACAGTTTTATTCATGGGACATTATATGGTCTTATAAGAGAAGATTCCTAAATATGATTTGCTCGAATTAATGAATTGGTGAATCAGATTGAAATTCCTTTAAATTTTAGATGTATTATGAAGGTGGAAGTGGTAGCCAAGAAAAATGTTCAGTAAGTAGACAATGAGTTCAAGAATTTTTAAAAACATTGGGCAAACAAATGATTTCAATAGAGCAGCAGTCAATAGGTGACTTCAAGAATGACCACATCAATGAGAGCAAGACAGGGCAAACATCACAATGATTAAGGCACAGATATGGCAAGAGTGATCAACATTTCTGAGCAAGTGACAGATTTTCATAGAGTTAAGGATGAAGTAATTTGAAACAGTTTTTCATAGAGATGAGCTTTATGAGATTCAGAGCAGTTCAAAAAATTTTAGATGGGACTCCCCCTCAACAAATGCAGGGAATTACTCCCCCTAAATGTATGCATGCATTTCAAACCCCTTTTGAGAGTTTTTGACTCAAATTGTATGCATGAGCAATCATATGTATGTAGTGACTCCCCTTAACTAAATGTACTGACCCATTAGACTTAACATGAAGACTATGTACGGGATTACTGAATTATGCTCATAAATATCTAGAGTGCACTATATGCAGTTTTGATCCATGGTACAAGGCGGAGAACTTAGGTCTTAAGACCACCTTCACGCATAGTGAGGGTTTCCAGATAGACATAATCTATCCTTCTCCCAACACCATTTGATATACCATTAGGATCATGCAAGACAATGCAAAGCAAATGCATTCCTATATGCATCCCAGATTTTTCAGATTTAAACATGACAGTGTAGATTATGCATGCCAAAAAAAATATATGCAGCAGTTTTTTTTAATGAGAATGCAAGATGACATATGCAGCAGATTTTCAATCTAAAACAAAAGCTTGCATGGCAAAACAAATTAACTAGACTCCCCCTTAATTTTTCAACCAATTGAAACTATGAATCTAATCTAACCAGATATGCAACTAAAAAGGTAAACAGAGATGAAAGCAATCGAATGTAATGAGCACATGAATTTTATTCAACCATATTTAAAGCATGATATACACCTATCAAAAAGGGAGTTATGAAAATTAACAACTAAGACAGTAAAAGCAGAAGTGGGGTTTTACCAACCAGCATGTGACTTGTTTTTATTGAACCCCTTTTATTTTCTTCTGTCTCCAAGGTACACCTGCAATTAAATTCTCATTTTCTGTTCATACGTACCCAAGATCTCTTGAGTCCTGAAAAGTTAGTAGCACCCCTCACTGGTGCTGTCCATGACTTCAAGGCATGCTGATTATCAGATTTCATAAGAAAATAATCATTCATGACATGGCCAATTTTCCCACAGTAATCACAGTAGACAAATGATTTTGTGTTTTTATTATAAAAATAATCATGGAATTTCTGTGGGTTGACATGAATTTTATCATTATTAACATAGAAATTCTGTTTCCTTTTCATGTGCCAACAATCCTTGACTGTATGGCCGAATTTCTCACAATTAAAGCATTGAATTCTGACTTACTTAGCTACATGGTGTTTAGCATGAAAATTTCTCTTATTTACAATCCTTCTTGAATTTTTGAATCCATTTTCTTTGTTACATGCAATCAAGTCATCAGACTTCATAACAAGATAGCCATACATCATATGACCATTCCTACCACAATAAAAACATGAAGTTCTAATTTTCTTTCTACTTGCATGTGTGTGTGATACAACATTGTGATTAGCATGCAAAGAGACATCAGCATGATTTATGAATTTATTGTTCACATTTTTCATTTTATTAGATCTGATTTTCAAAGTTTTCAACTGTAGAATCTGAGAAGATTTTTTGGATGTTCCAAAGTCATTTGAAGCATGAACAAATGAAGTGTGCATTTTATACTCAAATGATTTTTTATTCACAGGGATATAGCCAAGCACTTCCCTTTAGAAGTTAACCATAACTCCCAGGAGTTTATTCAAGTTTTCTTTCCCATCAATAAACCTTGATAGGGAATTATTCAGATCATGGATTTCTGAGTGAAGAGATGAGATTTGAAATTCATAACTTGCTATCTCTTCTTCACATGAAATAATTTGTTGATGAAGAACATCATTCAAACTTTTGAGATTTTTATTTTCCTGTTTCATCTTTAGTTCATTTTCAGATTCATTTCCATTCAAGACACATTTTCCTTTTTTAAAAGCCATTAGTCTTTCAGACATAGTTGTATTCAAGACATTAAGCTTCTCATTCTCAAGTTTCAGTGAATTTTCTCTTTCATTTAATTCCTCCTCCAATTTTTCAAGTTCAATTTTCTTGTCAAGTAGATTTTTATTTTCTTCTCTCAATGAAGCAATTAAATCTTTTTGCCATTCCAAATCAAAGTGAAGTGATTCATTCAGTTCTCTCACAAATAAACAATCATGGCATGTAGAATTGTTTGAACGTGTATTTTCAGCTTTCTCAATTTGATTTCTGAGATTTTCATTTTCAGATTTTAATGCTTCTAGTTCAGAATTGAATGAATTCAATTATTTTCTCAGATTATCATTTTCAGTTTTCAGCACATCTGAATTTATATTTTCTGAGCTAGAATCAATGACAATATTTAGTTTCTTTTTCATGGCTTTGTTTTATTTTATTAATCTTTCATAGGATTCAAACAAGACAGTATAAACATGTTCCCATTAATCTATGGAGGAATTTTTGAATAGAGAAGTTACATCTTCCTCATCCTCATCTTCATTGGCCATGAGACATTTTTGTTTCTCCTATCTCTCATGGACGACAGTCAATTTGTCCAATATATCCTTAGCATCCCTGCATGTAGAAACACAAGGAAATACATCAACACTGACGACAACTTTCATTAACTTTAGAGTTCTTAGATTATTAGCATTTTCAATTTATGAACAACATTCCACTTGGACTTGTCCTTAGGCAATATGTAAGGACCTCGTGAGATTACATTCCATAGATCGGAATCAACCGAATCAACAAACTTGCGCAAGCTATCTAGCCAGATGTCAAAATTTGAGCCGTTAAACATTGGTGGATAAGCCATGAAGAACAATTTGGAGCAATAATCCAAAGCCGTAAATGCACCAAAGTAGCAGGATCTTCTCTGTAGATCGTTGGATCTAAACTATTAGAGACCTGCTCTGATACCAACTGTTGGGTGCAAGGCCGGGATCTAGAGGGGGGGTGAATAGATCCCCTTTCAAAATTTATGCTGGAATTAAAATTCAAATCAAATTAAACTAGAAGGAAATGAATGATAGATCACAAAGCTCTCTTACAGAACGGATGCTTCAAACAGAACTGATATTGAACACTATGCACGCTTCTACCAAACACACGATCAAACACTTAGCGGCTATGCCAGTTTCGAACTATGAAGCCAGATCAACATACGATCAACCCTGTGAAGGTGGTAGAAGAAGGAGACAATCGCACAAAGACAAACCACAGACACAGGCGATTTTTAGGTGGTTCAGTCTGTACCCAGCAGACCTACGTCCAGCCCCTACTCAACCTGAGTGAGGATCTCGTTGACTCACAGCTTGAATCGCTGAGCCTCACAGCTTGCTACACAGAGGAACAAATCCTCTCACCGCTGAGCCTCACAGCTTGCTACCGCTGAGCAACACAGCTTGCTTCCGCTGAGCAACACAGATTGCTTCCGAGGAATAAATCCTCAACACCGCTGAGCCTCACAGCTTGCTACCGTAGTAAAGAAAATGAAGAACAAAAATAAAAGAACAAAAACGAAAGACAAGAAACAATATAGCTCCGCATAGCAAATTAACTCAGGATTTGATCCTTGAGTCAATACACGAACAAATCTTCAGATGATCTCTAGCTGCACACAATTCGTCATCTCACGAGCTCACTCTTTCCCTTCTTCTTCTTCTTCTTCTTCTTCTTCTCACGATCTTCTCTCTAATTTTCTCTCACATATCTTCTTCTCCCTCTTCTCTCTTTTATCTTCAGACTTCGCAGCTCTCTTCTTTCCAGTTCTCCCGCCTTTTATTTCCTCACTGCTTACTCGTGTTCTTCTCTCTCTTTCGCTGCATTATGGTGGAAGTATATATAGAACATGGACTCCATAAAACATCTGGATAAAATAATTGATTTCTCCTATTTGCCATTGGTCCACGTGTTAGGAGAGAGAATATTCTCTATCAGAGTAATCTCAGATCACGTGCCAATTATTTACCTTTGACCTTGGAGTGTATAGCAGACTCATGTCTTCTGCAATTCAGCTTCTCAGGCTATTTGTCAGCCTTACAAGGCATTTACACCGTTATTAGGCTATTTGTCACCCTTAGCTATATATTTTTCACCCTTAGCCTTCTTAAGCCGTCGCTGAAGTTCTTTTCCTCTTTTGCCTGGCCGTCGCCTTTAGTTATTTGTCACCGTTACTGTCCCATTTTTCACTGCTATCTTTTATTTTTCACCGTTACTGACCTATTTGTTACCCTTGTCAAAAGCTCGGTTCTTCTACAAGCTTCAAAGTGCCTGCGTCGACGTGAAGACCTTATGGCGTCAATGCAACTTCATCATTTTTCACATTTTTTGCTCTAACGTCCATTTTTCACACTTAGAAGCCATTTGTCACCCCTAGTGACCATTTGTGATAACTAGGTAGCTATTTGTCACCTTTATTCATCAGTAGCCATCACCTTTAGCTTCTTTCCTTCTTTGCTTTTTCCACTTGACTGCGTCGACTCCACCATCACATGGCGTCGACTCTTCTTCTTTGGTTCTCAACGCTTTTACCTTTGCTACCCATTATTCACCCTTAGGAAGTTACTTGTCACTTCTATTGGCCATTTGTCTTCCTTAACCAGTTATTTTTCACTCTTATTCAACATGGCTATCTTGCCTTTGCGAGAGACTCTGGCATTGTGGTTGCGTCGACGCTGTTGGAACATTGCGTCAACGCCACAATGTGGAATGTGAAGGCTTCAGCACTATCAGGCATTTCCTACCTTTTCTAGGCTATTTTTCATCCTTATAGCCTATTTGTCATCACTGCCTACCTATTTGTCACCACTAATCTGTCGCTATTGACCTGAATTTCTGCCATGCAATATTGAACTCGAGTCGGCTCCAAAGCCAACCAAAGTCGACTCTAGTTGACTCTTCTTCTTCAAAAATCCTTCTTCATTCATCTTTAAACTGTTCTTCACCATTTAAGCTATTCTTCACCATTCTTCATCGATTTGTTGGCCTTTGAGCATATCTGACACCCGAAAGCTCTCTTTGTCACTCTTGTGCTGAAACAACTTGAAATCACTTCGGTTGACCAAAATAATCAATTCGGTCATAAAGATTTGACTTCAAATCTTGACTTTTAAACTGTTGTTACTACATAGACACTTGAAGAACTATTGGACACTGTTAGTATAGCCTTGATGCCAAAACATGCCAAAACAAGAATATGAGTTTCTGATTATCAACACTATAAACACATGCTTATACACTATGAAAGTTTGACATCATCAAAGGCATTCGTGAAGACTCATAACTGGTACATAGTTTGTCATAATCAAAACACAGGGACACAACATGGAGGAGGGGGTACAATGCTGCCGGTCGAACAGAAGAGAGAGGGAAGGGAGAGAGAGCGAAGAGGAGACAGGGAGAGAGAGACTTCGGTGCGGTGGAGTAGAAAGAGAGAGAGAGAGGTGCGATGGCGGAGTAGAGGAGAGAGAGTGAAGAGGAGGTAGGGACCATGTGTGCAGAATAGAGAAAGAAGGAGAGAGAGGGATGAGAAGACAAAAGGGGGGAGGCGTCTGCTACTGGCGGAGCCCCTGTTCAAAACAGGGGCGCCGACCAGCGGGAGAGTGAAGGGGTGAGAAGAAGAAGAAGGAGGACAAGAAGAGGAGGGGAAGATGAAGAAGAAGGAGCAGAAGAAAGGGAAGGGAAGGAGGAGAGGTGAGGAGAAGAAGAGGAGTGAAAGTTGCATTGAAAGAGAGAGAGAAGGAGAGAGGAATCGAACTCGGGAGAGGGGAAAGAGTAAGAAGAGGGGGAGGGGAAGGAGAAGTCCGAAGAAGAAGGAGGAGAGGGGCCCCGATTTTGTAGGAGCCAGGCGACACCCAACTGCTCTGCCCATGCATGCCTACACGTACGCTGCTATGCTCGCACGCCAGCATGCCGCTCTGCTCGCTGTTCGCCCATGCACGCCTGCTAGCATGCCGCTCTGCTCGCACACCAGCCAGCACGCCGCTCTGCTCGCACGTGAATGCCGGGGACAGAGGGGCCATGCGTCGGAGCCGCTTGCCCCAACCTGTGCATGTCAGAGTACTATTCACAAAGTTGGTAATCAATGAAAAAAATTATAACCAAGTCCCTCTAGCAAAAGAGTTTTACCAATGAATACATGCTTTGCCATTTTGTTCCTCTATTTGTTCACACAAAGTGAATTTTGTATAAATAATTTTAGCAAAGTTTCTTATAAAATGATTTAAAATTTAATTATGTATTTTTTTATTTTAAACATGGCTCAAGTCTGATTAATTACAAAAAAATCTTCATTTTGTGTGAGACTGAGATTATCATATACAAATTACATAATTAACTTCACTAAAGTCTAAAAAATGATGTGTGTGATACGAATAAATATAAACAAATGAGCGCTTATCAATGGGGTCCTACTCATAGTCGTGGTGCGACATGCCATGAGCTCTCCCTCAACAAGCTCGTCGATGAGATCCTGCCTTCGTTGGCTCCCTTACCCTGTCTTAGGTTCCCAGAGTTCAGCCACACAGGCCACATCCCCAACTTTATGGGGAACTTCATGGCAACATCCCCTCGTCGATCCTTTCCCAGACTCTCTCTCCCCCACCGCCGCTGCACCTTGGAGCTCATCGCTTGGGAGCCCGCCTCGCCGCCCTGCTCCCCACAGCACGAGACTCCGCCCTCGCGGCCCTACCCCCCACATTGGAACCCCTATGCAGAGCGCCCCCCTCTCTCGACGTAACTCCCTTGCTCGCTCGCTCTCTCTCTCTCTCTGGACTAACTAGGGATAAATTAGTCTTTTCATAACCTCGGGTCAAGTTAACTATAATCTGATTAACTTTTATCGAATTGAATGAATAACGGGGATTTATTTGTACAATGGCAAAGATCGTGGAAGATTACAGGAAAATAGTAATAATTCAGAGATTAATCGATCATTTCATTAGGTTTATAAAGACTTAAATTGAAAAATTCTATATATACATATAAACGGGAGAGACCTTCACGGTTCCGTCCGGAAAGTGGGGGTTCGTGACTTCGTCGGAGTTCTCCGTGCTCATGGCTGCTTCAACGGCTGTGGACTCTCCTCTTTCCACCCGGAAAGGTGAGGCATGGAGGTCGATCGTGGTCTCTCTGGTTGCCAGTTAGGGTTGGTGCTTCATCTCGTGATGTTGCCGTTTCTGGGTTTCGTCTGGTGATGTTTTCTTTCTTTTGTGATCTTTCTTTTCGCAATCTGAAGTGGTGATTCACCTGAGGGCGACCGGCGACGCTCCCATCCTAAAGCAGAGCAAGTTCAAGGTGATGCTTCTCTCCATACGTCTATTTGCCTGTGCAGTTCTTTCGTTGTATTGTAAGTATCACTGGTGTGTTCGTCTACATGTTTTGGTCAGCGGTCTTCATCTACTTAGGAATATGCCTGTTTTTTTGTTTTGTCAATTACTATCACTTGGTTTCTATCTAACACCAATACGTGACGAGGTTTGTAAGGGTCCTGTGAGTTGGGTTTAGCTATTGATTTGTATTCTTGATTGCCATTCTCTGTTATTTAAAATAACTGAACATGGACGACAAATGACTTGTGCGAAACGAAGGATGGGATGATTCAACAGCAGGTTGTTCTGAGTACGCAGTTAATGCATGAAAAGCGGCAGCAACCATGTCAAGATTGCTGAAGCTTGTTAGGGCTTTGTTATAGTTGGGAATCATATGCAGTGGGGGATACAGAACTTTGGCTAGTATGGATGGTAAACACAATTGTTTCTCTAATCTAGGATCTTGAAGAATGTAATGAATAGTTCAATTTTAGTCCTCAATATGTCCGTGGCTTAATGAATGCCACTACACTCGGGAAAGAACTTGGATGCATTTTTGTGGAACCAGCGTTGTTCATCAGACAAATTTTGGGGAGAAATGCAAATGACTTTATAGGTCTCTAAAGAAAAGCTTATCAATCGCGGTTTGCTATGAGTTCACTTGCTGTATATCTGCACGACAATTTCTCTTACATCCATCGGGGAGTAACCAAAGGCGAGGAGCTTCCTGGGGAGGAAGTGATGGAGTTGATGCCGGTGATAGAAAAATGTACAGAGGAGTAGATGAGGGGCCTGGCTGAGAAGGCAGGCATTTCCTTTGAAGCTAGGGTGGACGAAGATGTGAGAAGGGTCTTCACTAAAGTCATGAAGTGGTGGGATGCGTCTATTCGGAAGAGAGAGAGGGCTCAGCAGAGAGCTCAAGTAGAGGGGGAGGAGGGGTCTATTTCTTTATTTTCATGAGATTAGTATCTTGGAATGTGAGGGGGCTAGGGGGGGCGGAGAAGAAGGGGGCGTAAAGGAGTTGATCAGGCGGTGCAAGATTGACATTCTTTGTATCCAAGAGACGAAGTGTGAGGGGGATGAGGCTGTGCTATTGAGGGAGATCGGAGGGGCCCGTCTTTCTATGGGGGTTGTCTCCTCGGCGATCGGCAGGTCTGGGGACATTATGATCCTCTGGAACCCGTATGAGGTGGAGGAGGTGTCACAGGACAAGGTGGTGGACAGATCTATCTCCTTGCACTTCAGGAGTGTCAGAGATGGATTCTCCTGGGACTTCAGTGGGGTGTATGGCCCTCAGCCTAGGGAGAAGAAGCGGCTACTGTGAGATGATTTTCTTTGTCACCATCTTTCTTCTGGTCGTCCTTGGTGTGTTGGAGGGGACTTCGATGAAGTAGCACCCCTGTGGGAGAGGGCATGGGACATTTCTAATCTCGGAGACATGGAGGATTTCTCGGACTTCATCCAGGAGGTAAGTTTGGTGGACATTGGCATAGCTCATGGTTATTTCACCTGGTCCAATTTGATAGCAAATGCTTCTTGCTCTAGACTGGATAGGTTTTTGGTGTCTGTGGATTGGGAGGACCACTTTTCTCATGCATAGGTGGTTCCACTGGCTAGATTTGTTTATGATCATAAGCCTATTCTCTTGAAGACCAGCCGTGGGTAGGACAGGAGTTACAATTTCAAGCTAGAACAATTTTTGTTTAGAGAGGCCGACTTTATGGACACTGTCACTGGGGCTTGGTATGCTCAATCGATGGCGTCCTCTGCTATGGCTAGTTTGGTGAGAAGACTGAGACATATTGCACGGGAGCTGATAAAACCCATCCTGGGAGGGCAGTGAAGGACAAGATTCTTCAGCACCTTGAGGGACTTGACTGTTTGGAGGAGGCAGGCCTTTTGGATGATGAGGATAGGACACTCAGGGATACCTTGAAGGAGTAGTTTGATGAGATATTTGCTAGAGAGGATATCTACTAGAGATAGAGGTCTAGAGACAGATGGATAAAAGAGGGGGATAGGAACACAACTTATTTTCAACGTATTGCTTCTGGGAGGAGGAGGGTCAACTCCATCTCCTGCATCAAGGTGGGGGAGCTCTCATTCTCTACAAATGAGGAGATTAGGGACCAGGCGAGAGAGTTCTACTCTAGACTGTTTACGGAGGACGAATACTGCAGGTCGAGGATTGAAGTTGATCTTCTTCCCTTCCTCTTTTCTGAGAAGGGGGATGTTATCTCCCAGCCCTTTTCAGAGGTGGAGGTCCATCAGGCAGTTTTCTCTCTTGTAGGTGATAGAGCCCCAGGTTCGGATGGTTTCCCACTGACCTTCTTCTAGAAGTGTTGGGAGGTCCTCAACTGGCATCTGTGAGGGAGTTCCAAGAAGGGAGGGCTCACTTGGGGGGTATTAATAAAACCCTCCTAGTGCACATCCCTAAGAAGGTGAGTGCTTAAGAATTTTAGGACATCAGGCCTATAAGTTTGTTGAATGGAACTTACAAGATCATCACCAAGGTGTTAGCAGGGATGTTAGTCACTGCCATGGATGGCTGGTCAGTCACTTCTAGGGAGCATTCACTAGGGGGAGAAATATATAGGATAACTTTTTGGTGGCACATGAGTGTCTTTTTTCTATGAAGCAACAAAAAAGGAAAGGTGTGGTCTTGAAGTTAGATTTTAAGAATGCTTATGACAGGGTTAACTAGCTGTGTCTCTTTGATATGCTGGAGAGGATAGGCTTCAAGGACAGGTGGATTCGTTAGGTCAGGGCATGCATCTCTTCGGCTATCTTTTCGGTCCTAGTCAATGGAAAGTCATCCTCTTGGTTCCACGGCGGTCGTGGACTTTGCTAGGGGATCTCTTGTCTCCTCTTCTGTTCGTGCTTGTGGCTAGTGTTCTGAGCAGGGTGTAGCAGAGGGCTGGGGTTGCTGATTTGATCAGAGGTTTTCAGGTGGATAGAGATGGTCTATCTTTTACCCAATTGCAATATGCAGATGATATTATTTTGTTTCTTGCTGAGGGTGGGCAACTGTCTTTCATGGCTAGGCTCTTGTTGGAGCTACTGGAGGAGGTCATTGGCCTTAAAGTTAACTTTAACAAGAGTCTTCTTGTAGGGGTTAACATGGACGATAGGCCTTCTTTTGAGGGCGGCCTGCTTGTTGGGTTGTAAGATTGGTAAGTTCCCAATCTTCTCTTTGGGTCTCCCTTTTACCCCGAGCTCTCTTCAGTGTGCAGATTGACTTCCCATCATCTAGAGGTACAAGTCTAGGATGGCTAAGTGGAAGGCTAGAGCTTTATCTTATGGGACAGACTAGTTTTGTGTAGATCAATGTTGGATAGTTTTCCTACTTATTTTCTTTTCATATTTCGGATCCCGAAGACGGTGGCGAAGAAGATTGATTCTATCCAGTGTAGATTTTTTGGCATGGTAGTGGGAGGAGACGCAGGGGTTGGCATGATATAACATGGGAAGGCTAGCCACTAGCAAGAAAGAGGGAGGATTGGGGATCAAGAATATCAGGGAGATCAACTTGGCTTTCTTGTGTAAGTGGCTGTGAATGTTAGGGCATGGAGAGAAGTGGCTATGGGCTTAGTTGATCAGGCAGAGATACTTCGACAGGAGGAGGGTTTGGGATTTGACCCCAACTCCTCTTCACAGGACTTCTCCTCTTTGGCGAGATTTCCTCTCTTGTGGGGATGTTATCGTCTTCGGCGTCCGAGTCCGACCAGGAAAAGGCGACGAGCATTTTCTTAAAAGACAGATGGTGTGGAGGCTTCTTTTTGGAGGCTATGTTCCCTGGCCTCTCCGCGGTTGCAGTGAATCCCCTGGGATCAGTCTCTCAGGCTTTTAACTCCCTCTTGCCTAGAGGGGCCAAGACATCAGTTTTCAAGATGAGCCTCAAGTAGGAGGAGTTAGTGCAACTTCAGGACCTCCTCTCTTTCCTCCTACCCTTCTATCCTCAGCCTGATAGTGAGGATGTGTGGGTTTAGCGGTGGGAAAAGGAAGGGATCAACCTACGACGTCATCTCGAATGGAGGGGTGCATCACAACCTTCATGATTAGGTGTGGAGACCGCAAAGCCCGTTGAAGGTGAAGCTCCTAACCTGGAGGATCTCCCATGGGAGACTATCGACTCAGGACAGGTTGTGCCGATTCCTTCTAGACATTCAACCAACCTGTTGTCTTTGTGGTGAGGACGACGAGACCCTCGAACAACTGTTTGTAGGTTGTAGTTACTCATAGGGGGTGTGGAGGGAGCTTTCTAGGAGGACCCACTATGTCATCGACTAGCACAATGATATCCACCACTTGTTTGTGCATTGGGAGAGGGTTTGGCCCATCAAGAGTGACAGGAAGGTGTGGTGGCTTATTCTTCATGCTACTCTGTGGACGTTGTGGGGGGAGCAGAATAATCGGAACTTCATGATAGAGTCTCGAGTTGAGGAAACTCTTGTATTTTTTGTTTGTGATAGAGTAAGGGAATGGGTGCTATTCTTTGTAATGTGAATTCCCTTACTTCTCTTTTTAGTTATCTGGGGGGCTAGGTTGATCCACACTGTCTTTGTGTGACCTTCTCTTGTATAGGATTTTTTGGATTACCATTTTTGGGGTTGTGATAGCCTATACTTGTACATACATACTTTTCCATTTTATGCATTAGTGGTGCCACCCACTTTCCAAAAAAAAGGTTTTTTACATAAATACTCCTATAAATATCAGTTATGCTAAATATACCCCTCATTTGAGCATATTATCAATAATATATTCCATTTAGTTTTAAATGTTGCGGTTATACCCTTGTGGTTTGCTACTGTCAATGGGAGGCAAATATTTCGTATATAATATGCCCATGCCATAGTTAAATTTAGTGAAATATCTAAAATGCCCCTTTATAATAGAGAGTGTGTGTGATGCTCTCTGCCGCCCTCCTGCTCCCCCCCTCCCCCCACCTTACTGTCGACGTCCCTCCCCCCTCTCCCCCCACCTCACCACCCTCCCTACTTCCCCTCCCCCCACCGCACCGCCGGCACCCCCTCCCTGCTTCCCCTTCCCCCACTGCACTGTCTGCACCCCCTCCTCCTCACCCACTACCTCCCTGCTTCCCCTCCCCCCACCGCACCGCTGGCACCCCCGTCTGCACCCCCTCCCCCTCACCCCCCACCTCCCTGCTTCCCCTTCCCCCACCGCACCGCTGGCCACCCTCCTTACTTCCCCTCCCCCCACTGCACTGTCGGCACCCCCTCCCCCTCTCCCCCCACCTCATCACCCTCCCTATTTCCTCTTCCCCCACCGCACCGTCTGCACCCCCTCCCCTTCTCCCCCGCCCTCCCTGCTTCCCCTCCCTTCACCGCGTCGCCAGCCATCGTCCCTGCTTTCCCTCCCCCCACTGCACCGCCGGCAACCCCTCCCCCTCTCCTCCCACCTCATCGTTGGCCCCCCCTCCCCCTCTCCCCCCACCTTGAAGCCGGCGGCGCTGCTCCCCCCTACCCTAGGGTTTCCATCGAGCGAGCGAAAGAGAGAGAGAGGTAACCTTCTCCCCCCACCTTGAAGCTAGCGGCGCTGCTCCCCCCACCCTAGGGTTTCCTTCTAGAGAGAGAGAGAGAGAGAGAGAGAGAGGGGTAACCCAAGGGTAGGTTAGTAATTTCACTACTTAACTCACGTTTAACTCAAGTTAAACCAATAGGGTTACGGTAGGGGAATAATTGCAACTTTAAGGCTAAATGGAGGATATTGTTGATAATATGCTCAAATGAGGGGTATATTTGGCTTAACTGATATTTATAGGGGTATTTATGTAAAAAAACCCCAAAAAACCCTTACATGGTGTTTGTCTTATCTATTCCCTAGACATGGTTTCCCAGTTTCCTTTGCAAAGTGTTATAGTTTTGGAACAACTGTGAGTAGATGACCTTAATACCCTTTTATTGTTATCACAATGGTAACCTCTTTCACAGCTATTGTAAAGAAATAGTGCTTCTAGCCTACCTTGTAATCTCCTTCATAATTTCTCTTTGTGGTCTCTCTATGGACAAGAGTTGCATAGTGCAACCTACCAAATGCGAAGAAGACTCCCTGCAAATGCACGAAGAAAAGCAACACCTGGTTCGATATCCTACTGTGAGATTTGGTGATAGAAATCCATTTCCAGGCGACGAACTAGATTGACCCAGACTCTGTAAGACTGCTTGGTGACCCTCGATGAAGCAGCATTTTTTGTTAAAAACAGGTCAAGGCCAAGATGGTGAGAGGTAGTTGCAGGTGCCTCACTGCCTTGCCCTCTTTGGTGCCTGAACATCTGCTAGGGTTATTTTTGACATCCAGAAAGGTGACTTTTGTTTTAGGTCTGTTCCTTGGCATTCTTCAACTTGGAACTAGGAATTTGCGTAAAGCTTGATTTTGTAAATTGCTTACTTCATTAATCATAACCCATCCATGAGAGAGAAATTCGGAAAGTGCTTTGTAGCTGTTCCCGTTTACAATCCATGCTGGGATAGTGAAGCATTTTCAGTTTAGTCATGGAGGTTTCCAACATTTAAAGAGTCACATTTCAACATTTGAAGTACCAAATTCTACATGGAAGGTGCTTGTTCTGACTGATAAATCATGTAAATATCCTTGGGTATTTTAATATGAAACCTGCAGTTTTGTTTATTGGGCTTTTCTATCTTTGAGACAATAGTCTTGTGATTCTAATAATTAGGCATGGTGAATGATCTCAAAATCTTTGGAGAATTTCAGCAAGGTCTATTATTGGTATGGTTTTTTATTCTAACATGACCTGGAATTTTAATAACCATAGAAGCGCCAATCATTTTATTTGATGGCAATATGCAAACCACAAGTGAATGAAATTCCATATCTACCTGTTTGATAATTGATCATGGGTGCACATGTGCAAGCGTGCATGTATGGATGGGCCTGTATCTTCACATCGTGCATGTAAATAACAAAAGGTGCTGAATACATGATCGAGTGCAAGGTCTAAAGTGTCAATGTGATGCGGTGATGATGCTAGATATTTGGTAGATTAAATCTTGGGCCGATAGGTTACATAAAGATGCATACAATGATAAAAACCATGGTTCCCCCAACCCCCAACCCCCAAAAAAAGAGGTCTGGATGTACAATATGTACTAGTTGAACATGGCCATGGTTATCAAAAAGAAACATAAGAAGCGTTCAATTGTAGATACCATGGGAAATGCAAAAATTGATAATGAAGAGAAGAGATGCCTATACAAGGGGTACTGTTCATGTTATAGACAATACTGGATTGTGCCTGTGCTTGTGTAGGTTGATATAGATGAAAAGACACTTGTTTACTGGTAATATGTGAGATGACTTTATTAAAGCATCCTTCCAGTTAGGGTTGCTTTTGCATTATTCCAATCATATCTATGTGAAGTTCTATTTTAAAACCCTTTCCAGTGTTATCTACATATGTTTCACTTTTCTATGCGTCCCTCCATGCTATATAGCTAAAAGTGATGGGTGTCACCCCTTGCCACCAAAAATAAAAAGGAAAACATGATGGAATAGTGTTAGTAGGATGAAAACGAAGAAATCATCCAAGTTAGTGATATGTAAGGTTCTAGGAACTGTGAACCATGTCCATTCAATGCATGAAGACTAGTTTGTGGAAAGTGACCATTAAGCAGCGGATGCCCTGGGAATCATGCAGGATACAAAAAGCAGTAGCATGTAAACAAGGCAATAGCCACATAGAAATCACTGAGAATATTGTTTAATGAGAAAAGACAGTGGTATACTGCAAGCAGTAGCAACAACCTAATCCTAATGCCACAACTTGCAGAAAGGTATGATCAATGGGCTTGGGAGGATATGAGTTGGGGAAAATGCTCATATTCCTGAGGGTTTTTTATGAAAATAAACCCCCCCCCCAAGATACAAGAACAGCCCAATGGCTAATTGGCTATTAATTTTGGGTGGGAACAAATGCCCATATTCCCAAGGGCTTTTATGAAAATAACCCCCAAGATACGAATACAGCCCAATGGCTATTAATTTTGGGTGGGACTAAATGCCCACATGCCCAAGGGTTTTTATGAAAATAACCCCCAAGATACAAGAACAGCCCAATGGCTATTAATCTTGGTGGAATTAGATGCCCACATGTCCAAGGGTTTTTGTGAAAATTGCCCCCAAGATACAAGTACAACCTAATGGCTATTTATTTGGGTGGAAGCAAGGGCTTTTATGAAAATTTTCCTCAAGTGACAAAAGGCACCCGATGGCCCTCACCAACCTGTGCCATCTCTCTCTTATTTTTGGAGAGAAAAATGTGCAAGGGAGAAAAGGAACCCGATGGCTACCTCCCGCCTTGACTCCATCTTTCCTTAATTGCCTCCATCTCTCTTCCTTAAAACATGGCCATGGGTCATTGGTAGGAGAGAGAAACAAATAGTTAAAATTTCGGGGGTTTTATTGTAAAAATTTCTGATCTACCCCCACTATCAGAACCAGCCCGAAGGGGTTTAGAAAAAGTAAAGATGTCCGTTAACATTTTTTTTATGAACTCTACTAAAAATAGCCCGATAGGGGGCTATGCATGTAATTTTTCAGTTCCCTTGGAGCCTGTAAATAGCCCCATGGGGGCATTTGGGTAACGAGAAAACCTTTGGCAAGGTTGCTGCCCTCTCTCTCTCCTCACTCAGGTGAGAGCCATGGCCTAATTGGCTAAGCCTTGCCCATAGTCCATGTGGCTCAGACCACTTGACCATTCAGCCCAAGTGACTTGGACTATTGAGTCCAAGTGCCCAATTGGCTCGGACCATTGAGCCCAACTGTTCAATTGGCTCTGACTATTAGGTCCAATAACTTAATTAAGCCCAATTGGCTCGGACCATTGGGTCCAAATGCCTAATTGTCTCGGACCATTGGGTCTAATAACTCAATTAGGCCTAACTGGCTTGGACCATTGAGTCTAAAGGCCTAGTAAGGCCCAATTAGCTCAATTGACTCGGACCACTGAGTCCATTATCCCCAATTGACTCATCATAAGCTCAATTGGATCTGATCGTTGGTTCCAGATATGTAATTAGACCCAATTGGCTCGGACCATTGAGTCCAAAGGCCCAATAAGTCCTAATTAGGTCCAATTAGCCCGATTGGCCTAGACTACCAAGTCCATCATGCCCAATTGGCCCGTCCATGTCCATCGGACCCGAAAGGCCCAAATGGTTAAATTTGGTCGGCCCAATTGGGCCCAATTAGTTGATGCACCCAATCTTTCCATGTACATTAGCCAAGACTTGCCCGGTCTTGATGTAATTTCTTTGTGAATAATGAATAAAAGTTATATTTTATTCATATGCCTTGTTATGTGTGTGCGAGTGTGTGATGCCAGTCTTATGTGTGAAATGCTTAAAATATCCTTCTGACCTCACCTAGATCTCACCCAAACTGTAATCTTGCCCAAATGACCAAAATACCCCCCCAAAAAAAATTCTTAAAAAATCATGAAAATCCCTTAAAACTTTCAAAATATCCTAAATATCCAAAATACCCTGAAACCCTAGAAGGATGCCCAAAGTTTCAAAAATACTCCCAAGGCCATAAAAATCCACAAAATTCTCAAAAAATCCCCCAAAATATAAAAATTACCCAGAATGTTCTAAAACACCCCAAAATCCCTAATAATGGTCAAAGTGACCAAAATACCCTTATTGTCCCTAAAATTTCCTAAAATTATAGAAAAATCCCCCAAAATGTTAAATCCTAAAAATACCAATCCAAACCCTTAAAATGCCCAAAATAATCAAAATACATGTGGAAATCAAAATACCCATAATTCCCTGGAAAAACATGTCCTAGGGTTCTAAAACTCACCAATGTCACTAAAACCTATCTTAAATCGAACAACCTTCACTGGTATCAGAGCCTAAGAAGAGCAACTAAGGGCGTTCGGTTGTACTGGTTGTTACGTGTATGGTACGTATCTCTGATCTTGTAAGTACCCTGTGCTTCATGGCTACTACAACATTGTTTGATATTTTGGAACCTTCTGGGATTGAACATCCCATCCCTTTCGAATATTGGAACTATAATTCTCAGGCAGGTTTAGCTGAGAACGGTTATGAATTTGATTATCACTTCACTACTATATGGGATCATTTTGATCGTTTCTATGAGAAATGACTGGATCTCTATTATGTTCATCAAATGTTGAAGTCTTTCCACTTGTTTCACAATTCTTCTGGAGATTTAGACTTGGTTTTTCCCACCTACTTGCCATTTGTTCCTCGCTTTCAAAATAATATTCAGTATGAAGAATGGCATACACTTGCTTGTCCCATCCAAGAAATTTGCTTATGGGAAGGTATGGTAATGAGCGTCAACCAAGGAACACGAAAATATTATGCTTTATCTCATATCATTCCACATCATGACGCACACTTTGTGGCAGTCTTCAAAGAAGTGAGTTTGGAAAAACCAATGGCCCCTCTTTCTGAATTTGATAAAACTCTGAGGGCTTCAAGACGACCTACTCCTCTGCACAACAATAAAGATATCCATTTTAACCTCACCAGATGGGGACCTCCTGCTCCCAAAGAACCTCAAGCAGTCAGGCCAGTCTTTGCAAGGGCCCAACATAGCACCTTCATCTGTAAAGAACATGAACCTAGTTTCTTCAGAAGACAGGACGATCCATTAATCTACAACAACTGCTATTTGGCCAAAGGACCAGTTCTACTACAAGAACATGCAGCTGAAGCATTTCTAAGCATTATGGGCTTTTCCGAAAAGGATAAATTCCATGCCTATGCGTTGGACCATCCTTCCAACCTCCCAGTAGACACAACGACGGTCATATATGACGAAGAGCCAGTTACTGAAGCAGACTTCATTCAAGAAGTTAACAAAATCAATGAATTATTAGATGCAACACTTGCTCCTCCTCCAAATACAACTTTACCAGGGGTAATATATCTTGCACCAATCTTGGTTGAAGAAAACCCAGGTAAGGGTAGCTCACCTGATGGCAATCCCTATTTAAAACTCAACAGCTCTTTGCATCTACATATGCTTCAGTCCCGATATTCATCTATTGATCCTTCAGATTTTCCTCTCCACAATCCATTCGCATATGTTAACTCAAGAAACTCAGGTAGATCAAGAAGGAAATGTTTCCTTTCTTGAAATAAATAAAATTGAATTGTACAATTTCCTTCAATTTTAGGCTCGGATGTTTCGAAGTATCAAGCAAGTTGAAATAAATATGCAAGCTCAAGGCACGGGCATTAGACCCGTCTTCCTTCCCTTTTTCTCCCCAGACGATATTCGGTTGTGGAAATCAAAACAAGCAAAATTTCTGCATGTGGGTCAAGTCAATGTTTTGGTTCATCCTCATTTTTCATATAATTTGAATGCTCTTTATCTGGTCACCCTACTAGACGTCCGCCATCTAGATTGTAACAAAGCTGTAATATGTCAGTTTTCATGAAATCTTGATAAAGATGGTCTGTGTGTCATTCGCCCTAATTTCATCATTTCTTTGGATGACGCCCATCTTTCTCAAGCTTTTGTAGTCTATATGTAAATAAAAGATATTGAAATGTTACCGCAATCTGTATATGCTACTATTGCATCTAGATGTATTTTTCATTTAACAAATTCTGTGGTTTCTCATTTTCGTCAACCTTATGGAGTACATTTACCACGAATACTTAACAAAAACATTGCACATGTAGCACCTACTTTAGAAGTTGAAGGGTTTGTACAAGGCTATCTTGTCATTGAGCCATTTATTTCTAATACTGATTTTCTTGAGAAAAAACAAAAAAAAGCGATAGATGTGGAGAATTTTAGAGCTACACACTCTTCGCTATTCTATCATTCAACTACTTCTTGCCCCCAAGTCAGCAACATCCACCTCCACTTTTGCCTCCACCTCTGAGTTACCTCCTATCTTACCCGTCATCCACGACCTTCGTCCATCCTCAGTTACTAACTCTCCAAATAGAGATGCTGTAGCTATCAGGATGCTTCAATCCACTTCTGGAGGATCTTTTAGTCATGAGTCAAGTTATATTTTACCCACGGAAGGAGAGTGGCCCCCAAAGATGGCCTATAAAACTACAACTCCTGAGCAATTTCACAAGGAGAAAATTGAGTTAAGAGCATATGTCAGTTATCTCTTGCTATACAAGGCCGATTTTGTACAAATGCAGAAAGATGAAACCAGACAATTAAATTACCTTATTCATTGGTCGACATTTGCCAAGAGCCATTTAATGAAAGTAGAGGCACAATTGCTCCAAATACAAGCAAATCTTGATGCTCTAAAAAAATATATCATGGCCCAAAGGGTTATTATTACACCGTCAATGCGTCAAGCTATTACAGCTCATGAGGTCAACCTCAAACTTCTAAAAAATTAGTTTGTTGATTTTGCCACATTCAAAGAGCTATAATTTTCTAAGGCTATAGTTTTGCCCAAAGACCATGTTATAGTCTAAAGATGATGAAATCTCGGTTGTCTAAAGAGGAAGCTGGCATTAGTCATAGATTTGCGGACCATGTTATAGTCCTAGGAATGGATATCTCTATCCTTTTTCTAGACATAGCTCCAATAGATGATATTGAAGATATAGTTTGTATTTGGAGATAAAAAATATACATGGCTCAACAGGCAAGCAAGACCTCAAATCAACAGCTTTTTGATATCCCGTATTTAGTCTTCACAGGCAAAGTTAAACATTGGTGGGCATATCTACAGCCTGACACCCAGAAAGAAATTGTTGAACAAGTCGTCCAACATCTAGGAAATCACCTTCTGCGAGAATTTTACCCAGTAAGAGCACATCAAATCACAACCGATATGCTGATGTTAGCTCGCAGAAAGTTACGAAATCTTGATGATTTCAAACTATATGTTAATAGCTACACCAAGGAAGTGTATCGGCTAAGACAACATTATTCTCACATAATCAAAGCACAGTTTTTAGCTTCTTTATTATAAGCAATTAGCAACTTAGTCCTAATTGAACTAAACACTGTCAATATCTCTCTGCAAAGCCTCTTGTTTGTGGACATCATAAAATGTGTTAGGCAAGAAATTAAAAAAACTTTGCTACAATATGAATGCACATAAATCTTTGTCATATATTTCTCAAAAGGTTTGTACACAAATTGAGGGTGCTGAATACTTTAACATTCAGGAGCCAGCTAGAGCAACAAGAAAGAAAAGGCACTTTGCAAACACTAAGAGGCCAAGATTCCTACGCCTCAAGAAGAGAAGTCTTTCAAACCATACAAGTTTTTCAGAAAAAGAAGAACGGCACGAAGACTAACTACTAAGAATGATGAATGTTATGCTTGCAAACGAGCTGGACATTTTGCCAGAAATTGCTCCAATAAAGTCCCGAAGCATATAAGAGCCATGTTTCAAATAGCAGAAATAGACTTAGATTGGAAACTTCTTGAGTTACAAGAACAGTTTACATAAGCGCAAGAAGAAAACACCCAACTTTATATATTAGAATCTGACAATTCTTCTTTTTATTCCGACTTTACAGTAGATGAAGAGGAGAAATTACTTTATGATGCAATCGTCTAAAGTTAATTTTGATAACCTACGAAGACGCTTGTACTAGTCAAAGCTGTACATAAACTTCCTCTTCCAAACATCTTTTTTTATGATACCGAAGAAGAACAAGAGGCGTATTCTTCAACATTAATGCCTTCTTCAGAAGAAAGTGAAAAGGATTTTATCAACCTTTTTGCACACCTGCAAAATCAGTCAAAACACCCGTCAATCTTCCCAGTGATTACAAGAAAGGCCAGGTGCCTGAAATTATTATCCAACCCCCAAGCATGACCTCTCTGAAAAGCAGGTATTATAGATCCACAAATTGGTTAAATTACTAACAACATTGTCATTCCAGGACATATTGCTACAAATGGGCATGAACAATGGAAAAATGTCAAATATTTATTGATATCGGCGCCAACATAAACTGGTGTCACAAGGATTTATTGAAGAATTGACTCTATTATCCTACTGGGGGTGTTATTGAGACCATGAATGGAAGCCCTTCTATCTCTCATTTTGCCCTCCAGGTATCCTTAAAATTGGGCAAACAAATCTTGCTCGTTGATTTTTTCTAAATTAATGATGGTGGTTATGAAGTAGGCTTGGGATGTGTCACGCTCGACAAGATGGGTTCCTATATCATTTCTCCTGACATGGTGGTACTCAATATTTATAAAGAACGAGAAATTATTCTCAGAATTTCTCTTTACTTCAAATCCCAAAATAATATGCTGACAGTCGAAGATGTGTCTATCTCTCAGCTACTTCATTTTAAAGAAAAGCAAGCTGAAAAGGTTGAACAATATGTTATCATTTGACAGTTAAATCACTTGTCTCTGCCAGCACAACCATATGTTCGTTCTTTGGCTATAATAGCAACAAAGCTCAAAGAGTGTTGTGTAGAACACCCTTTAGAAAAGTGAGACAAAGATTCCCCACAGACGCATATTCCAACACCACACAATCTACCTATTCAAGGCAAACCAATCAGACACTCTTTAGAAGACGAAACTGAGCTTAGAAAACAGATAGACGAGTTTATTGTCAAACATCTAATGAGGATCTTTACTTCAAACTATTTTTGTTCAACCTTCATTGTAAGAAATCATGCAGAATAAAAAAGAGGCAAAGTCAGAATGGTTATCGATTATGGGCCGTTAAATGTTGTTACCATTGACATCAAGTGGTCACTACCAAACAAGGAAGAATTGATTCAAAGAGTAACACAGAAATCAATTTTCTCAAAATTTGATTGCAAATTAGACTACCATCAGATAAAGATAGCGGAGGAAGATATTCATAAAACCGTCTTTTCTTCTCCATGCGGACTATATGAGTGGCTAGTTCTCCCGTTTGGATTGAAGAATGCGCCTGCACAATTTCAGCGAAGAATGGATGAGATTTTTAAACCTCATATCCATTTTATTGCAAACTATATTGATGATTTCCTAGTTTTCTCTAACTCAATGCAGGAACATCTCGAACATCTGCAAACGTTTATGGAAATCATATAAAAATACGGAATTGATCTTTCAGCAACACTTGACAAATTTCACATTGCTGTCGGCAAGGTGGAATCCTTGGGTGTTACCATTCAACAACATCACATTTCTATGCAAAAACATCCACTAGAAAAATTATCCAGATTTCCTTTCAATCTAGTGGACCTACAACAATGTTAATGGTTTATGGGATGTGTAAATTATCTCAGAAACTTTATCCCAAACCTGTCTGAAAAAACTCGTCATATCAAACGAGCCATGCAGACAAAACCATTTGTTTGGTCTGAAGAGGCTACTTGAGAGGTACTACAATTACAAAAGGAATGCCAACATCTTCCTCCTCTAAGCCCAGCATATATCGGACCATGTGTTATCAACTGACGCATCTGAAGATACGCGGTCTGCTATTCTTTTACCTAAAAAGGAAAATGAGGAACAGATCTGTGCCTATCAAAGTGGCCAATTCACGAAACATGAGCTTAATTACTGGCCCGTCGAAAAAGTAATGTTGGTTGCCGTCAAAGGAGTTCAGAAGTTTCACAAATATTTGATAGGAGAAACTTTTATTTTGAGAACTGATTCATCTACCTTGGGAGCTTTTCTAAAAAAAAAAGCTGTCCGACAGTGCCAAATTACGACGATATGCTTGGTGGCAATTTATTTTAGTCCAATATCACTTTTCTATAGAAAAAATACTAGGTAATGATCATCATCTCTCAGATGTTCTCACTAGAGAACTTAAACCTCAAATAAAATTGATAAGACCACCAGTACAACCACAAGTTCAATGGAAAAGATTGCCCTCAGAACTCCTCAACAAAGGTTACTTTTTTGTCAACATATCAGAATGCTCTTTCCCTATGCAAGTTCAGCTCAGGCCGAATATCCAAATATTGATCTATTCATCACTTCTGCAGGAAAGGTTAACTGTCTGATCAGTAATCTCAAATGGACATCATTAGAAGGTGAAGTATTAGACCTTCTAATAGAAAATGAAATTTTAGATGACATCCTTTTTACCAGACGATAGTTATATGCTAACCACACGACCCGAAAATATTTAAACCATGCCTTTGAAACCAAGGAATGAGAACATGATTTATGTCAATACTTTCAAAGGTTTAATTTCTTGGAGCCTCACCTCATTTGCAGATATTTAGATGAAGAACTAGTGATTGAAGATGTAGAAGAAGAATAGTCTTCAATCATTTCCTTAAAGCAGCTAAGCACTATAATTGAAGAATGCAGAAGCTACCAAAAGAAAGCATCAGGATTCTATCCAACTCATGCAAAGATGTTGCAACAGATAATAAAATAATTCTCATCAAAACATTTGTCCAAGAGCATATTTTCAAAAGCTAAAGCAGGCGTATGTACAAAACATCTTTTCTTTGCCTCTTTCGACAGCTCATACCTTACAACTGGAAAGACAAGGCAACTTTTGTACTAGTATCAGAAGGCTAAGGCTGTCGAACAACCTTGGTGAAAGCTCGTAAGACACTTGCAAAGATGCGAAGGGAAGTTGTTTTCGCAAACTTCGATGCCATCTCTTGAAGTCATCGAGTCATTTTATAGCCTCTACGTTAGATTACAAATGAAGTCCGGATTTGAAGTACGGTTACAAATAAAGTCTGGATTTGAAGTCTGGAATAGTTACAAAGGAAAAATAAAGTCTGGATTTGAAGTCTTGGAAAGTTACAAAAGTTGCCTTTGTCTTTCCAGTTGTAAGGTATGAGCTGTCGAAAGAGAAATGTGTGTAAAGAAAAGATGTTTTGTAAAGACGCCTGCTTTTGCTTTTGAAAAGATGCTCTTGGACAAATGTTTTGATGGGAATTATTTTATCATATGTTACATCATCTTTGCATGAGTTGGGTAGAATCTTGATGCTTTCTTTTGACAGCTTCTGCATTCTTCAATTATAGTGCTTAACTGCTTTAAGGAAGTGACTGGAGATTGTTCTTCTTCTATATCTTCAATCACTAGTTCT
This sequence comes from Amorphophallus konjac, assembly GCA_022559845.1. Lineage (NCBI taxonomy): Eukaryota > Viridiplantae > Streptophyta > Magnoliopsida > Alismatales > Araceae > Amorphophallus > Amorphophallus konjac. Next base: position 331,912,598 of record CM040122.1, on the reverse strand, counting down.
TCATCTAAATATCTGCGAATAAAGTGAGGGTTCGAAAAATTAAACCTTTGAAAGTACTGACATAAATCATGTTCCCATTCCTTGGTTTCAAGGGCATGATTTAAATATTCTCGGGCCGTGTGGTTACCACATAGCTGTTGTTTGCTAAAAAGGATATCATCTAAAATTTCTTTTTCTATTAGAAGGTCTAATACTTCGTCTTCTAATGATGTCCATTTGAGATTATTGATCAGACAGTTAACCCTTCTTGCAGAAGTGATGAATATATCAATATTTGGATATTCGACCTGAGCTGAATTTTCATACGGAAAGAGCATTTTGATATGTTGACAAAAATGTAACGTTTGTTGAGGAGTTCGGAGTGACAATCTATTCCATTGAGCTTAGGGCTGTACTAGTGATCTTATCATTTTTATTTGAGATTTGAGTTCTCTAGTGAGAACATCTGGGAGATGATGATCTTTACCTGATATTTTTTATATAGAAAAGTGATATTGGGCTAGAATAAATTCCTACCAAGTATACTGTCATAATTTGGCACTGTCGGATAGCTTTCTTTTGAGAAAGGCTCCTAAGGTAGATGAGTCAATTCTCAAAATGAAAGTTTCTTCTATGAAATATATGTGAGACTTTTGAACTCCTTTGACGGCATCCAATATTTCTTTTTCGGCTGGTCAGTAATTAAGCTTATGTTTCGTGAATTGGTCACTTTGATAGGCACAGATCTGTTCCTCATTTTCCTTTTTAGATAAAAGAATAGCAGACTGCGTATCTTCAGATGCGTCAGTTGATAACACATATGGTCTGGTATATGTCGGGCTTAGAGGAGGAAGATGTTGGCATTCCTTTTGTAACTGTAGTATCTCTCAAGTAGCCTCTTCAGACCAAACAAATGGTTTTGTCTGCATGGCTCGTTTGATATGACGAGTTTTTTCAGACAGCTTTGGGATAAGGTTTCTGAGATAATTTACACATCCCATAAATCATTGGCATTGTTGTAGGTCCACTAGATTGGAAGGAAATCTAGATAATTTTTCTAGTGGATGTTTTTGCGTAGAAATGTGATGTTGCTGAATGGTAACACTCAAGAATTCCACCCTGTCGACAGCTATGTGAAATTTGTCAAGTGTTGCTGAAAGACCAATTCCGTGTTTTTATATGATTTCCATAAACGTTTGTAGATGTTCGAGATGTTCCTGCATTGAGTTAGAGAAAACTAGGAAATCATCAATATAGTTTGCAATAAAATGGATATGAGGTTTAAAAATCTCATCCATTCTTCGCTGAAATTGTGTAGGCGTATTCTTCAATCCAAACGGGAGAACTAGCCACTCATATAGTCTGCATGGAGAAGAAAAGGCGGTTTTATGAATATCTTCCTCCGCTATCTTTATCTGATGGTAGCCTGATTTGCAATCAAATTTTGAGAAAATTGATTTCTGTGCTACTCTTTGAATCAATTCTTCATTGTTTGGTAGAGATCACTTGATGTCAATGGTAACAACATTTAACGGCCCATAATCGATAACCATTTTGGCTTTGTCTCTTTTGTTCTGCATGATTTCTTACGATGAAAGTTGAACAAGAATAGTTTAAAATAGAGAGCCTCATTAGCTATTTGGCACCGAACTCTTCTATCTATTTTCTAAACTCAGTTTCATCTTCTAAGGAGTGTCTGATTGGTTTGCCTTGAATAGGTATATTGTGTAGTGTTGGAATATGTGCATGTGGGGAATCTTTGTCCCACTTTTCTAAAGGGTGTTCTACACAACACTCTTTGAGCTTTGCTGTTATTGTAGCCAAAGAGCGAATATATGGTTGTGCTGGCAGAGGCAAGTGATTTAGCTGTCGAATGATAGCATATTTGTTCAGCCTTTTCAGCTTGCTTTTCTTTAAAATGAAATAGCTGAGAGATAGACACATCTTCGACTGTTAGCATATTATTTTGGGATTTGAAGTAGGGAGAAATTCTGAGAATAATTTCTCATTTTTTATGAATATTGAGTACCACCATGTCAGGAGAAATGATATAAGGACCCATCTTGTCGAGCGTGACACATCCCAAGTCTATTTCATAACCACCATCATTAATTTAGAAAAAATCAACGAGCAAGATTTGTTTGCCCAATTTTAAGGGTACTTGGAGGGCAAAATGAGAGATAGAAGGGCTTCCATTCATGGTCTCAATAACACTCCCAGTAGGATAATAGAGTCAATTCTTCCATAAATCCTTGTGACACCAGTTTATGTTGACGCCGGTATCAATAAATATTTGACATTTTTTTCATTGTTCATGCCCATCTGTAGCAATATATCCTGGAATGACAATGCTGTTAGTAATTGTAATTAATTTGTGGATCTATTGCTTTTCGGAGAGGTCATGCTTGGGGGGTTGGATAATAATTTCGGGCACCTGGCCTTTCTTGTAATCACTGGAAAGATTGACCGGTGTTTTGACTGGTTTTGCAGATGTGCAAAAAGGGTTGATAAAATCCTTTTCGCTTTCTTCTGAAGAAGGCATTGATGTTGAAGAATACGCCTCTTCTTCTTCGGTATCATAAAAGAGATGTTTGGAAGAGGAAGCTTATGTACAACTTTGACTAGTATAAGCGTTTTCGTCTTCACTGAGGTTATCAAAAATAACTTTAGACGATTGTATCATTTGTAAATGGAATTTCTCTTCTTCATTTGCTGTAAAGTCTGAATAAAAAGAAGAATTGTCAGATTCTATTATGTAAAGTTGAGTGTTTTCTTCTTGCGCTTGTGTAAACTATTTTTGTGACTCAAGAAGTTTCCAGTCTGAGTCTATTTCTGCTATTTGAAATATGACTCTTATATGCTTCGGGGCTTTGTTGGGGCAATTTCTGGAAAAATGTCTAGCTCGTTTACAGGCATACCATTCATCATTCTTGGTAGCTAGTCTTCATGCCGTTCTTCTTTTTCTGAAAAATTTGTATGGTTTGAAAGACTTTCTCTTCTTGAGGCGTAGGAATCTTGGCCTCTTAGTGCTTGCAAAGTGCCTTTTTCTTTCTTGCTGTTCTGGCTGTCTTCTAATTGTTAAAGTATTCAACACCCTCAATTTGTGTACAAGTTTTTGAGAAATATATGGCAAAGATTTCTGTGTATTCATATTGTAGCAAAGCTTTTTTATTTCTTGCCTGACATATTATATGATGTCCACAAACAAGAGGCTTTCCAGAGAGATATTGGTTGTGTTTAGTTCAATTAGGACTAAGTTGCTAATTACTTATGGTAAAGAAGCTAAAAACTGTGCTTTGATTATGGGAGAATAATGTTGTCCTATCTGGTACACTTCCTTGGTGTAGCTATTAACATATAGTTCGAAATCATCAAGATTTCGTAGCTTTCTTCGAGCTAACATCAACATATCGGTTGTGGTTTGATGTGCTGTTACTAGGTAAAATTCTCGCAGAAGAAAGTTTCCCAGATGCTGGACATCTTGTCCAACAATTTCTTTCTGGGTGTCAGGCTATAGATATGTCCACCAATGTTTAACTTTGCCTGTGAAGGCTAAATACAGGACATCAGAAAGCTGTTGATTTGAGATCTTGCTTGCCTGTTGAGCCATGTATGTTTTTTGTTTCCAAATACGGACTATATCTTCAATATCATCTATTGGAGCTATGTCTAGAGAAAGGATAGGGATATCTATTCTTAGGACTATAACATGGTCCGCAAATTTATGACTAGTGTCAGTTTCCTCTGTAGACAACTGAGATTTTATCATTTTTAGACCAAGTGGCTCACTACTTAGCTTGCTGGCGTCTTTGGGCAAAACTATAGCCTTAGAAAATTATAGCTCTTTGAATGTGGCAAAATTAACATATTGATTTTTCAGAAGTTTGAGGTTGACCTCATGAGCTGCGATAGCTTGATACATTGACGGTGTAGTAATAACCCTTTGGGCCATGATATAATTTTTTAGAGTATCAAGATTTGCTTGCATTTGGAGCAATTGTGCCTCTACTTTCATTAAGTGGCTCTCGGCAAATGTTGACCAATCATCATCATCATCATCATCATCATCACAGCCTTATCCCAATTAATTGGGGTCGGCTACATGAATCCTGTTCCGTCAAAGATTTCTATCAAGTGCAATATTCATATTTAAACTCAAGGAACTAATGTCCTTCCTAATAACATCGCACCATCTCATTTTAGTCCTTCCTCGAGCTCTTTTACTAGCATCCACTAAGATTTGGTCACATCTTTTAACCGGCGCTGAGTTAGGGCGACGAAACACGTCTAAACCACCCGAGTCTATTTTCTTTCATTTTACTATCAATTGGAGCTATCCCTAAGTCCTTACGGATGCGCTCATTCATAATCTTGTCTTTCTTAGTCTTGTCACACATCCATCTTAACATCCTCATCTCTGCTACACACATTTTGTGGATATGTTCCTTTCGTACTGCCCAACACTCGGTACCATATAACAAAGTAGGTCTCACAGCCGTTCTATAAAACCTCCCTTTGAGTTTCACAGGCATACGATGATCACAAAGGACACCTGATGCACTTCTCCATCTTAACCAGCCTGCCTTAATCCTATGTGTAACGTCATCATAAATCTCCCTATTCTCTTGTATGATAGACCCTAAGTATCGAAAGCTACTACTCTTCGGAATGTTATGTCCATCAATTAGAACCATGTATTCCTGAACCACTCTCCCATTACTAAAATTACAGTGCATAAGCTCTGACTTACTCCTACTAATTTTAAAACCTTTAGACTCCAAGGCAAGTCTCCAACGCTCTAACTTAGCATTTAGAGCATCAATACTCTCATCAATTAAAACAATATCGTCTGCAAATAGCATACACCAAGGGATATCATCATGCAATTGTTTAGTTACTTCATCCATAACTAAGGCAAAGAGATACGGACTTAGTTATGCATTTAGAGCATCCATAACAAATGTCGACCAATGAATAAGGTAATTTAATTGTCTGATTTCATCTTTCTGCATTTGTACATAATCTGCCTTGTGCAACAAGAGATAACTGACATCTACTCTTAACTCAATTTTCTCCATGTGAAATTGCTCAGGAGTTGTAGTTTTATAGGCCATCTTTGGGGGCCACTCCTTCTGTGGGAACAATATAACTTGACTCGGGACTGAGAGATCCTCCAGAAGTGGATTGAAGCATCCTGATAGCTGCGACATCTCTATTTGGAGAGTTAGTAACTGAGGGTGGAGGAGGGTCGTGGATGACGGGTAAGATAGGAGGTTACTCGGAGGTGGAGGCAGAAGTGGAGGTGGATGCTACTGACTTGAGGGTAGGAAGTAGTTGAATTGTAGAATAGCGAAGAGTGTGTAGCTCTGGAAATCTCGACATCTATCGTTTTTTTAATTTTTTCTCACGAAAATCGGTATTAGAAATAAATTGCTTAATGACATGATAGCCTTGTACAAACCCTTCAACTTCTAAAGTAGGTGCTACATGTGCAATGTTTTTGTTAAGTATTTGTGGTAAATGTACTCCATAAGGTTGACGAAAATGAGAGACCACAGAATTTGTTAAATGAAAAATACATCTAGATGCAATAGTAGCATATATAGCTTGCGGTAACATTTCAATATCTTTTATTTACACAGATTACAAAAGCTCGAGAAAGATGAGGGTCATCCAAAGAAATGGTGAAATTAGGCCGAATTACACATAGACCGTCTTTTTCAAGATTTCATGAAAATTGACATATTACGGCTTTGTTCTAATCTTGATGGCGGATGTCTAGTAGGGTGACTAGATAAGGAGCATTCAAATTATATGAAAAATGAGGATGAACCAAAACATTGATTTGACTCACATGCAGAAATTTTACTTGTTTTGACTTCCACAACTGAATATCGTCTGGGGAGAAAAAGGGAAGGAATACGGGTCTAATGTCCGTGCCTTAGACTTGTATGTTTACTTCAACTTGCTTGATGCTTCGAAACATCCGGGCCTGAAATTGAGGGAAATTGTACAATTCAGTTTTATTTATTTCAAGAAAGGAACTATTTCCTTCTTGATGTACTTGAGTTTCTTGAGTTAACATATGCGAATGGATTGTGGAGAGAAAAATATGAAGGATCAACAGATGAACATCGGGACTGAAGCATTTGTAGATGCAATGAGCTGTTGAGTTTTAAATAGAGATTGCCATTACGTCCCGAAAATACCAATCCAAACCTTAAAAATCCCCAAAATAACCAAAATATCCGTGGAAATCAAAATACCCATAATTCCCTAAAAAAACATGTCCTAGGGTTCTAAAACCCATCAATGTCACTAAAACCTATCTTAAACCCAAAATGGTCCCTAAAAAACCCCATAAAATGACCAAAATACCTCTTATGACCCCAATAACTTAAAATCAACTCAAACCAATTTAAGCCCACCTAAAATACCCTTTTAACCCATTACGGACCGACAAATGTGTTTGCGAGCTTATGTGAGTAGTGCATTTATACTTAGGGTTTTCGGCCATCCAGTCAATGTAATTAATACCGATCAAGGTCGGTGGGAAAAGGTCCAAACTGAACCCATAATACCTAATAAAAATGTTCCAAATGTTTTAGGGATTCTTTACTGTCGGCCACGGAATTTTATCGTAGATAAAAAAAACATATAAATGTTCTTTTTGAAAAGAAACATTCCCCTATATGTGGGGGTTTATTCCGTGGGTGCGCATAGTATCAGACGATTTGGGTTCGGGTGCTGGACCTCTCCCCACTGACCGCGGTCAGTGTTGATTTACATCGGCCTAACGTCCGAACACATTTGTTTGACTGTCAAAGAAATTCTAAAGTCTTCTATGGGGGTTCTGATGTTGAGGGTAAACTCATTTGGAGGGCTCACAGTGTTCCACTCACTTGTCACCGACCACCAGAATGACTGAGTTAGGGTTTCAACTGAGGCCCCTCATATTTAGGCAAAACCCTAGAATTTAGAAGTAGGAAAATGATTTAGTGGAAGCCGTAGGCATATCTGAAGTCACAGGAGGTTTCCTGGACCCTTGAGGTATTTTGGTAATTTCACACTTCCAGGGGTATTCCCGAAATTTCCGGGTTGGAAGGAAAATAGGATAAGGTTCCTGGCTTCCCAAGGTATTGAGGCCGTTTCTGGAGGGTTTCGGGGGCTACTAGGCCAGGAGTATTTTGGTAATTTTATCAAACCCTACGTGGACCCAAGTTGAGGTGGCACTCAAGCGTCGGACTGAGCTGACAATGTCCTCAGACCAAAGGAATGACGAGGGGTTTCGTAGAAGGCTCACACATGTCAACTTGGCCGCCAGTGGGGTATATATGCAATTTCCACAAGTCGGGGGGTTTTCTTATAATCTTCCCCGGTTTGTTGTATAAAGGAGATTTGCATAATACAACAGATTCATTTATGGCCCGAGTGGGTACAAAAGTTGTCGGCGAGTTGTCGACTGCACAAGGATCGGCACTAACGCGGGAAGTAGGGGTGTAGCCCCAATTACAAAAACTTGCAGGGTAGAACTACAAACAACAGGACTTTTGTTTCTTGCGGACCCGGGGAGGACATTTTTGTAATTCCCCCGTTATGGGACAGAATTACTTAATTTAGTCGCCCCGGGACGCGAAAACTTACAAACATGGTTCACTGAGGGGCATAATTACAAACATAACCCTTAGGGGCATAATTACAAGACCCGGGGACTTACCCCTCACGGGTCAAAACAACGAACAAAAATCCCAAGTGCTGCGTAGGAGATGCTCCGTAGGTTGTAGATCTTGCTCTCTGTGTTGAGTCTGGACCCTTGGGAGTCTATTTATAGAAGCTGGAGGCTCCCGGGAGTGTTTGGATCCGTACGGGTTAAACGGGGTGAAAATGACCCCGAGGAGGTCATTCCCCCCCCCCCCCTTTTTTTTTTGATTCGCGCGCGGGAGGGGGGACGGCCCCGGGCCCACCCGGGGTCAAATGACCTCGGGCAGGCCCGTGCGGGACCTGCCCGGGGTCATTCGACCTCGGGCGGGTCTGCCCGGGTCGAATGACCCCGGACAGGTCCCTCCCGAGGTCAAACGACCCCGGGCAGGTCCTGCCCGGGGAGGTCACCTCGGGGGCCGCACGACCCCGGGCCGGCTCGCGGGCGACCCCTTACGGGTCCCCCCGACCCCGGACGGGTTTGTTTCTGGCCTATCTCCCATAAAAACCATGCTTGGGCCCCCCTTTTGCTCGTTTTCTGCGCAGCAGCCACGTGGGGAGAGGAAGACGCGCTCCTCCTTGTTCGTTGCCGTCTCCTTCACGCCGTAGGTCACGCGGGGAGATCCGTGCTTGCTCGGACAGCGTGGTACACGTTCGCGAGGCTTCATTCTCGGTGCGTAGACCTTCCTTTACATCTCCTTTCTCGTCGTAGGAGTTTCACTTGCTCGTAGTTACATGTTCGAAGAAGGGAGACTTCACCCTTTAGGGGTTTTTTCGGAACTACACGATCCTGACAATCGTGGTAGATTTAATCCGGCTCCCGACCATCTCGATTGCTGCGAGAGGTCCATGATTTTGCAGAAATACGTGGGCTATGAAGCCCTTATCATGGGGGGAATACTCCGTGGGGCGGCGATACGCCTAATGTTGAACCCCGCGTGGAAATACTCCATAGGACGGCGATACGCCAAATAGAGACCTCGGCCAATGCGAGGATAATATCCCAGAATTTTGTGAGATAAATTACGGGTGCAACACTTACATAGTCCTAGAACATATATAATTTATGTCATACTTCATCTTTACGTAGTCCCAGAACATATATAAATTATGTCATACTTCATATGACGTAAAGTTTCATGCTCCCACAGCCTGATTTTCATGTAATCAAAAACCCTGTTACGTGTGGCAGTCTTGGCTTATAATAGGATGCTCGTATTCTCGTCTAGAGATGGGAGAAGATCCCTTGATGGTTCCTTTTTCTCTTTTCCTACTGAAGGTAGCACAAACCACAACTCATTGAAATGAAAGGAGCAGTACAAAATCACAAGACCAGTGGCTCTCTAAACCTGAAAGAACACCTGACCTTCTATGATAGTAGAGCCAAAGGCAAAGACATAAAGGAAAACAAAATAGAAGACCACATGATAGCCTCAAGTCAAGTGGCAGAGCCAAACCTCCATAAAAACCCTGCTTGGGCCCCCTTTTTGCTCGTTTTCTGCGCAGCAGCCACATGGGGAGAGGAAGATGCGCTCCTCCTTGTTCGTTGCCGTCCCCTTCACACTGTAGGTTACGCGGGGAGATCCGTGCTTGCTCGGACAACGTGATACATGTTCGCGAGGCTTCATTCTCGGTGCGTAGACCTCCCTTTATATCTCCTTTCTCGTCGTAGGAGTTTCACTTGCTCATAGTTACATGTTCGAAGAAGGGAGACTTCACCCCTTATGGGTTTTCCCGGAACTACACGATCCTGACAATCATGGTAGATTTAATCCGGCTCTCGACCATCTCGATTGCTGCGAGAGGTCCATGATTTTGCAGAAATACGTGGGCTATGAAGCCCTTATCATGGGGGGAATACTCCATGGGGCGGCGATACGCCTAATGCTGAACCCCGCGTGGAAATACTCCATAGGACGGCGATACGCCAAATAGAGACCTCGGCCAATGCGAGGATAATATCCCGGAATTTTGTGAGATAAATTACGGGTGCAACACTTACATAGTCCCAGAACATATATAAATTATGTCATACTTCATCTTTACGTAGTCCCAGAACATATATAAATTATGTCATACTTCATATGACGTAAAGTTTCATGCTCCCACAGCCTGATTTTCATGTAATCAAAAACCCTGTTACGTGTGGCAGTCTTGGCTTATAATAGTATGCTCGTATTCTCGTCTAGAGATGGGAGAAGATCCCTTGATGGTTCCTTTTTCTCTTTTCCTCTTGAAGGTAGCACAAACCACAACTCATTGAAATGAAAGGAGCAGTACAAAATCACAAGACCAGTGGCTCTCTAAATCTGAAAGAACACCTGACCCTCTATGATAGTAGAGCCAAAGGCAAAGACATAAAGGAAAACAAAATAGAAGACCACATGATAGCCTCAAGTCAAGTGGCAGAGCCAAACCTTCATCAAAACCCTGCTTGGGCCCCCTTTTTACTCGTTTTCTGTGCAGCAGCCACATGGGGAGAGGAAGATGCGCTCCTTGTTCGTTGCCGTCTCCTTCACGCTGTAGGTCACGCGGGGAGATAGGTGCTTGCTCGGACAGTGTGGTACATGTTCGCGAGGCTTCATTCTCGATGCGTAGACCTCCCTTTACATCTCCTTTCTCGTCGTAGGAGTTACACTTGCTCATAGTTACATGTTCGAAGAAGGGAGACTTCACCCCTTAGGGGTTTTCCCAGAACTACACGATCCTGACAATCGTGGTAGATTTAATCCGGCTCCCGACCATCTCGATTGCTGCGAGAGGTCCATGATTTTGCAGAAATACGTGGTCTATGAAGCCCTTATCATGGGGGGAATACTCCGTGGGGCGGCGATACGCCTAATGTTGAACCCCACGTGGAAATACTCCATAGGACGGCGATATGCCAAATAGAGACCTCGGCCAATGCGAGGATAATATCCCGGAATTTTGTGAGATAAATTACGGGTGCAACACTTACATAGTCCCAGAACATATATAAATTATGTCATACTTCATCTTTACGTAGTCCCAGAACATATATAAATTATGTCATACTTCATATGACGTAAAGTTTCATTCTCCCACAGCCTGATTTTCATGTAATCAAAAACCCTGTTACGTGTGGCAGTCTTGGCTTATAATAGGATGCTCGTATTCTCGTCTAGAGATGGGAGAAGATCCCTTGATGGTTCCTTTTTCTCTTTTCCTCCTGAAGGTAGCACAAACCTCAACTCATTGAAATGAAAGGAGCAGTACAAAATCACAAGACCAGTGGCTCTCTAAGCCTGAAAGAACACCTGACCTTCTATGATAGTAGAGCCAAATGCAAAGACATAAAGGAAAACAAAATAGAAGACCACATGATAGCCTCAAGTCAAGTGGCAGAGCCAAACCTTAGCTTCTGCATCAAACTAGATTCCTTTGGGTTCTCTAGGTTAGCAGCAGTAGACCAATCTTTAGCAAGCCTGATTATTCTTGGAAAGTTTCAAAGTGAGAATGAAAGGATCACCGAAAATATGTTATTCCGTTCCCTCCATGTGCACAGCGCGGGAGGTAATAACCTCTTTAACTAGTGCTTCTCAATGTTAGCAGAACATGACAGTGAATACTACTTGATCAGGTAGAGAATACCACTTGGCTCTTCTCAAATCATTTGGTTGCCATTGCCCACCAACTTCTAGCAACTTTGAATAATACTACTGTGAACAAACAGACAATCTAATAATTCATCCATCAGTCTATGGAACTTACATGTAGCCCTTATGCCAGTTCCTTATCATTCTCACTCCTATCATCTTTTGGTGGTCCTTTAGAAGCAATCTTCCGAAGAAAAATTTCGAGTTTAGATGGCAAGCAGTTAAACTTGGCCTGATGGGTTCCCAGGACCCTGCAGCCACCATCACCAAACATCTTAGCTGAGTATGTTACTAACAATGACCTTTTTTGCTCCTATCTCCAACATCTGCGATATTCCTTCCCCTCAAATTAAATGAATTCAATTATTTTTCTCCATCCTTCCTGTAAAAATAGCAGTTTCGACTTGCATCAGATTCCTTTTTTGACAAATATTCCAACACCTACCTGGGCTGGGCTAATCCCAAATCTGGCTGGCATTAGCTTCCTTGTCTTCAGAAAGATCAAAAATATGACTGAACAGCGCTATAGAAAAGGAGATCAGTAGACCATTGGTCAGAACAAAACATGAGGAACCTCTGATTTCCAATCTGATATGAAATAAAAGCAACAAAAGAATCAATGTTCTCAATGCTCAACATCCAAGTATTAAAGGGGGCCGTGGGGATTGACAGCGAAAGATGCCAGGTAACATCATCTCTAAAATATTTTTCTCTCAATTTTAGACTATAATGCATCCGCTTCATCGCCAAGCCTACAAAGCCACTTAGCTAATGAAGTTTTATTCATAGTGGTCATCTTTCTCAACCCAACAACTGCTTGTTCCTTACTCCAAGTGAACTTATCCCACTAAATCAAGTGCATTGCCATAGAGTCTCTTGTGTGGAGAATTTCACATGGTAAACTGCCCACTAAATCAAGTGCATTGCCATAGGTCTCGGGGTCATTGCTGGTTGCCCAAGTGATAGAGGCTATGTTCTAGGACAAAAGGCATTTTGCCATAATTTCATATTTGATGCTTGGAGGTGATATTATGTTGACATGTCTAAGAGCAAGGACCTCAGTTGAAAAGATGGACCAGGATATTATTCTCAGTAGAGGCCATTTCGATTAGAGAAGATCCATCCTTTTTTGTATTTTGCACCCTTCTATGCAGGAAACAGGATACTCTGCATTCTATACCATGCCGATCGTGATTTAAATTAGTCTTATTGGATTTGATCATGTTGATGGGCCATGAAGGACCATGTCACAGAAGTGACAATCCAAGTTCAATTTGAAAGCCCATGCATGTACTAATTTGCATGCACTATATAGGTTACCATCAATTATGGTCTACCTGGGCAAATTTTTTTCCAGTATTTTCTGGCCAGACAGTGATGTTTTTCTTGTTTTTTTTAATATTGGTAGTGGCATTATTTTTTTGTAATAACATTGTTGAATTTGTGGTCATGCTTATTCAATTGTACATTCACAAGGGTAGATCAAAATCTTGCAGAATTTTTGCTTAACTAATAGAAAAGGATAGTAGCTGACATATATTCGTGCTTATATTGATTATGTAGAACAAATAATTCATATAATTGCAGGTAGCTGGATCAGACAAGTTTGTGAAGATCATTGAATTTCTGAGGGGACAACTTCATAGGGACACATTGGTAATTATTGTCATGAAGAAATCAAAACTTGTCATTTTTCATGTAAATATAAAATGGTTAACTTTTTTCTTTTACCTGACAGTTCGTGTATGTAAACAGTGCCTTTTCACCTAATCCAGATGAACTAGTGATTGATTTGTACAATGTAAGCTCTCTTATATCTTATATATTTTCTTTATATCATAGTTTCTGATGTAGTTATATCTTTAAATCTGTCATTCTTGTATATTTCTAATGACTTTATCACCAGTGTTGGTTTGTGATGTTAAGTTATTGGTTGCTAAGATTCTTTCTACCAGTCTTATCCAGTACCATTGCCCATCCGATTACCTGGTGCATTTCGTTTTCTATTTGACATTTTCACTCCTCTTTTCACTGGAACAGAGGCTTCTTATATCACACATAGCATGCATTTCCATACTACATTAAGATTGTACCTTCCTAGGTGTTTGATGTGCACTTCTGATGTTCCATAAACAAGTACAAGGTCACAACCTATTCCAGTGTTTGACTAAAAAGATACCTTAATTTATGGAGTCCGTGGCTAGACTTGTTCCTATTATTGTAGACATCTTTTTTCCTTTAGGAAGTGACAAATAGTACATAGAATACATAAGAAAGGTCTGTGGGTTACGATGTGGTAAACGGAACTTCCTCTGACTGTCTCAACATGTATCATGATAGTGAAATGTAGCGGTGCCTTAAGTATGCCTCCAGAGAACTTGTCTAACAAGCTGGCAGATTTGAAACATTATAACGGAACTTCCTCTGACTGTCTCTGTTGGATCGAGAGGACGGTCAAGCTAGAGGGGGAGGGGGTGAATAGGTTGACCCTTTAAAATTCTATGTGCGATCACACTTGAAATATAGTGCAGAATGATAGAGATATGATCAACAACTAAACAACAAAGAGAATCGAGCCTAATCAAACATCTAACGAGAGGAGAATGATCAGAGAAAGCAAACCACAAGAGAACACAATTTTAAGGTGGTTCGGTCTCCCTGTGGAGACCTACGTCCACCTCCCCACTTAACCAGTGAGGAACCCTGCTGAGCTTTACAGGTTTGCTAAACCGAGGAAGTAATTCCTCTACACTGCTGACTACACCAACAGAACACAACGAGGAACGAATCCTCAGATCCGCTGTCAAACAGCTTGAAGGCAAACTACCTTGACACCCCTGATCTCAGCACAGCCCGCTGGATCAGAATCACCCTCTCTTCACTAAATCCAGTAGAAGAGAGGAGTACAATGTTCAATAACAAGAGAAAAACGAAAAGATAAGAAATCACACTTCAGCACTTGGACGTAGCGGAATTGGAATCACCAACAGAGAGATCCATGCGCATGAGGTTCAACTCTTGAATCTCCTCCGTCTGGAATGTAGAAGAGTCTTGGTGGCGCGATGATCTTCTGATCTGATTTTTCAGCAGCCTTCGTCCAGTTCTGCTCTCTGCCTCTATCTCTTGTTCTTCTCGGCTGAACCTATTTTGTGGTCTTCCCGCGCACAAAACAATTCACGTGAGGCCGGTGGGCCACCACCCTGATTTCCTGGTTATCCTCATGATTGCTCACGTGGGGAACCTTCTGATTTCCTGCTTATCCGCTTGTGGCTGATGTGGCAGTTGACGACTGAAGGTGGGATCCACTTAACGCGCTCAGCAACTGGAATTAGATGGCGTCAACCCTCTTGCTCCAAGGAGTTGACGCAACCTTCAGATATCTTCTTCCTACTAAACTCAAGTCTGATGCGTTGACTCCATCAACCAGCTGCGTTAACGCATCGACAATCCAGTGATCAAGGTCTTCGGCAGATAGACGTGCTGCGTCGACGCTGCTAATCCATAGCGTTGACGCAGTGATGTTCCAGAGCTGAATGTATATCAGACTCAATTGCTGCGTGGACGCTGTCTTGCAATGGCGTTGACGCACTGCAGTATTCCAGTGAGCTATGGACTCTGCCTCATTAACTACTGCGTCGACGCTGCTGTAACATGGAATTGACGCACTGCAGTATTCCAGTGAGCTATGGACTCTGCCTCATTAACTACTGCGTCGACGCTGCTGTAGCATGGAGTTGACGCAGCCAGGTGAATCTCTGAAATTCTCTTCAACTGAAGCGTGGACGCATTGAACTCCCAGCGTCGACCCTGTTCCTTTATTGCATCAAAAAGAAATTATATGAAAGTATTACTGAATCAATATTGTAATCAACATTTTTGAGTTGAATGCTACATTCACACTTCATTGTTGTCATCATCAAAACGAGGGGCACAATAATCTCCCCCTTTTTGATGATGGCAACTATGAGGTGAATGCCATTGCATCTAAATGACAAATGTTCAAACAAGAAGGTTCAGATCAACATGATTTTAATTCAGTGACAGAAGAAAGCATCAATTTTGTCATTCATTCAGGTTCAGAGTTTTACATCATAGGCACAGATAGAAAGAAGAAAAACACTTAGTCAGTCAACATAGTTGATGCCAAGAAGAGGAAGACATTTAGTCATTCAACATATTTGCAGATGCAATGAGCTCTAATCTAGATTCTAGCTTTCAAAAATTCTCCCCCTTTGACATCATCAGAAGGGGGGTAAATGTGAAACTGTTGTCCAGAGTCATCTCAAGATTGGAAGTAACGATTGTATCTTCTGGCGGAAGGAGGTTGCTGGTGCTGACGAGAGGACTGCCCGTGAGTAGACTGAGATCCTTGAGTTTGCTGGCCAAACTGTTGTCCTGAAGTAGATTGTTCTCTTGCCAGTAAATCTCGGATATCCTGAGAGAGCTCACCCAGCTGATGACTTAGAGTGGTGCGTACACTGTCAATGGCAGAAGAAATATCATTTGTGACAGATTCCTTAGTTTTGAACTTGTCCCCAAGTGAAGTAACTTCTGCAGTTACTATAATCTTTTCAACAACCGCAGTGAGGTTGTGTGGAAGAGCGTGGATTGGGCCTTTCAGGGTCTCGACGCTTATCCTTACGTCATAACATAAATCAGTAATCTTACCAAAAGATGCAAGAAATGAAGCTTGATTAGCATGCACAGTTGTCACCATGTCGGCTATTTTCTCAATGATAGTTAATACAGATTGTAGAACCTGCCGAGTAGCCTTGTCAGATTGGAGCTTGGTGATCAAAAATTGTTTCCACTCGAATAAGAGGGAAATTTCAAACTTGGAGATTCTAGTGTGCATACTGTTGAAGTGATAATTTGTGAACTGCAGCAACCTATCCATCCTTGCTTCCTGTCGCTGCATCATTATAGTCATGTTAGCAAACATCTCTTCAACTGTGGCCCGTGGAGCTACGCCAGAAGGGGGAAAAGGTCTGTCATGTCTGTATTGACTGGAAAAAAGTTCAATAGCTCCAGTCATAAGAGGTTCAAATGAGGGTGCAGACCCACTTGGCTCACCAGTTTCCTGCTGAGGACTTGGTGATCTATTGAAGAATTCAGTAGCATCTGTCCTTGGGGATTCTGTTCTTGGAGGACTACCCTCTGGTCGTACTTCTCTAACTGCAGGTGGAGGTGATGCATCTGTTCTGACATTATGATCAGTGTCTACAGTTGGAGGCACATGTTTCTGACTTGGTAGTATCCTCACTGGCCGTCCATTAATAACTTTGAATCCCATGAACTTCTGAATATAAGAGAGGGAGTAAACATTCCCTTGAGGGATGATCATTTTCTTCTCAGAACCAAAATCGACGCCAACTTTTCGAAAGATGGCAGTCAATGGAGCAGCATAAGGAAGTGTTCTGGATTGTGTCAAGCAAGACCCCATCGTCTGAATAACTACATCAGGCAGTGAAATGTGTATTCTTTTCAGCATACAGTATAGCAGAAATCTCTGCATCTCAGTGACCCCTTCCCTACCACTACTCTGTGGTGTGATCATTGATGTGCACATATGGTGGAGCAGTCTATTCAATGGAGGGAACTGATTTGCTTTGAGACTGGATAAATAAGTTTCCCTTACATCTGAAGGATCACTAGGTTTGTCAGTCAGGAGAGCATAGGCATCATGTTCATCAAACTCAAAACTATGTAGCTGAACCCCATTCTTGGGGATTTTCCAGGCTCTGGCAAACAGCTTATTTGTTAGTTCGAAACTAACATTTCTGACAGTTGATGTAAGTTTCGGAATATGAGGCTCATATTTCAAATTGTGGTAGAACTCTCTAACCAGGGTGGGGTAATAGACCTTATGAGTTGTAACGAAAGACCACCAGCCCTGATATTCCAAGGTAGGAAATAGTTGCGGAAAAACTTCAAACATTTCATGGTCGGTAGCAACAATATAGCGTGAAATGAGAACTTTCAGAGGTTCTTCCACGGTGACGGTAAGAGAGGGATCAAAGGGCATTACATGAGAGCTTTCCGCACCTTTCTGTCTCTTCGCAGCACCTGAAGATGAACCCTTCTTTTCTGTCCTGACATCAGATGCCTTTCTCTTTTTGGTTGGCGGACTAGGATCGCGTGAAAGCGTCTCTTTCCTCTTCCCTTTATCGTGAGCAGCTTTGGAGCGGGGCTCCATTTTGCCTTCGGCCGATGCTGAACTTCTTTGATGTTCCTCTGCCCTCTCCTTCCCCTTTTTAGTGGATGTCGGAGGAGCCATGGCAGCGAGATGAATGAAACAGGAAAGTGCTGTGAGGGTTTTGGAGAACACGGAGGGTAGAACGACAAAGGGTTTCGAAAGAAATGGAGACAAGCAGCGGTCACACTACGCTTTTAAAGAAGCTACGAAGCCCTTTTCCGAGAGCGGTTCAGCCGGTTCAAGTCAGGGAACCGGTTTGAGATGATACCAAGACCCACTGTGTTGACGCATTGGAGTTGTGCGTAGACGCAGTGGTGTAATGATGAGATGTTATAGCCAAGAAGGAGGTTGTGAGAAAAACAGCCGAATTTAGGAAAAATTATTAAGCCACTGAGATGATGTTGAGAGACACTTACTTTCAAGGATTTTTAATTGTTGCAGATCAAGTTCCATTGAAAGAGATATATGTAAATAGGCTCCAATTCATTTAATGATAAAGAGAAGAAATAATCTTAAAATATTGAATTAAAAACCATGAACCACTAAAGGCACCTGCCTGAAAAAAAAGTGGAACTCTTTTCACACTAGAACCATTTTCATTTCTGTCCCTTATATCTGTCAATTTTAAGATGCCTTTCAGAGAGAGAGAGAGGAATTTAACTGGCATTGACGATAGACTCAGTTGAATAAAGAGCTTCAGATCAATCACACTCACATATTTTAATTATTTTTAACATTTTCAGCATTTTCAACTTTGTCAACTTATTTTCACGTTTTCATTAGCAGTCAAGTATAGCTAGCCTTTTGACACGGGTACACATGTTTATCAGACACCCGAGTCCCCGGTTACTCAGCATAGCAAACTATTCTGCTTGAAGGACCAGAGTTGGCAACTGACGTCATGACATGCCTTTCAGCACTTTATAGGTGCATGAAGGTAGTTTCTCAGTTAACAGTTACCATTGCTCTGTAATGATTTATTTTTCACTTGAAGACAGAGATAGCAGCTCACCTCATGACTTGCTCTTTAGCACTTCTTTGGTGCATAGGGTTAGTTTCTCAGTGAAGACCTACCATTGCTCTGCATTTTATAACATGTGTAAGGGATTGCTTCTTTACTGAGGTTATTACCAATACAAATATTAAATTCCTCTACACACAGTGGTTTCTTTACTTTTGAACAATAAGGTTCGAGAGATGATAAGGTCCTGGTTTTATTAAATTGTTCAGCTTTTATTCCATACATAGTGCATTATTGGGTTCAAAAGTTCTTGAATTCAGACATCATAAGAAGTATATATCTCCTATCATTAGTATTTCATAGAGCCATTCAGAACATATCTCATATTCAATAGGAATTATCACTGTAACTCCCCCTGAATTTAAGACTTCATCTACATATCCCAGTACTCAAGAAGTTTTCCCTCATGCTAGAACGTGAAAAGCATGTAATTGAGAATCAAAACGATGAGATAGATCAAAGAGGTGAGTGAATCTGAAGAAGAGGAGGCTCCAAGAAGAAAAGATTTAGAGAAGAGACTTCAAGAAGGAATAGCTGCGTAGACTCAGAGCCAGGGCTGCGTTAACTCAATCCAACCATAGCGTCGACTCACTCATCCAACCAGAGACACTTCACATCAGGTTTTCAAAGAATAAGCTATCTGGTGCGTTAACCCTATCTCCACACTGCGTTAACTCACTTATCCAACCAGCAGTAACAACTCTGTACTTTATTCAGCCTTTTGTCACCGAGAAATTAATCCTAAGCTAACTCCCCCTCAGGCCATGCATGAGTGAAATTATAACTGCCAATAACATGAGTATCATGCTAAAATTTTATTCATTCTGAATTGATTGAAAGAAAGATAGACATAACATGCACAGACGACTAAGCTCCCCCTGAGTTTAAGACAGATACACTTCAAACCAAGACAAGTTCAATCATTCAGATTCCAAAAGATAAGTCAGGCACTCAAATCAGGCATCCAGATGATAATTGCACAGACCAAGCTCTCTTCTAAGATAAGAGAATCTATCATTGTTCAGAGGCTTGGTAAAAATATCGGCCAATTGAGGTTGCGATTCAACAAATATGAGTTTACAATTTCCTTTAATTACTTCATCTCTTAAGAAATGGTGTCTAATTTCTATGTGTTTGGTCCTAGAGTGCTGGATAGGGTTTTTGGCCAGGTTTATGGCACTTGTGTTATCACACAATATTGGGACACACCCAAGATCAGTCTGATAGTCTTAGAGTTGGTGTTTGATCCACAACACTTGAGTACCACAACTCCCTGCAGCGACATATTCTGCCTCTGCAGTGGATAGTGCCACTGAGTGTTGTTTCTTGGAAGCCCAAGAAATCAAACATCCTCCCAAAATTGGCAATAGCCACTCGTGCTTTTCCTGTCGAGTTTGCATCCAGCATAGTCTGCATCTGAATAGGATACAAGATCAAAAGAGCAAGATGTAGGGTACCAAATCCCTAAATCTCGAGTTCCAGCAAGGTATCGAAAGATACGCTTGACAGAACTTAAGTGGGATTCTCTAGGATCAGATTGAAAGCGAGCACACATGCATACACAAAATTGAATGTCTGGCCTAGATTCAGTAAGATAGAGGAGTGATCCAATCATACCTCGATATGTTTTTGCATCAACCTATTTACCTTTCAGATCTTCATCCAAATTTGTGTTGGTGCTCATAGGAGTGCTGATTGCTTTCAGATTTTCCATTTTGTATTTCTTCAGCAACTCAGAAATGTACTTTGCCTGGTTGATGAAACATCCTTCCTTGCTCTGAGTAATTTGCAGACCTAGAAAAAATTTAAGCTCACCCATTAGACTCATTTCAAATTCGGTGGTCATTAGGCTGGCAAACTCCTCACACATGCTGGGTTTAGTGGAACCAAAAACTATATCATCAACGTAAATTTGAATCAGAATAATATCTAAATTTCTTACCTTGGTGAATAGAGTTTGGTCCACTTTACCTCTAGAATAGCCTTTCTCTGTGAGGTACGAGCTGAGTCTATCATACCACGCTCGAGGTGCCTGTTTGAGTCCATAAAGAGCTTTGTCCAATCTGTACACATGGTTAGGATTTTCTGTGCATTCAAAACCAGGGGGTTGTTCAACATAAACTTCTTCCTTTATTGACCCATTTAGAAAAGCACTCTTTACATCCATTTGATGTAACATTATTCCATGACAGCAAGCATAAGCAAGTAATAATCTAATAGCTTCTAGTCTAGCTACTGGAGCAAAGGATTCTTCAAAATCAATGCCAAATTCTTGATTATAACCCTGTGCTACCAGCCTAGCTTTATTCCTAACTACCATTCCATTTTCATTCTGTTTATTTCTGAAGACCCATTTAGTTCCAATTACAGAAAGCTTTTTGGGTCTTGGCACAAGGTACCACACCATTTTCCTTTTGAATTGATGTAATTCTTCATGTATTGCGTTTATCCAATTACTATCTTTCAAAGCTTCAGCAACGTTTTTTGGTTCAATTTGAGAGACAAGGGCCAGATTGTCCATTTCCTCAACACCTCTAAAATGAAATCTAGTTCTAACAGGTTCATGCAAGTTACCAATGACATTGGATAAAGGGTGATCCCTTAGCATCCTTACATTGGTTAGAGAGATACCTTCATTCATACCTGCATCACCATGGTGGGTTGATTCTGCATGATTATCATTTAGCCTTGTCTCTTCATCTTGGAGATTCTGTTCTTCCTTTTCTTTAAGGAACTTCCCTTCATCTTCATCCCTACATAATTCCTCAATCTCAGAATTTTCATTCATTTCATCAAACACAATATGAGGGGATTCTTCAACAGCATGTGTTTTTAGATTTAAGACTCTGTAGGCCCTAGAGTTACTAGAATATCCTAGAAGGATGGCAGGTTCACTCTTAGGTTCAAATTTGTCCAACGCCCGTTTGTCATTATTTTGAACAAAGCATTTTGATCCAAAAGCTCTAAAATAAGCAACAGAAGGTCTCTTACCCTTCATCAATTCATATGGAGTCTTTTTGGATTGAGGTCTTACCATTGCCCTGTTTACAATGTAGCAAGCTGTATTTACCGCCTCTGCCCAGAACTTCCTTGGGAGTTGTCCTTCAATCAGCATGGTTCTAGCCATCTCCACAAGGGTTCTATTTCTTCTTTTCACAACTCCATTTTGTTCGGGAGTTCTTGGAGATGAGAACTTGTGTGAAATTCCTGTGGCTCTGCAAAAATTATCAAATTCAGAATTGTCAAATTCTCCTCCATGATCTGACAAGATAGATGAAATGGCAAACTTACCATCTTGTTGCACATTCTTGAAGAATGCCTGAAATTCTTCAAATGCATCATTTTTGTGAGTTAGAAAGAACACCCAAGTAAACCTAGAGAAATCATCTACTAGAACAAATCCATATTTATTTCCACTCACACTAGCTGTTCTAGTTGGTCCAAACAAATCCATATGAATGAGTTCAAAAGGTTTAGATGATTGAATTTCAAGTCTGGACTTAAATGACTTTCTAGTGTGCTTACCTTGAGTGCATGCACTACAAACTTTGTCATTTTGTTTAAATGATACATCTGGCAGACCTTTCACCATGTTAAACTTTGCTAACTTATGCAAGACATTATAGCTAGCATGCCCTAGTCTGCGGTGCCACAGCCAAGCAAGTTCACTTTTATTCACAGCAAGACAAAGATTGTTATGTGCAGGGTCATCTAAATCTACCATGTACATGTTGTTTATTCTTTTTCCAATGAATTTAACTTTTTCAGAACTCATCTCTAAAATGGTGCAAGTATGAGCATCGAACACAACTTTATTTCCTTTATCGCACAGCTGGCTTATGCTAAGTAGATTATATTCTAAGCCATCTACAAGTAACACATCATCAATGAAATTTGAAGGATTTTTACCTACTTTACCTTTTCCAATTATTTTTTCTTTATTGTTTCCTCCAAATGTAACATGACCCCCGTCTTTCTCCACCAAGACACATAATTTAGCTTTATCCCCCGTCATGTGCCTTGAGCAGCCACTGTCGAGATACCACCTATTATGTACAACTGCAAGACACTCCTGTAAAACACATTAAACAAGAGATTTTGGAACCCAGATATACTTGGGTCCCATCAAACCATAGGACGTGTTCAGGTAGGACATCAAGCTCTTGGGAATCCATAGTTGCTGTTGTGAGGGTCTTTTATGTGGTAAGTTCAATGATTTGACAGATTTGTGATTATTCCTGTGCCATTGATAGTGATGACTCCATGATGTACTGGGGAAATTTGACTTAAGGACTCTAGATGAATGCATGCTTCTTGGATGATTGAGAGTTGGATGCGTAGACCCTCTAGTGTTGCTACGTTGACTCATCCACCTACCATATCTATCACGGGGGTTCTGGTACATGTAATGCGTTGACTCATGGTAGTGATTGCGTCGACGCATTTGAGTATTTCTGACCGAATGCCCTTTCTGGAAAGCTAGATGCGTTGACGCCATGTGACCAGTGCGTTGACGCGGTTGACTTCTACCAGACCTTGAACCTTCTGATCTTCTGTATGATTGCTGTTGGGTTGATGAATTACAACTAGGATTCTTGTATTGACCTGAGGAGGCATATTTGAACATAAGTGTGCTTTTCTGTTTGTTAAGATTCAATGTTGCCTTCACTTTCTCATTTCCTTTTTCTTTTCTGATTTCATTAGACTGTTTTGATTTTTCCTCATTCTTCTCATCCTTTTTGTTTTCATCCATTTGATTCTCTTCAGATGTGTCCTTCCCAGAGACAAATGTCACCAATCTAGTTCCCAGTTCTTTCTTTTAGTAGGATTGAATCCAAGCCCTTCTTTTCCAAAGTTGCACTTAATTCCCATAACAGCATCAAGGTTGTTTTTACCCTGTGTCATTTCTTCGAGGGATGCTTGTTTGCTTAGGTTCTCATCCTCTAATTTCTTCAGATTTTCTTGAAGTCTTGCATTGACTCCACAAATGGCCTCATATTTCTCTTCAGCAATTTGTATTTCTTTCTCCAATTTCTGCATTCTTAATTTCAATTCATCATGCATCTTCAGTAGAAAATCATTTTCTTTCTTCATTTCAATTAATTGTTTCTTATACTCATCTTTTTCTTCCAAGGCCCTTTTTAGACACACGATTTCAGCATCTAGCGTTTTGACTTTTTCATTCAAATCATCTTCTTGACTGGTTTGATTTTTCTTTTTCTTTAGAGATTTATTTTCCTTTTTAACACCTTCATACTTATCCAGCAATTCGTTAAAAGCTTCTTCCCAATCATTACAAGAGAAATCTGCAAAGGGAGAGGTTACCTCGACTTGATCATCACCATTTGCCATGAAGCACAGTTTCACCTCGCTTTCTTCTTCAGAGGTGCTTTCTTCATCTTCATCTTTTTCTTCATCACTCCAAGTGCTTAGCATGGCCTTGGGCTTTTTGTTTCTCCACTTTGTCTGTGTCTTTTTCATATTCTCAGGACACTCCGACTTGATGTGTCCTTGTTTCCTGCATCTGTAGCAAACAACTTTATCAGATTTCTTAGGATTTTCTGGCTTGAGTTTTGAGCTAGTTCTTACCTGATATCCTTTATATCTAGCAGTCTTACCTCCCTTTCTTAAGAATTTTCTGAATTTCCTAGTAAGCATGGCTATTTCACTTGAGTCATCATCAGATGAAGATGACTGACTATCATCTGAGCTTTCCTTGCTGCTGGAACCAGCCTTCAATGCAAGGGGCTTTTTCTTCTTCATGTCTTCATCTGTTCTTTTCAGATTCAGTTCATAAACCATGAGAGAACCTATTAGCTCATCTGGTTTGGTGGTGGGAAGGTTCCTAGATTCCTCAACGACCGTGGCTTTGGTATGCCAGATTGGAGTTAGGGATCTAAGAATCTTCCTAACCACCTCATAGTCACTATAGGTCTTTCCCAAACCTTTAAGACCATTCACAAGAAGAGTTAGTCTGGCATACATTTCAGATATATTTTCCTCAGGTTTCATCCGAAAAGATTCATATTCTGAAATTAACATGTTAGCTTTTGTCTCTCTTACCTCTGAGGTACTTTCGTAGATTACCTCGAGTCTATCCCACATTTCTTTTGCGCTGGAGCATGAGGATACACGCGAGAATTCCTTGGGATGGAGTGAGCACTGCATAATGTTCATGGCTTGCCAATTTACGTTCGACTTTCGAATCTGCTCCTTCACCCAGAGTTCTTCATCGCCTTCAATTTGGTATGGCCCTTTGCTCACGACTCTCCAGATTTCATGATCCTGCGCTCTTAAAAATACTTGCATGCGATTTTTCCAGTACGAATAATTTGTTCCATCAAAAAATGGTGGCCTATTCACTGCATACCCCTCAGGCATGAGTCCTTTGTTCTCCATTAAATCTCTCTAGGCTGTGAAACCTTTGCAAGAGAGCCTGGCGCTCTGATTCCACGTGTTGGATCGAGAGGACGGTCAAGCTAGAGGGGGAGGGGGTGAATAGGTTGACCCTTTAAAATTCTATGCGCGATCACACTTGAAATATAGTGCAGAATGATAGAGATATGATCAACAACTAAACAACAAAGAGAATCGAGCCTAATCAAACATCTAACGAGAGGAGAATGATCAGAGAAAGCAAACCACAAGAGAACACAATTTTAAGGTGGTTCGGTCTCCCTGTGGAGACCTACGTCCACCTCCCCACTTAACCAGTGAGGAACCCTGCTGAGCTTTACAGGTTTGCTAAACCGAGGAAGTAATTCCTCTACACTGCTGACTACACCAACAGAACACAACGAGGAACGAATCCTCAGATCCGCTGTCAAACAGCTTGAAGGCAAACTACCTTGACACCCCTGATCTCAGCACAGCCCGCTGGATCAGAATCACCCTCTCTTCACTAAATCCAGTCGAAGAGAGGAGTACAATGTTCCGAAGAGAGGAGTACAATGTTCAATAACAAGAGAAAAACGAAAAGATAAGAAATCACACTTCAGCACTTGGACGCAGCGGAATTGGAATCACCAACAGAGAGATCCATGCGAATGAGGTTCAACCCTTGAATCTCCTCCATCTGGAATGTAGAAGAGTCTTGGTGGCGCGATGATCTTCTGATCTGATTTTTCAGCAGCCTTCGTCCAGTTCTGCTCTCTGCCTCTATCTCTTGTTCTTCTCGGCTGAACCTATTTTGTGGTCTTCTCACGCACAAAACAATTCACGTGAGGCTGGTGGGCCACCACCCTGATTTCCTGGTTATCCTCATGATTGCTCACGTGGGGAACCTTCTGGAGTGGTGGAAAGGTACGAAAGCTTATCCGCTTGTGGCTGATGTGGCAGTTGACGACTGAAGGTGGGATCCACTTAACGTGCTCAGCAACTGGAATTAGATGGCGTCAACCCTCTTGCTCCAAGGAGTTGACGCAGCCTTCAGATATCTTCTCCTACTAAACTCAAGTCTGATGCGTTGACTCCATCAGCCAGCTGCGTTAACGCATCGGCAATCCAGTGATCAAGGTCTTCGGCAGATAGACGTGCTGCGTCGACGCTGCTAATCCATAGCGTTGACGCAGTGGTGTTCCAGAGCTGAATGTATATCAGACTCAATTGCTGCGTGGACGCTGTCTTGCAATGGCGTTGACGCACTGCAGTATTCCAGTGAGCTATGGACTCTGCCTCATTAACTACTGCGTCGACACTGCTGTAACATGGAGTTGACGCACTGCAGTATTCCAGTGAGCTATGGACTCTGCCTCATTAACTACTGCGTCGACACTGCTGTAACATGGAGTTGACGCACTGCAGTATTCCAGTGAGCTATGGACTCTGCCTCATTAACTACTGCGTCGACGCTGTTGTAGCATGGAGTTGACGCAGCCAGGTGAATCTCTGAAATTCTCTTCAACTGAAGCGTGGACGCATTGAACTCCCAGCGTCGACCCTGTTCCTTTATTGCATCAAAAAGAAATTATATGAAAGTATTACTGAATCAATATTGTAATCAACATTTTTGAGTTGAATGCTACATTCACACTTCATTGTTGTCATCATCAAAACCAGGGGCACAACAGTCTCAACATGTATCATGATAGTGAAATGTAGCGGTGCCTTAAGTATGCCTCCAGAGAACTTGTCTAACAAGCTGGCAGATTTGAAACATTATACTCTCATATTTTTATCAGTACATGTGATTAGCAAATGAAAAGTCCAGAACATTTGATCCTTTTCAGATTCCCCAACTTTTGATTATTCGCATAAGATTAGAGTTCTCTGGATCTTTCCTCCATCATCTGAATCGGTCCTCTAAGCATATCAAATATAATCTGGATTCTCTCCTATTTGTTCCCAGCCAATTGTACATTGCATGGCTGGTAAAAGCATTCTCAACATTCCTTTTCAGATTTATGCTCCGGAACCACTCCATTTCATCTGCCATCAAATTTTTGCCATTGGATGGACAGAGTTCTTCAATGCATGCCACATTAACCTGATAATGCCACAATCATGAACAAACAGTCATTGTTTCATCTGGGGCAAGAAAATATGGCTAGCTGGCATTTGCTCTGAAAAGATTAAGTGAATATGTACATAGTGGAGATACCATTACACATTGTCATTTGGGACCTCTTTTAAGGTGGAAATTATGTCATATGCTTTTGGAAACTTATTCCCTGCTGTTCTTGCTGTACTAAATGTCAAGATGACATGCTACAAGATATCAAGTGAAGTCCTGGCAAATTCGCGGGAGTTGGGTTGCTCAATACGTTACTAGCGGCCTAAAGGATATTATTTGAGATGAACTTTAGTTGCCCGCATTTTTCACTTCATCTTTTGATTTGATTTTGACTTTTGATTTTCAGAACTTTGGGTTCGATGGCAAACTGGTGGTTAACTATGCTTGTTCCATGGCGTGGGGCTAAGAAAAATTATCGGAAGGTCTCGAGGGAGGTGTCTTTCAACGCTAAGAACAGTGGTACACATTCAAATGTATTCAATATGTTTTGATGAGTAGCCACATGTAAATATGACAAATTTGTCATGGATCAATACATATTGAATATTCCCATTCAGCTGGAGGATTTCAGTCCCAAAATTGTGGGTAACTTTGTTCCATCCCTTCTCTTTTTACTCCTGTAACTGAACATCTGTAATTGCAAAGTTTGTGGCTGTTTGCACTGTTTTAAAACTCGGCCTGACTTGGTCGGTTTAACCGGTTGACCCGCGATCCGGTCTCAAAATCGAGTTGAAACTCTATTTAGACTGGTCAAGATTTAAAATCCAGTCAAATTCGGTTAACTTGACTCAAATCGTTTAATTCAGTCCAACTCAATAAAATTAATGTGATCTGATCGGCTTCGAGATCTATTTCATATTTTTTAAATTTTTATTATTAAGTTAGGCTTTAATTTAACATGTAAATAAATATGGAAGATGAAGAGTCATTTGAAATTATATCTTTATGATCTTAACGGTTAATGGTATTTTTGTAAGTTTTGGAAATTGAAAATATCTTGATTCTATTTTTTTTTCTACGTGTAAAAATAAACAAAGAAAATTTAAGAGTCTAACATTAAATATAGTGAACTCTCGTTGTGATGTGATTTCATGGGATAATTTACATGTCACTAAATATATAGGAAAATTATAGAGTTTAGGAAAGAGTCTTTCATATTTTTAAATTATTCTTTAAGATATATTAAAATTTTATGAGTATATAATATTGATGTCAGTAGTTTTAATTTTATAGGTCACGGATCAAACACTTAAATTATTGACTTGTGACTCGCTAATTTATACGGTCAAAGTGTGTTGTCGCGTTTTAAAACATTGGTTGTTTGGGATGTTGAGTGACATAAAGAGTGGAAAATGTTCTGGCTTGCTATGTGTTGGCGAATCATCGACGCTCTAGGTGGAGCTTTCGGCAATCATATTAGCACTTATTTCTTCTGTTGCATGAAAGTGTCATATCTGTTGAGTATTATCTCCGCCAACTGCTTTATCTTTTAAGAGTTTTACCAGCGTCGTCGCCGTGGTTGTCCGTGGGTCAAAGGTGACAAGGTGGTGGCCCACTGCTTATTACTTAGTAATGTTTATAATAGGTCAGGTAGGGAGGGGGGAGTTTAGGTCGGCATGGATTGAATCTGATTTATCAATATTAAAATTTGAGTCCGATCCGGGCCCGAGTTATGTCGGATCGGGTTGGACTCGATACTATTAAAAAATTGTATAGTTCGATTAAGGCATGTTCCGTCTCGACAACTTAAATAAAAAATAAAAAATAATATATTTAATAATATAAAACTTATAATCTCAATAAATTAACTAAAATTTTAATATTAATTACATAATTTATATGAAAATAGAGTTTTAAATTTTATAATTAAGTAAAATAATATAATTTTAACAAGTAATTTTTAAAATTTGAAGGAAACAAAAAAAAAAGAGAACGGGTCGGCATGCCCGCGAGCCGAACTTAAAGTCTGAGTCCGACCCGTGGGTCTAGTTAGGCCGAGCTTTTAGGCCCGACTAAGAGTCTACGGGCCGGAAAAGGTCTTGTGATCCGGCCCAAAATCGGGCTAGGTCCGCGGGCCTGTCGAGTCGACCTGACTCATTGACAGCCCTATTGCTGAGGCGTACGATGCACTTAGATGAAGTCTAATTTATATAATTAAGAATATTTCAAGAGAACTATTAATATATAATTTCTACATATAGGTTTTATCTCCTATTAATAAAAAATTTGATATTCACAAATCTTCGACTCATACTCATATTTTAACATATAAAAATAAAATAAATGATGAGTAATAATAAATTAATAGGAAGAAAATTAATCAAAATTTGTGAATATTTTTCAATCAATATAAAATTTTTAATATAAAATTTAATAGTCAAATTGTTATCTTATACATTCAAATGAATCATAAATATGACACAGTGCAAGGTAAATCATGAGCACAAAAGTATTATAACTTCGTCGCCTTCTCAATTGTCAAGAGAAGTCATAAAGATGTTAGCAGCTTCAAAACCTGCATTATACGACTATGAATAAATGTTCACAAGAGAGGAGGGAGGAGATATCGGCAGGGATATGAATTCTAGAGAAAGGAGAAAGCAAAATGGAAGTCCTATCTTCTCTTTCTAATTTTAACGTGTCAGTATATCATTTGTCAATTTTAAAATATCTCTAAATTTTTGTCCAAATACCAAAATAGACATCAAAACAGGGTGGATGGCTTTGCTAGCATGCCAGGTGACCCAAGATGGCCTATGTGGAGGAAGCTGGCCAAGCAAGTGCTAAATAGGGTGCTCGCCTAGGAGGCAAGTCACCTTGGACACCATTTAATGTCTTGTCGCCTAGGCGGCACCCTAAAATTAATAGTTGCAAAACACTATTGCACTTCATACAACCCACAACCCTTTTTTTGGGAAAGACGTTGGCCCAAATTCGACCTTATATGTTCGTACAATCAAGGTTTGTCGTACCGGTCATACCGATTTTTAGTCGGTACAGTTTAATACGTGAGGAGGGTAAAACCCGCCAGGCCTAGTGCGGCTCATCAGCGCCAGGCCCGGCCCGGCCTAGTCCGGATCAAGACAAGCCGCCCGATGGCTTATGGCCCAGACCAAGCGGCCCGACTGAGGCCCTCGAAGAATTTGTCAGCCCACGGGAAATATCGACGCGAGCATCTCGAGTGTCGAGAAACTCTCTGACAACCAAATGTTGCCCCCGCTATTATAGACCCTTCCCCGACAGGGACGATGTCAAGCCGACAGTGCCAAGATTCTTGCCCCAAGACCTCTCTTCCCGAATAAGCAGGTGCACAACGGGAAACTCCCCCCACGATCAAGGAGGTATTACTCCACGACCTATGCCTTTCCCTGTTGAGGAACAGGCCCTCACCGCCAAGACGACCTATATAAATAGGCCTCTGATCGGATGACAAGGGACCCAAAAGAACGCAGACAAAGATAGAGAGACAGACAGATAAAAGCAGAAGCACATAGAGGGAAACAAAATCCACCGTTCCGAGCACTCCCAAGGCTTAGAGATAGACAGATAAAAGCAGAAGCACATAGAGGGAAACAAAATCCACCGTTCCGAGCACTCCCAAGGCTCTCCGAGCACGCCCTGTGCCCTGCAAGCACTCTCCAAGTACTCGCTAGACGTTGCGAGCACTTCAGGAGACTCGGTTCTCACGCCTAGGCTCGTCCATTCTGTTCTCATGCTCTCTCTCTCTCTCTCTCTCTCTCTCTCTCCTACCAGTTTCTTCCCAGTGTGATCCTGACTTAAGTATTGGAGGGTTGTCCCCTAGGGTAACGCCCAGGGCTCCTTCTGACGCCGTCTTTTTAGTGTTTACAGACTTCCACAGGTGGCTGGACGATCTTCCCCAACGAACAAATCTTAAAAGTGTGGTACGAGATCTAGGGACCATTTTCCCACCTCTACACATTTTGGTGCCGTCTGTGGGAAGAAGAATAGGCGCCATGACACCCCTTGGAAGCTATCGCAACACTAGTAACCAAGCCCGAAGATCCCACTAGGCCCCGAGTTCCTGACGAGGAACACAAGAGGCGTCCTCATCGACTTGACCACCTCCCGACGCCACCCACAACCTCGCCGGTGATGAGCTGGCAGAAATGCGGCGACAGCTCCAGGTGCTGACAGAGTTGTGCCAAGGACTTCTAAATTGACCTACGGGGTAGGACCATGCCCCATTGGAGCTACCCTAAAATAGGGGGCCCCACCGTGGAGGAATCTCACCAGGTACGTGAGCCCTCCCACATCTCCGCTGTGCAATATCAGTGTCCGAGCAGCTTGCCCGCACCATGGCCTTGCAGCCTACTCCACTCTAACCTGGAGATGGTGCAGCGGCTGCGGTGCTACGAAGAAGTGGAACACGAGTTAGAGGGGAAGGTTCGGTACTTGGACGACATCCTCCAGACCGTGAAGACTCGGGGGCTCATTGATGACGACACCGACTTCCATGCTCCCTTCTCCAAGGAGACCGTGGAGGCCCCCATTCCTATGAAATTCTAGCTGCCGTCGTTCACCCCCTACGATGGCACCTCCGATCCCGCCCACCATATGCACAACTTCGAGTCGAACCTGGTGTTCCACTGGGCCTCGAATGCTGTGAAATGTTTGGCGTTCGTTACCACCCTGTGGGAAAACACTCGAACTGGTTCAAGTCCTTGCCTGCCGGGACCATCACCTCCTTCCAACAGCTGAAGAAGTTGTTCAAGGATAACTTTATTGACTATCGAAAGGAAGCCAAGTCGGTAGTGAGTCTGCTGGATGTCAGGCAGGGACGCGAGGAGCCCTTGTAGGATTACGTGTCCCATTTCCAGAAGGAAACCCTCCGCATCTCTCACCTTGATGTCAGCGTTGCCACCACCGCCCTGATGCAAGGGACCCGAGATCCCATCCTCTAACGGTCACTCGGAGTAGAGGCCCCGACGACCCTGGTTGATCTCCTCACCCTGGCCCAAAAGCACGCTAGTTGCGAGGAGAACAATGCAGCGTTAGGCCAAACGGCAGGGATTGGTCAACCCGACCGCAAGAGACCCGCAGACTCCCCACGGGAGTGGCAGAACAAACACGAGCGGTGCAACCGAGAGCGCCGCGATTGCCAAGAGATGAGAGATAGGGGCCAATATCGACACTACACGCCGCTGACAGCCCCACTCGAACAGATCCTCATGAAAATTCGGGAGGAGCCCTACCTCTGGTGGCCTCCAAAGATGAAGTCCGACGCAAGGTCTAGGAGCCAGAAGAGGTACTACCGCTTCTATCGCGACCACCGCCACAATACGGCTGACTGTATCCAGCTAAAGGACGCAATCGAGGACCTCATCCGACGAGGACTCCTCAACAAGTTCATCGCCAAGGCCGCGGAGAAGCGACAATAGAAGGATCAGACTCCTTCCCCTATCGACAACCGACCTAATGGGAAGATCATGATGATTTCGAAGGGTTGGCGTTAGGTGGAGACAGTTCCAGGAGATATCATAGATACGTGTCTGGAGTTAACCAAGTGGACTACAGTGACGAGAGTTGTCGTGAGTCCACTGCATGAGATCGCCTCAAAGATCCAATCGTCTTTTTAGATGATGATCCAGAGGGCGTGACTACCCCCCACTCCAACGCCCTTGTGGTCTTCGCGACCATTAATCAATGTACTATATGACGGATCATTGTGGATAATGGAAGCAGACCTGACGTGATTTCCTACGACTGTCTTATCCTTATAGGTGTGGAGTTGTCACGCATAACACCACTGCACACACCCCTGTATGATTTTTCTGGCACGACTGTCCTCCCGGAGGGGCGCATCTCCCTTCCAATCACTTTTGGGATTGCCCCCCGAGACATGATGTTTTTGGCCGACTTCACGGTCGTGCGTGGAATGACCGGGTACAATGCCATAATCAGCCGAGGAATCCTAGGCATACTGCGGGGCGTCCCCTCATCCTATCATCAGAAGCTAAAGTTCCCCACTCCCCATGGGGTAGGGGAGGTTCGGGGTGATCAAGGGGAGTCCCAGAGGTGTTATTTGATTTCCACTAAGGAGAGGCGGACCGAGGACACTCCCCCCAAGAAGTAGGCCATGACGGAAGATCCCAGGCCCAGTGGGAGTATGCCAGTCGAAGACCAAAATATCTAATCTAGGTAGGGGAGGATTCGAGCAGGACACTTCACATCGGCTCTATGCTGACTGAGCAAGAGAAGGAGGACTACAGTTTCCTAGTTGAAAACGAGGACATATTCGCCTAGTCCGAGGACGAACTCCTCGAAATCACGTCAGAAATTGTCACCCACCAGCTAAAGTTGGACCCGAGCTGACGCCTGGTTCAACAACGCAAGATGCATTTTAACGCCAAGGGATAGGCAATTATAAGGGAGCAAGTGAGTGAAAAACTACGCTCGGGACTCCTACGACCAACCCAGTACCCAGACTAGGTCGCCAATGTGGTTATGGTCCCCGAGAGCTATGGCAAGTGGCATGTGTGTGTAGATTACACAGACCTCAACAAGGCCACTCCAAAGGACAACTTCTCGATGCCATAGATCGATTAGCTGGTCAACACCTCGACCGGACATGAAATGTTGAGTTTCCTGGGTGCCTACTTTAGGTACCATCAGATCAGCATGCATAAGCCCGACTAGGACAAGACCACATTCGTCACCAACCATGGGATTTACTGTTACATGCACATGTCATTCGGCTTGAAAAATGTTAGGGGAACATACCAGCGTCTCGTCAATCACATGTTTGGCGCTCAGATCATCCGCAACATGAAAGTTTACATTGACAATATGGTTGTGAAGAGCCTTCGTGCGGCCGAGCACTTAGAGGACCTGGTGGAGACGTTCATGGCGCTCCAGAGGTACAATATGAAGCTCAACCCAAGCAAGTGCGCATTCAGAATCAGGTCAAGCAAGTTTCTTGATTTCCTGGTGACCCACCGTGGGATCGAAGTGAACCCCAACCAGATCCAAGTAGTGCTGGAGATGAAGCGATCGGAGCGGGTAAGGGACGTGCAGTGTCTCACTAGTTGCGTGGCAGCCCTTACCCGATTCCTCTCCAGGGTCACTGAAAGTTGCCTCCCCTTCTTTCGGCTCATCAAGCAAGTCAATAAGTCACCAAAGAAGAAGGGACAGGTAGATTGGGATCAAGAGCGTGAGTAGGTCTTTGAAGATCTAAAGCAGTATCTATCTTCGCCTCCGATCCTCTCCAAGCCCCGCGATGGGGAACGACTGCTCCTGTATATGTCCGTGACGCCGAGCACACTGAGCGCAATGCTCGCCTGGGAAGACTACAAGGTCATGAAGCTGGTATACTATGTGAGCTGAGCACTTCAGGGACCTGAGTTTTGATACTCACGGATGGAGAAGTTTGTGCTTGCCCTGGTAACGGCCACATGAAAGTTGTGACCATACTTTCTATCCGATCCAATCACGGTCCTTACTGATCAGCCCTTACACCAAATCCTCCAGAACCCCGACGCATCAGAGAGGCTCATCAGGTGGGCCATTGAGTTGGGAGAATTCGACATCAGCTTCCGCCCGAGGATGACGATCAATGCTCAGGCACTGGCAGACTTCACCGCCGAGTGCACGCTTCCTAAGGGTGAACTATCCGAGCAGTCCCCCGGGCCTGCATGGGAACTTTATGTGGACGATTCATCCTGCGTAACTGGCAGCGGAGCGGGCCTGGTCCTCTTATCGCCGAAAGGAGCAGAGTTATAATATGCTTTGCGTTTTAACTTCCCGACCACCAACAACGTGGCCGAGTATGAAGCCTTATTGTCTGGCCTCCGCATGGCAAAACATCACGGGGGCAACCAACCTTCAGGCCTACAGTGACTCCTTACTCGTCGCCAGTCAGGTTCGCGGAGACTTTGAGGCTTGGGAACCAGCAATGGTCAAGTACCTCGAGAAGACAAAGGAGGCCATATCGGGCTTCGCATGCTTTGAGATGGTCCATATCCCGAGGGCATAGGACATTATATCAGATGCTCTCTCCCACCTGGCATCCTCCACCTCTGTCACAAATTCGAGGGCGGTCCTGGTGGAAGAATTACGAGCACCAAGCATTGAAGAACCTGATCCTCAGGTGAACACCATAGATTGTGAGCCATCGTGGATGGACCCCATCCTCGACTTCCTCCTGTGTCAGCATCTCCTCGACGATCGATCAGAGGCTCGCCGAGTGCCAGCATGAGTGGCACACTTTACGGTCGTTGATAGGTGATTGTTCAGACGATCGCTCTCCGCTCCCCTATTGAAGTGTTTGTTCCCCTCCGAGGCTAATCAGGCAATCCAAGAGGTTCATGAAGACCTCTGTGGAATCCATATTGGGGGGCAAGCACTCGCCAAAAGCTTGATTCGATAGGGATACTGGTGGCCAACCCTACAGTGGGACTACCTTAACTACGTACGGAGCTGCCCCCAGTGCCAAAGGTTTGCAAACTTACACCACCAGCCAGCGATGCAGCTGTACGCTTGGGGGGTAGATATACTGGGCCCATTCCCAAAAGCCTAGGGGAGGAAGAAATTCCTCATCGTTGCCATAGATTATTTTATCAAATGGGTCGAGGCAGAACCCTTGGGGAAGATCACAAGCAAAGCAATGTGGAATTCGTCCAGCACAACATAATTTGCCGATTCAAGATCCTACGTGTTCTCACCACTGACAACAGTAGGCAGTTTGCCAGTGCTGTCTTTCGAGAGAAGTGCTCAGAATGCCACAGGAGAAACGCCCTTCCACTTAGCCTACGGGGCCGAAGCCGTCATCCCGGTCGAGATCTCTAACCTATCACTGAGTTCTACAAGGCAAGGAACAATCAAGCAATGCAGGAGAATTTGGACCTGCTTGGAGAGGAGAGGGAGCGCGCTTAGGTCAAGCTCATCGCTTACCAACAACGGTTGGCACAATACTACAATGCTCGAGTCAGGGAGCGCCACTTCTTCCCTGGTGACCTTGTACTATATTGGGCTAGTGTCGCCGACCCTAGTGCCGCCACAGGGAAGCTGGCCCCAAACTGGGAAGGCCCATACTAGGTGATAGAAGTGCTCGGCAAAGGTGCATATAGGCTATCAGTGTCACGTCTCGAGCGCGGAAGATACTCGGGTACGCGACGCGCCTATATCAATCGTGTCATTCATGTAAAGACAGAATGCGCATAGTACTCGGTAATTTTATCGCTAACTTAAATTTGAACATAATACCATAGTCCAAGATGACAATTATCTACTTAACCAAATGACAATATCCTAGAATCAATCATAAGGCTACAAGTTTAACAAGTTCCATCTAACTAGATCATAACTGACCCAATTAAATTATACAAGCCTTTAACAATAACTGGAAATACAATAATAACTGGAAATACAATGTAGGACCTAGGGATAAAAGACACATCTAACTGACGGTACACCAAATCTAGCACTCATCACTCGGTATCGGTCCCATCCGGGTGGTGGTTGCTATCCAAGTTTCCTAAAAATGTTAAAATTACAACTTTATGAGCGAATCGCTCAGTAGGAATTATATCTCAAGTTCTAACAATCTTTAAGTTAATTACATATTTAGTGCAGGTATAATGATGCATGTTGGAACAAGCAAGGATATCAAAAATTGTATCAAGAGAGTATCACATGAATTTTAATAAGATGTATCAACAAGGGACTATCAAGTAATTTGTAAGTAATCGCACAAGTAATTCCAAGAAATCAGTATTTAAGCAAGTATTTCCAAGAATTTAACATTCAAGCAAGTCTTTCCAAGATCAATATTCAAGCAAGTGATCTCAAGCTCCTGTAATAACAAGTAGTGTAATGGAATTGACTATTTCATTCGAGCAAGTAATTTGCCCTTTTTCGGGCCAAACCATTCATGTCAAGCAAGTCAAGCATGTCACGAGAGAGTGAGTGGGAATGTCTCAAGTCAAGTCAAGTCAAGCAAGCAAGTACTTCGGTGCAATGTCAAACACCGTGGTCAATAAACTCTCATGGGCACAAGTACCTTCGGGTGCTCCTCCCAGGACCAGACTGGGCCCTATATGCACAGCATTTCATGTATACTTTTTTTGACATCCACTCTCATTTATATAGCCAATATAGAATTTTAAGAAGTTTACATATTGTAGGAACATAAGGTAGATTTTCAAGAATAGAGTTCAAGGACAATATCAAGTGTAAATGATGAATTATGACTATCTACTTAAAATGCATGACACATAAGCCAAACAGGGTTAAGGAGATGGCCAGGGATCATTGGGTAAGGGCCGGGCAGAAGCCCAAAAATTCTAGTTTATAGGGAAATGGCGCCCTTGCAGAGGGTCTCTATTTCAGTAAATAGAGTCTCCCCAGAGAGTCTCTATTTCAATGCTGAAATAGAGTCTTTCTGGAGGGTCTCTATTTCGGTAAATGGAGTCTTCCCAGAGGGTCTCTATTTCGAAGGGGTAACCATAACTGTGTATGTAACAGGATAACATGGTTACACATTTTGTAAACAGGTTTAACAGGTTACGGGATTATCAGCATGGTTTATCAGATAACAGGTTTAACATGCTAATCATGGGTTTAACAGGCAACATGTTTAACATACTAATCACGGGTTAACAGGCTGTAGGATTTTTACAGGCTTAGCAAGGTATGTAATTTACAGGTTAACAGGTAATAGGTTTAACAGGTTTAACAGGTTTAACAGGCTAATCAACGGGGTTTAACAGGTAATAGGTTTAACATGCTAATCGATAAGGTTTAACAGGCTAATCGATAAGGTTTAACAGGCTAATCATAGGATCAGTGGGGGTTTAACCCCCAGATGGAAATGGCACCCTGGCCAGGGGCGCCCCATTAAATGGCGCCCTAGTCAGGGGCGCTGTCACGTCCCGAGATTATGCAGCGGAAACAATCAGGAACGCGAACAGCCGGCATGGTAATCCTCGAGCAAGCAATATAATTAGAGCGCAAGAATAATCACACAAAGTAATTGCACAATAATTTAATCAAACTTCCACCTTTATTTCATATAAAATAATCATAATCCAAATACATGAATATTCGCCTCCTCTAGACTCAAATAAAAAAAATTACATGTAAAGACTCAATCTAGACATAATTTGACATTTTAAGTCTTCACTCGAATCCATATTCCTTTAATCGCTCTCGGACCCACTACTTGAATAATCCGAATCTGATTCACTCGTACTTCCTGAAAAAGATTAGAAAGTAGGTAATGAGCACACTTGCCCAGTAGGTATCTTCGTATCAACATGTAGGCAATGTTAAAGTAATTAATATTTTAGCTCTAAAGAATAAGATAAATCATGCAGATACGAATAAAGCCAAAGTAACAAGATACGATCAAACTTGAGATATGAGAATATGATTGAGCAAGCATGATCAAGCAAGAATGTATTTATGGCCGTTCATGAACAAGAATGTACTTTTCATAACCATGAAGGCTATGCACTAGAATGTCATGTAACAAGCAAGAATGTACTTTTCACTTAGTAACAAGTACTTCGTGAATTCATGTGGATTTCCGTGGATCCCGTGGATATTTCACTTATTTATAAAGAAAGTACTCCCAGTGCAATATGACGCCAGTAGCATCATACCGCATGGTTTATATAGTATGTTTCCGACAATCAGCCGAGGGGACTAGCATAGAGCCCTTAACACAATCAGTACTCAAACTGCATCTTCAAGTATAAATCAAACTACTTCCACGTTATAACAATAATATGGCCAAGAATGTCTAATTTTAACTATAGCTCCATGATAAAGTAACCAAAAATAAGAATGCTTCTATTGAGAATAAGAGAATTCAATAAACACATTTAATACTAGGTTATGCTATAGAAATAAATCGGCAGCATAACGGTACATTCTTTAACTCTCAAAATTACTTAGGTATCTTTAGAATAATGCGACAGGTTCTAGACAATCAATTGGACCATCTAGGAACATAGGAAAATCAACCCTTGAGTCAAACCCCGGGTTAATCAAACTCATGACATTAGCGGTCGTTTACCGGACCGTTTCTTGATCATGGCGGTCTAGTTCAGGACCGTTAATTAAGACAGTTCGATATTTTAAAAATAGGACATCTGGAGTCTTTAGCGGTCTAGCGGAGAACCGTTTAATATCCGTTAGCGGTCTAGTGAATGGCCGCTAGCATACTCTGGCGGTCAACCAGATGGCCGCGAAGGGTCCAGAATGCATAAAACACAGGTAAAAGTGCTTTCTAGACATTGGGTTTTAATGGTACAACCAGCTCGGTGTCCTAGAGGGAATCCCAAGCTCGCGGAGTCTTACGGAGGCCTTGAAACAAGATTTCCTAGTCCGTTGGAAGGAATATCCAAGAGAGAGATCATCATATCCAAGATTGTGTTCCTAATGTGTAAAAAGGTGTAACTAATGACAACATACCGGAATACGTGCCATGTACTTATGAAAATGACTCTGAGAAGAGAGATAGAATCATGTAAAACAGAGTTCAATCACCAATCCTATCTCAATTTGAAACATGTATTTATTACAAAATATATGAATTTGGTCACAAATTAACATAAGTTAAAATAATACCAATTATGCTTAGAAACATGGAATCTATTATGATAAACGATGAAATCAACTAAGTATATAAAACCACAACTTAAATCAGGCTTAAAAACGTAGTTAACTAAGTTTAACACATAATAATTATGGCAAATCTGCATTAAGTCTCGGTTAAAATAATGCAGATATTCAGAAATAGAAAACGGTCAAATGGACGCCCGCCACTTGCGGTTAGCGGTCTATGGTACGACCGCGACAGTTCGCTAGCGGTCAGAAAGAAGACAGTTTCTTCCTGTATTAATCTGAGTTCCAAAGACAACTAAACAAAAATGCTAATTAAGACATATCATGTAATGACCCAGAATATTTATATTATTTTAGGAATTATTTTATGATTTTCTGAATTTATTAGAAATTTATTAAGGCCCATATTCTAGAAGGTTATTTAGTCTATTCACGAATTATAATGATAAATACTAATTAATTAAATAAATAAGTGGATAAGACAAAATCAGAATTTGAATTCATTTCAAATTCGGCACCTACGATAGGTAATGGTCTATCGTGCGACCAACACAGGGACCTGACGCTCCAAGATTCGACCGTTACACTCTGTTAGTTCTGTGAATTGAAGAAAGATCAAAAAGATTAGATTTTTGATAGTCTATCTCTTAGGGATCGAGATGAGAGGACTAGTAAATGTCTTAAGGACTATCTGAAGTCGATCTAAGGTCTAATAAGGACTCTAGAATCGATCTAATTCTCAAAACCCTAGCTAGAACCTATAAATAGACCCTAGTTTTGACCTGCGCGACCCTTACATTGGCTCGCGTGGAACTAAGGTAAGGAGAGAGTATTTCGGGTAAGTTCTTTAGAACTTTTTGTTGTTAATACATAGGACTAACATCTCCCAAAATTTCGTACTAGGAGATCGACTACATAAGGAGCTAGAACCTTGCAAAGTTGCTGGTTTCATCACGTCAACCCAGGAACTGTACAACGGGGTGCTGAAGATCAGGAGATTAGAACACCTAAACAAGGTATTTAGAGTTCGGTTCTTTAGAACTTTTTGTTTCCCTTAGTTTCATCTTCTTACCCTCCAAATTTCACGTCTATAGGTCAAGGGATTACGAAGTTAGAGCAACGTGAAGTTACTAAAAATTCACAGGAAGGGAAGAACTAGGGCGTGTCTTGCAGTCCCGAATTGGAAGTTGAAAACTCAGGAAAGAGGTAAGTTATCTCATGAATGACAAGAACATCATGATAGGAGTAAAATTCCTCGGGTTTTGTTTGATTTCATGCACTATAGACCACGAATTTTATGTTTTAGTAGGCCTATGCATACATGCATATCTTTAGCCTTAATTAAAGATAAAATGTATTCTCTTGTTCCTTCACTGCAACCTATGCATCTAGATGGCCTATTCTTCATTTTGTCATGACAAGAGTAGTTATTTGTTTTGATTCTTCGTGCATGAGGTGTTTTAAATCATAGTTCTTTTTCTTTACTGTCAACAGTGCTCTGACAGATTATTGTTAGACCGTCACAATACTCTAACGGCCTTACGATAAACTGTCAGATCATCTGTCACACTTAAGTTTCTTTGTAATCTCTGACGGACCAAAATCAGAGCGTCACAACCTTCTGACGGCTCCACGATAAACCGCCACATCACTGTGACGTGCCTGTCTTAGACCGCCAGAGTGCTGTGTTCTGTCAATTCGAGACAGAATTGAAAACAGTCAACTTAGCTTATAAATAAAGCCTAGATATCAAAGTTTTGACATGTTTTCATGATTTTGAGTTTATTTATTGATTCATGATAGAAAGTGCATGTCTAAAGCACCTTGAGTTATTTTAAGCATACGTTAATTTCATTTGCTAAAACTCTATAGTTTTATATTAAACTATGATTTTAAATGTTGTATTGACGGAGTTTATCATAGTTTCATATCGTTACACATTCTTTCTCGTCTATAGAGTCATTTTCTTTAAGTACGTGGCGTATACTCCGGTATGTGTCCACTAGTTACACTTTTGTACTATAGGAACATTATCTTGAACTTGAAGACCTCTCTATTGGATAATCCTTCCAATGGACTAGGAAATCTTTTTTCAAGGTCTCAGTAATTCTCCGTGAGACTGGGATTCCCACTAGGACGCCGAGTTGGTTGTACCATTAAAGTCTAATTATCTAGAAAAGTACTACCAAAGTTTTAAATTCTGTCCATGTAACGGCCTATTACTCGACCGTCAGGCACATCTAACGGTCCAGTATACAACCATCACATTTACTGAGTCCAATTTATTCTTTCTGGATTCAGCCCATTCTAACTGTCCAATACTAGACCGTCACGTTCATGTAACGACCCATTAATTGACCGTCACAATTCCTGAGTACTTTAACCCGAGGTTTGACCCAAGGGTTGATATTCCAAATATTCCTAGATGGATTATTGATGGTCCAGGACTTGTCATATCATTCAAGATACTTAATTTTAAATTATGGAAGATAAGGAATGTACTGTTATACTGTCGAATTGTTTTCATGAGTATAACCTTATTTTAAGTCATTCTTGATCCCTCGCATTCTTAATTGAAGCGTTCATTCATTGAATTATTGTTATCATGAACTTGTTGAACTTGTTATATTACTGACCATATTTTATTGCTTGAAACATAGAAGTAGCTTAATTTATACTTGAAGATGCGATCGAGCATTGATTGTGTTCAAGGGCTCTATGCTAGTCCCCTCGGCTGATTGTCGGAAACATACTGTAAACTATGGGGTATGATGCTACTGGCGTGTCATTGCGCTGGGAGTACTTTCTCTATAAATAAGTGAAAATCCACAGGCACGACATATACACGTACATGACTTTCTTGCTTATTACATGATATTCCACAGAAATTCACCAAATACTTGCTCATAAGCAAAAGATGTTTGTGTGATGATTACGTGGTTTGCTAGTATATTCTCGATACATTCTTGTTCATGAAAGGCCATACCATATTCTTGATACATTCTTGCTAATTCATACTTGCTCATTCTATCTTACATGATCGTCTTGTTACCTTGGTTATTTACATGTGATTTATCGCATTTGCATGATTTCACTTTAGTTTCTTTAGAGCTAAAATGCTAATCACTTTAATAGTGCCTTCATGTTGATGCGAAGATACCTACTGGACAAGTGTGCTCATTACCTATTTCTAATCTTTTCAGGAGATGGAAGTGATTCGAATTCGGATTCGAGTTATACAAGTAGCGGGTCCGAGAGTGAATGAAGTCATATCAAAATGAGAGTGAAGACTTAGGAAAGTCAAATATTGTTTAGACCGAGTCTTTGTAATTTCCTTTTTCTTGAGTCAGATGGATTAAAGAAGGTTGAAAAGTTATTGTATTTGAATATTTTGATCTGATGAAATAAAGTTGGAGTTTGAGTAAATTATTATGCAATTACATTTTTATGTGTGATTGTCTTACGCTCTGATCGTTCTTGTTGGCAAGAGGCTTACCATGCCGACTGTTCACATTCCTCGAGCTAGTCTTCCGCTGTAATAAAGGCTCGGGGCATGACAGTTAAGTTGGTATCAGAGCCTAAGTCTCAGGACTTAGGGAGAAGAGTCACGTCATAGGATAAGTCCAAGGCTTAAGGACCCTTACCTATGAACTAAGGAAGAAATTTCCTCACCCATGCGAGGATTGGATAGAGCTCGGGATAAGATAGTTAATTAGTTTTAAGATTAATCTCTTTCTAATTCCATGAGAATTAACAATTGTTATTTCTCTTAGGTACCTCATTATTACAATGGCTCATCGCGTAATTGGGATGGCATGCAACAAACGGTTGCCGGCCTTACTCAGGCATTACAAACTATGGCTCAGGCAGGCGCAGGGGCGAGGGCTGGTGACTTGCATCGTAATTTTCGGAGCTTAAACCCTCCGCATTTCTACGGATCTTCTAATCCAGATGAGGCA
This sequence comes from Amorphophallus konjac, assembly GCA_022559845.1. Taxonomy (NCBI): domain Eukaryota; kingdom Viridiplantae; phylum Streptophyta; class Magnoliopsida; order Alismatales; family Araceae; genus Amorphophallus; species Amorphophallus konjac. The sequence goes on along the minus strand of CM040122.1, from coordinate 331,869,028 downwards.
GAAAACTGGATAGATGAAATGAATCGTATCTTCGATGTTATCCAGTGCACAGATCAAGAAAAAGTGCGTCTTGTAACATTTCAACTTAATAAAGATGCACGCACATGGTGGAAGTCAGTTTCGGCACCTCCGGTCGATGCACCTTATACATGGGACGGTTTTCTCACTCTATTCCGTGCTAAGTACTTTTCTGAGCATGTTAAAGAAAGAAAGGCTATAGAGTTCGCCTCTCTTCATCAGGGAATGATGACAGTCACAGAGTATCAACTTCAATTCTCCAAGCTAGCACCCTATGCACCACATTTAATCAGTACCGATTTATTGAAGGCTAATCGGTTTATGGACGGGTTACGACCCGATTTTATTCAGCAGCTCGGGACCTAAAACATCCGTACCTATGCAGAGATGGTCCAGCAGGCATATTTATGTGAGAGGACCTTAGAGAAGGTCGAGAAATTGAAAGGAAAGGGAGAAGAGTCCAGCCGACGATCTGATCGGCGTTATAAGAAAGAAAAATTTAGCATCACGGAACCTCATAAAAGCTGTGATAGTAAGAAAAGATCCAGGAGCGGGAATGGTGGAAGTTCCTAGAAGAACAAGAAAGTCAAAGAGGAGAAGGAGCAAGTCATGACGGCTTGCACATTTTGCGAGAAGTTTGTCCATTCGGCTGAAGAATTTTAGAAGCGCCTTGGCGCTTGTCTACGTTATGGAAGCAGGGAGCATCGTATGCCAGATTGCCCCCTTATGAAGGATCAATCATCTGGTGGTGGACGTAGGAGGCAAGCTCACCTCAACGCTGTTCTAGAGGAAGAAGAAGTGCCCAGGGATGGTGGGCTTATGGAAGTTACCCTTCAAATTTATTCCCGTCCTGCATTTGCGCTATTTGATATTGATGCCTCTCATTCTTTTATCTCCACTACTTTTACAAAAATATTACCAATTGCATCAGTTCCACTACCTTCAGATCTTGCTATTACCACACCCTTAGGTTCTAGAACAAAGCTTACCGAGTATTATCCTGATAGTGAGGTAATAGTAGAAGGTCACAATCTCCCCGCAAACTTAGTATGCCTTGACATGAAAGGTTATGATGCCATTTTAGGGGTAGATTGGCTTATAGATCATGATGCTGATATTAACTGTCGAAATAGGATTATATCCTTTCAAAAACCCGATCTTCCAAGATTTTCTTTCCTTGGTATCAAGTATAGGAAACATCTCACTATCATATCCTCTCTTCACGCTTGCAAACTTATCTCGTAAGGATGTGAAGCTTTTCTTGCTTCTGTTATTGTTACCGAGTCCAAAGAAAACATCCTAACAGACATCCCTATTGTAAATGAGTTCCGAGATATGTTTCCACCCGAATTATCCAATTTACCACCCGAGAGGGAAGTAAACTTCACCTTTGAACTCATTCCAGGAGCAGCACCTGTTTCTATAGCCACTTATAGGATGTCCCCCACAGAACTTAAGGAATTAAAAAGACAGTTGCAGGAACTATTAGATAAATGTTTCATCAGACCTAGCACATCCCCCTGGGGTGCGCCGGTTCTTTTTGTCAAGAAGAAGGATGGCTCTCTCAGGCTGTGTATCGACTACTGGCGATTGAATCAACTTACAATCAAAAATAAGTATCCGTTACCACGTATTGATGAGCTCTTCGATCAGCTTTAAGGAGCATAGTATTTCTCCAAGATAGACCTCAGATCAGGTTATCATCAGCTTAGAATTAAAGAAGAAGACATTTATAAATCAGCTTTTCGAAGTCGTTATGGCCACTATGAATTCGTGGTGATGCCGTTCGGGTTAACAAATGCCCCAGCAGCATTTATGCAACTTATGAACAATGTTTTCCAGTCATATCTGGACCAGTTCATCGTCGTCTTCATCGATGACATCCTGGTATAATCCAAGACAAAAGAGGAACATGAAGAGCATCTGAGAATAGCTTTGCAAACACTTAGAGAACATAAACTTTATGCCAAACTTAACAAGTATGAGTTCTGGCTCAAGGAAGTTTCATTCCTAGGCCACATTATTTCAAAAGAAGGTATCGCTGTGGATCCTTCTAAAGTAGAAGATGTCAGAAACTGGAGCCGGCCAACGACTGTATCAGAAGTAAGGAGCTTTCTGGGTCTAGCTGGTTATTATAGGAGGTTCATTAAGGACTTCTCAAAAATTACTGTTCCTTTAACTAGACTCACAAGAAAAGAAAATCCTTTTGTCTGGTCAGAGGAATGTGAAGAGAGTTTTCAAACTCTTAAGAACCATCTTACTACAGCTCCTATTCTATCACTACCGGTGGAAGGTGGTGGATTCGAAGTATATACGGATGCGTCTGGCATTGGCTTAGGGTGCGTCCTCAAGCAAAATGAAAAGGTAATATGTTATTCTTCAAGACAACTGAAACGTCACGAAGAGAATTATAATGTGCATGATTTGGAATTGGCTGCTGTTATTTTTGCCTTATAAATTAGGCATCATCATCTCTATGGAGAGAAGTTCACGGTCTACTCAGACCACAAAAGCTTGAAATACTTATTCTCTCAAAAGGAGCTAAATATGAGGCAGAGGAGATGGTTAGAATACCTCAAGGACTTTGATTTTGCTATTCAATATCATCCTGGCAAGGCTAATGCTGTAGCCAATACACTCAGCAGAAAACCAATGGGAAAGCTATCAAGTCTTATGATTAGTATGATTAATCTTATTCCTCAATTTGCTCAGTTGAACTTAGATATTGACATGAAGGAAGAAGATTGTTTTATAGCCAATATCCGAGCTTAGCCTACATTAATGGAGGATCTGGTCAGGCTACAAGACAATGATCCCGTATTACTGGAGATTAAAGCCAACATAGAACAGAGGCCGGATTTTTCTGTCTCCAATGATGGAAGATTACTATTTAAGGGCCGAGTGTGTGTACCAGATCATGAGGATACGAAGAAACTGATCCTAGAAGAAGCATATAAGTCCAAGTACACCATTCACCCCGGTAGTACCAAAATGTATCAAGATCTCAAAAGAAATTTCTGGTGGCCCAATATGAAGAGGGAAATAGCTGATTTCGTATCCCGCTGTCTCACTTGTCAATAAGTAAAGGCAGAGCATTTTAGACCCGCAAGTAAATTACACCTCTTGAATATTCCCGAATGGAAATGAGAGAGTATAGGGATGAATTTCATCATGGGGTTACCTAAGACCAGAGGAGGATACGATAGTATCTAGGTAATCATAGACCGATTGACTAAATCTGCACATTTCATACCAATCAAAAGTCGATGGTATGTGGGTATTCTAGCAGCATTATATATAAAGGAAATTGTTAAACATCATGGTGTCCCTGTCACTATCATATATGATAGAGATCCTAGATTCACATCGCAATTTTGGAAGGGTCTACAACATTCATTAGGGACTAGATTGAATTTTAGCACATCATTTCATCCATAAACTGATGGTCAGACTGAAAGAACAAATCAAGTAGTAGAAGATATGCTCAGGGCTTGTGCTATTGATTTTGGAGGAAGTTGGCATGATCACTTGTCTCTGGTAGAATTTGCATATAACAACAATTATCAGGCCAGCATACAGATGACACCCTTTGAAGTTTTATATAGAAGAAGCTGTAGATCACCAATATGTTGGAATGAAATAGAGGAAAGGTAATTTCTAGGCCTCGACATTATCAGGGATTCTTCAGAGAAAATTAAGCTCATTCGAGAAAGATTGCAGATGGCACAAGATAGGTAAAAATCTTATGCTGATAATCGAAGGCGCGACTTGGAGTTTCAAGTAGGAGATCATGTATTTCTTAAAGTTTCTCCAGATCGAGGTATTTGAAGATTTGGTATTAAGGGAAAACTTACTCCAAGATTTATTGGTCCTTTTGAAATTCTGGAAAGAGTTGGTGAAGTAGCTTATCGGATTACTTTACCTCCACAATTATCCGAAGTTCATAATGTATTTCACGTCTCGATGCTCAAGAAGTATGTGCCCGATCCTTTCCATGTCATCACTTACGACAATCTAGAGATTAAGAAGGATTTGACATACGAACAAAAACCAATCAGAAAACTTGAACAGGAAGTACGTCAACTTCGGAACAAGACTATTCTCGTGGTTAAAATCCAGTGGATAAAGTCACGAGAGACATGGGAAACCGAAGGAGCTATGCGCAAAAGATTTTCAGAATTATTTGAATGTAAGTACACTCTCCACAATCCATGTATTGAATTTGGAGACCAAATTCCTTTAAGTGGGGGAGGGTGTAATGACCTAGAATAATTATATTATTTTAGGAATTATTTTATGATTTTTTGGAATTTATTAGAAATTTATTAAGGCCCATATTCTAGAAGGTTATTTAGCCTATTCACGAATTATAAGGATAAATACTCATTAACTAAATAAATAAGTGGATAAGATGAAATTAGAATTTGAATTTATTTCAAATTCGACACCTATGATAGGTAACGGTCTATCGTGCGACCGCCATAGGGACCTGACACTCCAGGGTTCGACCGTTACACTCTGTCAGTTCCGTGAATTGAAGAAAGACCAAAAAGATTAGAGTTTTGATAGTCTATCTCTTAGGGATCGAGATGGGAGGACTAGTAACGTGTTAAGGACTCTCTGAAGTCGATCTAAGGTCTAATAAGGACTCTAGAATTGATCTAATCCTCAAAACCCTAGCTAGAACCTATAAATAGACCCTAGTTTTGACCTGCGCGACCCTTACATTGGCTCGCGTGGAACTAAGGTAAGGAGATAGTATTTCGGGTAAGTTCTTTAGAACTTTTTGTTGTTAATACATAGGACTAACATCTCCCAAAATTTCATGCTAGGAGATTGAGTACACAAGGAGCTAGAACCTTGCAAAGTTGCTAGTTTCATCACGTCAACCTAAGAAACTGTACAATGGGGTGCTGAAGATCAGGAGATTAGAACACTTAAACAAGGTATTTAGAGTTCGGTTCTTTAGAACTTTTTGTTTCCCTTAGTTTCATCTTCTTACCCTCCAAATTTCACGTCTATAGGTCAAGGGATTACGGAGTTAGAGCAACGTGAAGTTGCTAAAAATTCACAGGAAGGGAAGAACTAGGGCGTGTCTTGCAGTCCCGAATTGGAAGTTGAAAACCAGGAAAGAGGTAAGTTATCTCATGAATGGAAAGAACATCATGATAGGAGTAAAATTCCTCGGGTTTTGTTTGATTTCATGCACTATAGACCACGAATTTTATGTTTTAGTAGGCCTATGCATACATGCATATCTTTAGCCTTAATTAAAGATAAAATGTATTCTCTTGTTCCTTCACTGCAACCTATGCATCTAGATGGCCTATTCTTCGTTTTGTCATGACTAGAGTAGTTATTTGTTTTGATTCTTCGTGCATGAGGTGTTTTAAATCATAGTTCTTTTTCTTTACTGTCAGCAGTGCTCTAACAGATTATAGTTAGACCGTCACAATATTCTAACGGCCTTACGATAAACTGTCAGATCATCTGTCACACTTAAGTTTCTCTGTAATCTCTGACGGACCAAAATCAGAGCGTCACAACCTTCTGACAGCTCCACGATAAACCGCCACATCACTGTGACGCGCCTGTCTTAGACCGCCAGAGTGATGTGTTCTGTCAATTCGAGACAGAATTGAAAACAGTCAACTTAGCTTATAAATAAAGCCTAGATATCTAAGTTTTGACCTATTTTCATGACTTTGAGTTTATTTATTGATTCATGATAGAAAGTGCATGTCTAAAGCACCTTGAGTTATTTTAAGCATACGTTAATTTCATTTGCTAAAACTCTATAGTTTTATATTAAACCATGATTTTAAATATTGTATTGACGGAGTTTATCATGGTTTCACATCGTTACACATTCTTTCTCGTCTATAGAGTCATTTTCTTTAAGTACGTGACGTATACTCCAGTATGTGTCCACTAGTTACACTTTTGTACTATAGGAACATTATCTTGAACTTGAAGACCTCTCTATTAGATATTCCTTCCAATGGACTAGAAAATCTTGTTTCAAGGCCTCCGTAATTCTCCGCGAGACTGGGATTCCCACTAGGACGCCGAGTTGGTTGTACCATTAAAGCCCAATTATCTACAAAAGTACTGCCGAAGTTTTAAATTCTGTCCATGTAATGGCCTATTACTCAACCGTCAGGCACATCTAACGGTCCAGTATACAACCGTCACATTTACTGAGTCCAATTTATTCTTTTTGGATTCAGCCCATTCTAACGGTCCAATACTAGACCGTCACGTTCATGTAACGGCCCATTAATTGACCATCACAATTCTTGAGTACTTTAACCCGAGGTTTGACCCAAGGGTTGATATTCCAAAGATTCCTAGATAGATTATTGATGGTCTAGGACTTGTCATATCGTTCAAGATACTTAATTTTAAATTATGGAAGATAAGGAATGTACTGTTATGCTGTCGAATTGTTTCCATGAGCATAACCTTGTTTTAAGTCATTCTTGATCCCTCACATTCTTAATTGAAGCGTTCATTCATTGAATTATTGTTATCATGAACTTGTTGAATTTGTTATATTACTGGCCATATTTTATTACTTGAAATGTGGAAGTAGCTTGATTTATTCTTGAAGATGCGATCGAGCACTGATTGTGTTCAAGGGCTCTATGCTAGTCCCCTCGGCTGATTGTCAGAAACATACTGTAAACCATGTGATATGATGCTACTGGCGTCGCATTGTGCTGGGAGTGCTTTCTCTATAAATAAGTGAAAATCCACAGGCACGGCATATACACGTACATGACTTTCTTGCTTGTTACATGATATTCCACAGAAATTCACCAAATACTTGCTCATAAGCAAAAGATGTTCGTGTGATGATTACGTGGTTTGCTAGTACATTCTCGATACATTCATGTTCATGAAAGGCCATACCATGTTCTTGATACATTCTTGCTAATTCATACTTGCTCATTCTATCTTACATGATCATCTTGTTACCTTGGTTATTTACATGTGATTTATCGCATTCGCATGATTTCACTTTTTTTCTTTAGAGCTAAAATACTAATCACTTTAATAGTGCCTTCATGTTGATGCGAAGATACCTACTAGGCAAGTATGCTCATTACCTATCTCTAATCTTTTCAGGAGATGGAAGTGATTCGAATTCGGATTCGAGTTATACAAGTAGCGGGTCCGAGAGTGAATGAAAGTCATATCAAAATGAGAGTGAAGACTTAGGAAAGTCAAATCTTGTTTAGATCGAGTCTTTGTAATTTCCTTTTTCTTGGGTCTGATGGATTAAAGAAGGTTGAAAAGTTACTGTATTTGAATATTTTGATCTGATGAAATAAAGTTGGAGTTTGATTAAATTATTGTGCAATTATATTTTTATGTGTGATTATCTTGCGCTCTGATCGTTCTTGCTGGCAAGAGGCTTACCATGCCGGCTGTTCACGTTCCTCGAGCTAGTCTTCCGCTGTAATAAAGGCTCGGGGCGTGACATATCATGTCTGAAAATCAACATATATAAACTTCCATAACCATGATAGAACGTATATAGGCCAACAATATGCATAGGTTTGTATGAACAATAAAGAATTCCATTTTTTTCTTCATTAGGCTAAGAATCATGCATGAAGACTAAACTAGATGCATAGTCCTAAGTAAAACATGAAATTCTCAAGATATAATGCATGAAAACGAATGAAACAAGCAAGCTTTTATTCCTGACATAAAGTTTAAGCCTTTCATGAGATAACCTACCTTTAATAGTGCTCCTAAACTTCGAATTTCTGATTGGAATCAAGCCCTAGTTACTACACTTTCTTGTACTAAGTTAGTAACTTCACATCCCTCTATCTCCTGATTCCCTTGACCTAAAGATGTGAACTTTTTGAGGGTAAGTAGAGGATATGAAGGGGAACATAAAGTTCTAAAGACACTTTTGGTAAATACCTTGTTTAGGGCTCCGAATTCCTTGATCTTCTTGGGTCGGATGCACTAATCCCTGAGTTCTTAATGTAGAATCAACAACTTCGGATGACTCTAACTTCCTGTAGACTTGATCTCCTAGAACGAAAATTAGAGAGTAGTAAGTTATAACTATAATAAACAAATTCCTAGAAGAAACTTACCTCTAATTCATCCTCCTTACCTGAGTTCCACGCGTGCCAAAGTAGGGGTCGCGCATGTTAAATCTGGGACCTATTTATAGGATTTAGCTAGGGTTTGAGGATTAGAATGAACTTAGAGTCCCAATTAGACTTTCCATTCGATCTATAATCTTCCTAGACCTATCTAATTAACTGATAGAGTTAATCCAAGATGATTTGAACGCTAAAGATCCAACCTTTTCACGTTTTCTTCTATTCACAGAACTGAGAGTCGGTAGCGGTCATGGGAGGACCATTTTCCTCCCGTTAGCGGTCTCGCGATAGGCCATTTTCAACCTTAGGCGCCAAATTTGAAAGATTTCAAACTCTTTTGTTCTTATCCCTAATATTATCCTTTTATTTACCTTCCTAAGGAGTCATTACCCCTTAATTCCATGATTACACCTATTTTAGCTTCTAGAAAATGGGCTAAAGTTCAACACAACCTTTTTGGGCCTATTGGGTTTATTATTTGGGCCTAATCCTCTTGGATCAAATGTAGGGCCTAAATAATTGAATTTAATTATACAAAATTCATTTATAGCCCATTAAATGCTTTATAATTACATTTTTAAATCCAAAAAATTCTTAGAAAATTCTCGGGCGTTACAGGTGCCCTTCCCCAGGGTGCTCCACTAGACTCATAACACTGTTCATCGGGTGAAATTTCATGAAATTCGGAAATGAGGACATGGTTAAATAGAAAAAAATCTGGGGATTTCACAGTCATGCACATGCAGGAGTTTCATGATTTAGTTCAATAGATATAAATTTCTAAACATGGTGGCTACTAATCACGTAACTTTACTGTTCATGGTTTATAACATGTTCACAAAATCAGGAAGTAGAGACATAGATAGACATGAAAAAATAACAGGATTATAAGGTCATGCTCATGCAACAATTTTTGATTTTTCTTTCATAGATATAAATATTTAAACATGGATCAATTTACAAGAAATTGGGACAGATTATGATTAATGACAAACTATACAATCAGTATGTACATGGGGTACTTGACAGAGGTAAGATCATAGGTCTACTCACGCAAGAGTTAGTGTTTTAGATAGGCGTAGCCTAACATTTCCACTAAGTCTTTTGATATACCCCTGACTTAGGTGACCAGATTGTGGCTATGAAAGGTTTAACTAGCATGCATGTTAACCTATATTAACTACTAGTTAAGCCAGATCTTGAGAACACCTACCTTTTTGACGTAAACACGTAGAAGGGATAATAAGAAAACTAATCTTCTCTGCAACGATCCAACAGCAGGAAGAAGCACATAGGATGAAGATCTCCCTTCAGGTACGTTCCTGTAAAGACCTTATTCTACGGGCAGAGACAACATAGATGATGGGGCAATCACCTTCTAACACTAACGGGTATGAGATAGTTATCAGTGCCAGTGAAAAAGTAGCAATTAATGCTTCAATCGATTGTCAGGTAAGAGGGTACGCTGCCAGCAAAAAGAGGCTGTTCATGTTTACTTCTGGAAGGATGACATAATGGACTTCGGTTTGGTAGGTTGCTGGCATGGAAATGGCGACTTCACATGTAGTCTATGTTTAGGGAAATAACGCCTATGCAGGTGGGCGTTACATCCTTTGGGCCTTATATATATTATATATATATATATATATATATATATATTGATCTTGCCCAAAAAGAAATGGCGTTGGAATAGCACCCAGGTTAGGGGCGCTATTTCCTTGACTACTGTTCCTATTCCGAGCCATGCCGGGTGTGTTCCTGTTCCGTGCCATGCTAGGTGTTGAGTTGCGTTATTTTACACACACACACACACACACACACACACACACACACACACACACACACACATATATATATATATATATATATATATGATTGGTTGGTTGGTGGGGTTTGTAAAGAGGGTTCTATGTATACTGTGGGCTTTAAAACCGTGGGTTATGACCCTGTGGCTTTAGAAAATGACGCCCTTGTATAGAGGCCCTATTTTAAGTGAATAGTCTCTTGGAATAGGAAGGTGAATGGAGTCTTGGTATAGGGGCGTCCTTTCATCTTGTGATTGGAATAGGAGACCCCATTACGTGATGATGGCTTTAATTGTATATTTATATAGTGGCTCTCATTGGGTATTCTAACTTTTATTTAACCCTCTTATAGAGTTATCTTATTATAGAGTTATCTAAAGTTTTTATTTACTTGGGAAAAAAGTCTATACATTATTATTATTATTATTATTTTCTATCATTTTTATACGGGATGCTACACCCTTCCCCACTTAAAAGAATTTGATCCCCAAATTCAATTGCATATATGGAGACAAGGAGGGTGAGAAGTACTTACAGACTAGAATAGTTCTGGAAATCTCCTTCTCATAGACTCCTCGGTTTCCCTTGTAGCTTCTTGTTCTAAGCATCGATTCCATTGGATTTTTACTATAGGGATTATCTTGTTCCTTAAAATTCAAACTTCTCGGTTGAGGATCTTCATTGGCTTCTGCTTATAGGTAAGGTCCTTCTGTATCACCAAGTCAGTGTAGTCAATGACATGGAAAGGATCGTGCACATATTTCTTCAGCATGGAAACATGGAATACGTTGTGCACTTCCGATAGTTGTGGAGGCAAGGCAATACGATAAGCCACCTCGCCTACTCTTTTCAATACCTCGAATGGGCCAATAAACCTCGGTGTAAGTTTGCCCTTAACACCGAATCTTCTAATGCCTCAGCCAGGAGAGACCTTGAGGAAAATATGGTCTCTAACTTGAAATTTCAGATCTCTTCTCCTATTATCAGCATATGACTTCTGCCTGGACTGTGCTATCTTTACCCTTTCCCGAATGAGGTGTATCTTCTCAGTTGAGTTGCTCACCATATCTGGGCCTAGGATTTGCTTTTCACCAACTTCGTCCCAGCATATTGGAGATCAACAACTTCTGCCATAAAGTGCCTCGAAAGGTGCCATCTGGATACTGGCTTGATAGCTATTATTATATGCAAATTCGGCCAGGAATAAGTGGTCATGCCAACTACCGTCGAAATCTATAATGCATGCCCTTAACATGTCTTCAACAACTTGATTTGTCCTTTCTATCTATCCATCTATCTGGGGATGGAAAGCAGTGCTGAAGTTGAGTTTCGTCCCTAGAGAGTGTTGTAGACTCTTCCAAAAATGAGCAGTGAAGCGTGGGTCTCGGTCGGATACGATCGACACGGGAACTCCATGCAATCTAATAGTCTCCTTGATATACAAGGCAGTAAGGACATCAACCGACCATCGGCTTTTGATCGGTAAGAAATGAGCTGATTTAGTTAGGCGGTCGATAATTACCCAAATTTCATCATGTCCACCTCTAGTCTTGGGCAAGCCCATAATAAAATCCATGCCAATGTCTTCCCACTTCCACTTGGGAATATCTAGTGGATGCAGCTTTTCGACGGGTTTCTGATGTTCCGCCTTCACTTGTTGACATGTCAGGCAGTGAGATACGAAGTTTGCTACCTCCCTTTTCATATTAGGCCACCAGAATGTCCTTTTCAAGTCTTGGTACATCTTGGTAGCTTCAGGGTGGATCGTGTACCTCGATCGATGAGCTTCTTCAAGAACCTTGTTCTTCAACTCGGGACAGTCGGGTACACATGTCCATTCATGGAATAACAGTCTTCCATCGAGTGCCAACTTGAAATCAAGTCTCTCCTCTAGCTGGTCCCTTATCTCCACTAGTCCAGGATCTTCTTCTTGTAGCTTCTGAATTTTCGATAGCAAATCCGGATGTAGACTCATATGGGCTAGAGTAATACACCCGTCTTACCCGTCAGTGCTAATATTGAGTTTAGAGAATTCCTCTAATAGCTTCCATTCTTGAATCATGCAACTGGCCAATATTACTCTCGGCTTTCGACTGAGGGCATCAGCTACAGAATTACCACTATCGGGATGATACTGTATAGTGAAATCGAAATCCTTGAGATACTCGAGCCAACGCCTTTGCCGCATGCTTCGTTCCTTCTGGGAAAATAGATATTTGAGACTTTTATGATCAGAGTACACAATGAATTGTTCTTCGTAAAGGTAGTGTCTCCAGATCTTTAAGGCAAAAACCACTGCGGCTAGCTCTAAATCATGAACCGGGTAGTTCTCTTCATGCTTCTTCAGTTGCCGGGAAGAGTATGCAATGACTCTCCCATTTTGCATCAATACACACCCGAGGCCAATACCAGAAGCATCGGTATATATCTCGTACTTCTCTCCTTCAATTGACAATGATAAGATTGGAGCAGTGGTCAAGAGATCTTTCAAAGCTTGAAAACTCTTCTCACAGTCTTCATTCCATTCACAAGGTATTTCCTTGCGAGTCAATCGGGTGAGAGGAACAACAGTTCTTGAGAAGTCCTTGATGAAACGTCGGTAATAACCAGCTAGCCCCAAGAAACTTCGAATCTCCGTTGTATTTGTTGGTCGCTCCCAATTATTCACGGCTTCGACCTTTGATGGGTCCACGAAAATTTCGTTCTTCGAAATTATATGGCCTAAGAAGGATACTTCCTCGAGCCAGAACTTGCACTTGCTGAATTTGGCATATAATTTGTTTTCCCTCAATATCGGCAATGCTTGATTGAGATGTTCTTCATGGTCTTCTTCGGACTTTGAATAAATCAAAATATCATCGATAAAGACCACAATGAACTAGTCTAAGTGAGGCCTGAATTTACTGTTCATTAACTGCATGAAAGTTACGGGACCATTTGTTAGTCCGAAAGGCATAACAGTGAATTCGTAATGCCCATACCTGCTTCGGAATGCAGTTTTATGGATGTCTTCTTCTTTGATCTTCTGTTGGTGATAACCAGATTGAAGATCAATCTTGGAGAAATATTTAGCTCCAGATATTTGGTCGAACAATTCACCAATCCTCGGCAGTGGGTACTTGTTCTTGACTGTAAGGTGGTTTAACTGCCGATAGTCGATGCAGACTCTCATCAATCCGTCCTTCTTCTTGACGAATAGCACAGGCGCTCCCCATATGGAAGTACTTGGCCGGATGAAACCCTTGTTCAATAGCTTTATTAGTTGTTCCTTTAGCTCTTTCAGCTCAGCAGGAGACATTCTGTAAGGTGCCTTGAAAATAGGTCCAACACTAGGGACAAGGTCGATGGTGAACGACACCGCCCACTCTGGGGGTAAGCTGGGTAATTCTTCTGGAAAATGTCAGAAAAATCCCGAACTACACGGATGTCTTCAAGCTTAGACTCCTCGATGTCCGTGGTAGTTACAAATGCAATGAAAGCCCTACATCCTTTGCTTATAAGTTTACTAGCTCGGAGAGCTGATATAAGAGGTGATCTAGCTCGAGGGCTAATGTATACCAGTTCTGGGTAATCCACAAAAGTTATCTTGCCATTCCGGCAATCTACAGTTGCTTGGTATGTGGATAACCAATCAGCACATAGTATGACATCATACACTTCCATATCTAGGCAAATTAGGTCGACAGGTAGATTATTTCCTTTAACCATAATCTCACAGTTTGGGTAATGATGTGTGAGGTCGGCCTTGTTCCCGATAGGTGTAGATATGACTAAGTCTAACAATTCAGGCTCCTTAGTAAAAGCAGCAGCAAAATTCTTGGAAATAAATGAATGTGTTGCTCCAGTATCAAATAAAACTTTAGCCGTCTTAGAGCAAACGATTAGTGTATCTTCCACGATTCCTCCTTCCATTGGTTCCGTCTCTTGGAGAGCTTGCAGACGGCCTTGCTTCTTTGCCGGGAGCTTCTCGTCTTTAATGGCTTGCTCAGTCATCAGTGGGAAATTAGGGATCCGATGTTCTCGGCATCCACATCAGAGACAGGCTCCTAGCTTCCTCCAGCATTCCTCGGTGCTATGACCAGCTTTGTCACAGTACTTACAAACTTCCTTGGAAGGTGTGGTAGTGGAGAATGGCTTGACATTCTTTTGAAATTTCCTTCCTTTGGAGGATTCCCATCCATTGAAGTACCGCTTCTTGTTGAATGATGCTTTAAAATTTCCTGGTCTTGTGATAGGTTCCTTCTTGTCCCTTCCTCGGATCCTCTCTGATAATTCGGTGGCATCCTCGAGCAACTGCGCACGCCGAACCATTTTCGAATAGACTTGGATGTCCATCGGTGCAAGTTGTGTAATATAATAGAGCCGAAGCCCATTGAGGAACCTTTTAGCCTTCATCTTCTCCGTACACACCAAGTGGGGTGCATACTTGGATAGTCTTGAGAATTGAGCCTCATACTCGGCCACTTTCAAGGCCCGTTGTTTCAATGCAGCAAATTCCGCGGCCTTCTTTTCCTGGATATGGTCGGAGAAGTACTTGTTGTTGAAGTGCTCGGCGAATTCATCCCATGTGACGTGGTCAGCGAGCAATGTTGCTTCCATGGATTCCCACCAACATCGAGCGTCCCGCTCCAGTTGGAATATAGCCAGTAGAATATTTTCCTCGTCCGTGCATTGCATCACACGGAAAATTTATTCCATTTCCTTTAACCAATTTTCGACATCCTCGGGGTCAGACGAACCCGTGAACCTTGGTGGGTTCATGTTACGGAAACCCCTGTGAAGATCACAGGCTCCACGATTAGCACCGCCTTGCGCCACTTGCTGTAGCACCTGTGTAAGGCCTTGAACGGTGCACTGCATCTCGCGCCATTGTGCTCTTTCAGTAGCCATGATCCTACAAAAGGGTTTAAGCATAAGAAAGATCAGGTTTTGAGGAGGGTAAATCTGGTTTGACCCAGAAACGACCCAAACACGAGTGGCCCATTAAGGTTTGGGCAAGTTAGGCCCAGACAAGGGGAGAACATACACGCTCAGCCCAATAAGAAGATGACCGGCCTAACAGAGCATCGGATTCCACGGCGCCGATGAGGCCGACCCAAGCGCAGTTCTCACCGGAGGACACTCCGACGACTGACTGTTGCCCCCATGACGTCGGCCTTGACCCCGAAACGGACGAGCACACACCATGAGTGCCGTAAGACTCGCCCAGGGACCGGCCGACGCCGAGGCTATCGCCCTCCAATAGGAAACTCTCGCCAACATAGCGGGGAATGTTACTCTACTATATGGACCCTTCCCTATCAAGGGATGAGGCCCCTTGCTCCAGGACAACACATATAAAAGGGACATTGACAGAAGAGGAGAGCACGGTAGATTCTTCTACTAAATCCCCATACTACTACGCAAGAGGAGATACGGTGGAGACTTCTGCCACTAGAGCTTCCTATTGAGAAGAGAGCAACTCGACCTGTAACTACGACAGAGAGGCCATCCTATACGTCCAAAGAGTCACTTCCTCCTGCACGGCCTTACCACCCAGCAAGCACTCCTCGAGAGCCCACTGGGAGTGGCGAGCACGCGTGCAGAGGATCTACATGCCTCCTAGATCGACTACTACGGCTTCTACTTCTCTCTTACCTTGCTCTTCTCTATTACTCATTAATCCCTTGCTGACTTGAGCATCGGAGGGTTGTCCCCTGGGGTAACACCCGAGACTCCTTCTGACGCCCTTCTGGTTTCTTGGTGTGTGCACGGCTCCACGGGCGCGAGACGACTTCCCCAACAAATAAATAGAGAAGGTGGTACGTGGCCTAGGAACCATTTTCCTACCGCTACACTTGGCGCCGTCTGTGGGAACACGAGCGAAAAGCTATGGCGTCCCGTGGAAGCCTCTGCAACGCCAGCAACCAGGGGCGGGGTTCCCATCAGGGACCCAACTCTCATCGGGGATCGTAGGAAGCTTCTTCCGCGCGCCCTCGACAAAAGGTTACCCCAGGTGACCTAGATGAGCTCCGCCAGGAAGTCCGAGCCCTGGCGGAATTCTGCCGAGAGCTCTGAGACCAGAGGCCCCAATACGCCCCACTCGAGCGACGGGAGGGCGAAGGAGGCCAGGCCGGAGAAAATTTTCGGCAGGTACGGGAGGTATCCCACGCCTCCATCGCAAGGACCCGGCGGTCACATAGTGTGCCTGCGCCTAAGGTACGCAGCCCACTCCATTCTAACCCAGACATGGACCGCCGGCTCCAGCAATTCGAGGAGATAGAGGATAAGGTCCGGTACCTAGACGACGTCCTCCTGGCCACCAAGAATCGCGGCCTCATCGACGGCGATCAAGACTTCCATGCTCCCTTCTCCAGGGAAATCATGGAAGCCCCCATCCCGCCAAAGCTTCAACTGTCGTCATTCGCCTCCTACGACGGCACCACTGACCCGGCCGACCACCTGCACGGCTTTGAGTCCCACATGGTGTTCCACTGGGCCTCGGACACCGTGAAATGCTTGGCGTTCGTTACGACCCTCCGAGAGAACGCCCGAGCGTGGTTCGAGTCCCTGCCAGCTGGGACAATCTCCTCCTTCCAGCAGCTCAAGAAGCTGTTCAGGGAGAACTTCGTGGGCTGCCGAAAGGTAGCCAAGTCTGCTGTAACCCTGCTCGTCCTCAGGCAGGGGAAGGAAGAAGCGCTATGGGACTTCGTCTCCCGCTTCCGCGTGGAGGCACTCCGTATCCCCCATCTCGACGTCGGCATCGCCACCACGGCACTCACCCAGGGGACGGTGGACCACATCCTCCAGCGCGTGCTTGGAGTCGAAGCCCCGATGACCCTTCCAGACCTCCTCGCGCTAGCCCAGAAGCACGCGTGTTGCGAGGAGAACACTGGGGCCCTGCACCGCGCGGTCGGGACCGACCAGCCCGACCTCAAGAGAGCCGCCGACCCGCCACGAGAGGGTCGGAGCAAACGGGAGTGACGCGATGGGGACCACCGAGATCGCTCCGAGAAGGAAAGGGGTGGCTACCGCCACTATACACCCCTAACGGCCCCACCCGACCAGATCCTAATGGAGATCCGCGAGGAGCCGTTTCTCAAGTGGCCTTTGCGGATGAAGTCGGATCCCAACTCGGGACCATGGCCACGACACCGCCGACTGCATCAACCTGAAGGACGCTATCGAGGATCTCGTCCGCAGGGGACTCCTCGAAAAGTTCCTTGCCAAGGCCGCCGAAAGACAACAGAAGATGCCTCCCCCGATCGATAATCTGCCCAACGGAAAGGAGATCATGATGATCTCTGGAGGGCCCACCGCGGGGGGAGATAGCGCGAGCAGAAGACGTCGGTACGCGACGGCCATCAACACGGCGGACCAAGGCGATGGCACCCCAAGGGAACTTTCCCCCTCAGGTCACCTGGGAGACCCCATAGTCTTCTCTGAGGATGACCTTGAAGGCGTCACGATGCCCCATTCTGATGTTTTGGTGGTTTCCGCCACCATTAATTAATGTACTGTACAACGCATCCTGGTTGATAATGGAAGTGGACCTGATGTTATTGCATATGACTGTCTTGTGCTCATGGGTGTGGACGTGTCATGACTCGCGCCATTGCACACACCACTGTATGGATTCTCCGGCACGACTGTCTACATGGAAGGATGCATCTCGCTCCCGATTACGTTCGGGACGGCACCCAAAGAGGTAACCTTCCTCGCCGACTTTACTGTGGTTCGTGCGATGATAGGGTACAATGCCATCATCGACCGAGGAATCCTCGACACACTCCGAGGCGTGCCTTCCTCCTACCACCAGAAGCTTAAGTTCCCCACCCCACGCGGGGTAGGGGAAGTCCGAGGGGATCAACGAGAATCCAGAAGGTGTTACCTTATCTCCACCCGTGATCGACGTCCTAAAGAGATGCCTCCAGAAAAGAAGGTGAGGACCGAAGATCCGGGTCCGAGCACGAGCGCGCCAGCCGAGGATTTATACCTCATCAAGATTGGGGACGACCCGAGCAGATCACTGAAGATTGGCACTACTTTGGCCGAGCACGATAAGCAAGCGCACGCAAGCTTCCTCACGGCCAATCTGGACGTGTTCGCTTGGTCCGAAGACAAGCTTCCAGGGATTCCCCTGGAGGTCATCACGTACCAACTAAGGTTGGACCCCACCTGCCTCCCGGTACAGCAACACCGAAGGCGGTGCAACCCCAAGCGACAGGCCATCATCAGAGAACAGGTGGGAGAAAAATTGCGTCAGGGCTACTTTGACCAACCCAGTATCCGGATTGGGTAGCCAATGTAGTCCTGGTGCCCAAAAGTAACGGGAAGTGGCGAATGTGCGTGGATTACACCGACCTCAACAAGCCCACGCCCAAATATAGCTTCCCCATTCCACGGATCGACCAGCTGGTCGACACCACGGCCGGGCACAAAATGCTGAGCTTCCTCGATGCCTATTCTGGGTAGCATCAGATCAGCATGCACCAGCCTGACCAAGACAAGACCACGTTCATCACCGACCACGGCTTATACTGCTACACTTGCATGCCGTTCAGGCTGAAGAATGCCGGAGCTACGTATCAACGCATAGTCAACCATATGTTTGACTCACAAATCGGCCGTAATATGGAGGTCTACACCGACGACATGCTCGTGAAAATCCTCAGAGCAGCCGAACACTTGCGCGACTTGGCGGAGACCTTCGCCACGCTCAGAAGGTACAACATGAAACTCAACCTTGCTAAATGTGCGTTCGGGGTACGGTCAGGCAAGTTCCTAGGTTTTCTCATCACCCACTGAGGAATCGAAGCCAACCCCGACTAGATCAGAGCAGTGTTGGTGATGGAGCGACCTAAACGGGTGAGGGACGTACAGTGCCTCACTGGGCCCATCACCGCTCTGGCCCGGTTCTTATCCCGAGCCGCCGAACGATGTCTACCCTTCTTCCGGCTGATCAAGCAAGCCAACCAGGCACCGGAGAAGAAGGGATGGATCGACTGGGACCAGGGGTGCAAACATGCATTTGAAGAACTGAAACGCTACCTGACGACACCTCCTGTCCTCGCCAAACCCCAAGGGGGGGAACAGTTGCTCTTGTACCTATCCATAATGCCCAGCACTATGAGTGCTGTGCTCGCACGGGAGGGGACGGGAGTCATGAAGCCTGTCTACTATGTCAGCCGAGCATTGTAAGGACCAAAATTCTGGTATTCGCGGACCGAGAAGTTCGCCCTCACACTGATTACAGCTGCTCGCAAGCTACGACGATACTTCCTGGCCCACCCGATCATCGTCCTCACCGATCAGCCCCTCCGATAAATCCTTCTGAACCTTGATGCGTTCGGGAGACTGGTCAAGTGGGCCATCGAATTGGGAGAATTCGACATCAGGTTCCGACCGAGGATAGCGATCAAGGCCCAGGCTCTCGCGGACTTCGTTGCCGAATGCACCCTACCCGCCGAAGACTCACCCGAGAAGTCCTTGGGGCCCGCCTGGGAACTATACGTCGACGGATCATCTTGCACCGCGGGCAACGGCGCGGGGTTGGTCTTACTCTCACAAGAGAGAGTGGAGCTACAGTACGTCCTGCGCTTCAACTTTCCGACCACAAACAATGTGGCCGAGTACGAGGCGCTCGTCTCCGGGTTACGCATGGCGAAACACCTGGGGGCGTCAAGCGTGCGAGCATACATCGACTCCATGCTCATCGCCAACCAGGTCAGGGGGGAGTTCGAAGCCCGCGACCCCTCCATGATGAAATACTTAGAGAAGGCCAAGGCCGCGGCAAAAGAATTCACCCACTTTGAAGTGGTCCACATCCCACGCGAGGAGAATGTCCGAGCAGACGCCCTCTCCCACCTAGCATCAGCCACTACAGTCTCTAGTTCCAGATCGATCCTGATAGAGGAACTGTCAGCACCGAGCATAGATGATCCAACATTCCAGGTAAACGCCATCGACTACGAGCCTTCCTGGATGGATCCCCTGCTCGATTTCCTCCTTTAACAACAGCTCCCGAGTGACCACGCCGAAGCTCGGCGCACGCGGGCAAGAGCGGCCCACTTCACCATGGTGGACGGCCAACTATACCGCCGGTCCCTGTCAGCTCCTCTACTCAAGTGCCTCTTCCCCACGGAAGCCAACCAGGCCATCCAAGAAGTCCATGAAGGACTCTGCGGAAGCCATGTGAGAGGGTGAGCACTCGCAAGGACGCTGATCCGACAAGGGTATTGGTGGCCCACCTTGCAACAAGACTGCCTCAACTATGTCCGAAGGTGCCCCCAATGCCAGAAATATTCCTACCTGCACCACCAGCCAGCAACGCAGCTCCACGCCTTGACGGAGCCACGTCCGTTCGCTCGGTGGGGGATCGACATACTGGGACCCTTCCCTGAAGCACTAGGAAGAAAGAAGTTCCTCATAGTCGCCATCGACTACTTCACCAAGTGGTTTGAAGCCGAACCATTGGGGAAGATAACAAGCGAGGCAACCTGGAAATTCGTGTTGCGAAGCATCATTTGCCGATTCGGGATCCCAAGGGTTCTTACTACTGACAACGGCAAACAGTTCGTGAGCACTGTCTTTCAAGAGAAGTGCTCGGAGTTGGGGATCTGGAACCACTACACCTCGGTGAGACATCCCCAAGCCAACGAGCTGGTGGAAAACGCCAACCGTACTCTACTTCATGGCATCAAGACCCGTCTGGACCAGGCAGGTGACACATGGATTGATTCAATCCCCAACATTCTATAGGCTCACCGGACCACCGCTAGAGCCGCCACCGGGGAGACACCTTTTCATCTCGCTTACGGGGCAGAGGCAGTGGTTCCGGAGGAAATATCCAACCCCTCGTTATGAGTGGGACATTTCAACGAGGCCAGTAACAACCAGGCAATGCGAGAGAACTTGGACTTGCTCGAAGAAGAAAGAACCAACGCCCAGGTAAAACTTGCGGCATATCAGCGGAAGCTGGCTCAATATTACAATGCCAGGGTTAAGAAGCGGCACTTCTTTCTCGGAGTCCTGGTTCTACGGTGAGCAAGCATGGCTGACCCAAGAGGTGCCCAGAACGTGGAAATCCGTCAACCTTAGGAAATACTTCCAGTGAAACATCACCAATCGTACCCCACTAAGGTATGTTGCCCATGAAAGGTAACCTAAAGGTTCCCTAAAGGCGCGAGCGCTGCTCCCTTTGAAAACAAGAAGGTAACCTAAGGGTTCCCCAGAGGCGAGCACCGCTCCCCTTGAAAATGAGAAGGTAACCTAAGGGTTCCCTAAAGACGAGGGCACTGCTCCCTTTAAAAATGAGAAGGTAACCTAAGGGTTCCCTAAAGGTGAGAGCACTGCTCCCCTTGAAAATAAGAAGGTAACCTAAGGGTTCCCTAAAGGCGAGAGCACTGCTCCCCTTGAAAACAAGGAGGTAACCTAAGGGTTCCCTAGAGGCGAGCACCGCTCCCCTTGAAAACGAGAAGGTAACCTAAGGGTTTCCTAAAGGCGAGAGCACTGCTCCCCTTGGAAACAATGAGGTAACCTAAGGGTTCCCTAAAGGCGAGCACCGCTCCCCTTAAAAACAAAGCAAAAACCTAAGGGTTCCTGTGAAGGATGCGAACGCTGTGGAATACAAGCACGGAGGATCGCCCAGAAAGCACACAAAAGCACTCCGCAAAAGGTACACAACAGTATTGGCTCAAAACAAAGAATCTATATTTCTTTAGTCAAAATACAAACTGCCAGAAATTGGCAAAATACCCTTACATGGGCCAAGTACAAGTACATGGAGGAACAAAACGTGCTCAACAGTGGCAACTCGCTCCTTCGGCATCATCCTCTATCAACGATCATGCAGAATCTCTGAGCAGGCGTAGGTACCGATCTTCATTCTATGGGAGGGTACCTACGGAGAAGCCTCCTATGCCAGAGAAGAGGGACAAATCCCTCAGGCCAACAAAGGGCTTCACTGGTAGATGGCCTACACAAGGAAAACTAGGCCAGTAGCTCCGGCCACCCCTGCTTGGAGGAAGACCAGCAAGGTCCAGCCGTTATAGGGAACAAGCCGACCTACCCAAGCCAACGGGCGACATCGGTACTACGAGGCCAACACATTATGAAGGCCTCCCCAGCGTGCTGGCCATGCCTCCAAACTGGCAAACAAGGCCCCGCTACCCCGGCTGCCACCAACGCCTCCCTTGAATGGAGAGGTTGTCTTGTGACTTGCCGCCGACAGCGCGCGGCGAGTCCCCATCAGCGGCAGGGAGAGACGTACTGGCCATGCCTGCAAACCGAGGAGCCCACCGCCGTCGTTCAAGCCGCACGACCACGCCTACCAAGTGGAAGAATGGAAAATAGATTCCACCCTTCCTTACGATCCTTCCTACCAGAAAGTAGGAAGATGTTCCAGCAACGAGGAGCATCTTACCAAGCACCTACAAGGAGCAAACAACGGTTATATGCCGCAAAGACAAGCAAGGGGAACTAGCTGAAGAATGGAAAGCGGCAATACCCTGACACTTTTCATCCCTTCAAGGATGGAACTTATCCTGTTCAAGAAGCAGGACTCCTCTGCCGGCATACAAGCGGTTAACCTTCTCCAAGGCCTCCCGCCAGCCATCCAGGTATCCGAGCCTGTACTGCTCAGGAGCAGGGACACCCTCACCAGGCGCAGGCCACGGCCGCCACGGTACCGGCGCTGGGTTTCCCCGGAGGACCAAGGGTTGACGATGAGCCTGTAGAAATTCGTCATCCGAGGACTCTCCTGAGGACATTCTCTAAGAAGGCTACCTACAAAGGTTCGCCAGTGCAGTGCTGATCGCTGGAGCGCTGCGAAAGCCACCATTTATAGGGAAAGCAAAGCCCCCAAGAGTATGAGGACTCCTACCGCCTCAATCAAATCTGTGGAAACCGAAGCGACAAATCCCGAAAGTCGCGCTCCCTCGGAGCCCTCACTAAGGACGCCGCTTCATATCCTCAGAGGATCTCGCGACGGTTCAGGAGGGGGGATATACACGGAAGAAATCTCAAGATTTGTAGATAAAAGGAAGATTTTCATTTAAAAAAAAGAGAAATTACAAAAAGGAGGCTGCTGCCTTGGAAAGTACAGAAAAAAGAAAGACAACTAGGGGCATCCTCTCAAGGACCTGCCCCGGTTACATCATCACGTGCCCTAGTCTCAGCAGGCGCATGCACAGCAGTGGCATTGGGAGAAGGTGGCTCATCGGTTAAGACCACCACAACAACATCTGCGGGTGCTTGCTCGCCCGCGCTCGACACCGGCCGTTCGGCGCCCGCCTCTATGGGTTCGGGCCCCTCTTCTTCGTCGTCGGCCTCCGAACCATAGGGATTTGAAGGGGGGGAGGACTAGATCCTTGAGGTCGAAATGCCTTGCCGTGGCCTTCACGGTAGCACTCCAACCCTCCCAGAAGCCGCGGTCACATGCCGGCCCGTAGTACTCCAAGGCCGCCTCCATCAGCTCGGCCTGGTAAGCCGAGGAGGAGTGGAAGGCCTCCATAGCCTCCTCGCTGGCTGAAGATAGGGACGTGCGTAGCCTGGCGAGTTTCGCCTCGATCTCCTCGCCGCGGGCCCCCTTAGCACGGGCCTCCACCTTCAGCTTGGCCGCACGCTCTCTGGCCGCGTCAGCTCGCGCCCGGAAAGAGTCCCGGTCGCGCTTCATACCCGCCAGGGCCAACTCCAGCTGGGACGACTGTTCTAGAAGGCCGGTGTTTGCAGCTTCGGACTCCTTCAAACGCCCTTCGGCCTCCGCCTGGAGGGCCCGACTGGCCGCCAGCTCACGGGCAGCATCAAGGAAGCGGTGCCTCCACAGCCTGACGACGTTGACGACCAGGCATACGCTCCTCGCAGCGACGGCCGTTAGCTCATGCACGGTCTCAGGACCGAGCTCCCCAACGTGCTCATGCCAGTGAGCACTCCGCACCATGAGGTCGACAATGCCCGGGACACCCGGCATCCCCGCCGGTGAATCCTCAGGCTGCGAGGACTGACCACGCGGAGGGACCCTCTGCGGAAGGGGAAGATCAGCTTCGACAGCAGCAGGGGCCTTGCCCCTTTTGCGCCCCCGTCCACCGGAAGGGGACGTCGGAGTAGCAGCTGTAGACGCTGCCGGAGATGACGGCGGGCGAACACTGGGGGGAGGCACCCCAGACGAGGGTGGGACCCGGCTCCTGACCGGGGTCGAATCCCTCCCCCTCTTCCTCGACCGACGATGACTATCCATCTCAACCAGCTCATCCTCGGTCAGATAAGCTTGACCACCGCCAGCCATGGCGGACTCGTCACCAGGTGCACTGGGAGTAGCTTCGGGGGAACTCCGCCGAAGACTGGGCCCATCGCTACCCACCGACGCCTCGGGCGAACGCACTAGAGGAATGCCGACAGAGGCTGGATACTGCAACCTCCCCGAGACAAACTCTACCTGGGCTGGGGGAGCGGCAACCAACACCTAGCCAGCCCCCGGGGCGACGTGATCCACGGGGCGAGGAGCGAGCCGCGACAGCCGAACGATCTCGGGGGTCCAACCCAGCACCTCAGTCGCCCCTAAAAATAATAAGCGAGGTCAGTCAAGCATCAGTCACTACCACCATGACCCTGCGGGAAAATAAAATCAGTGCCCTGCGGCAACGGAGGACACAACCCCAGCTCTCGAAGCAACGCCGGGGTCAAGATGTGGTCTGCATCGACGAGGGGATACCGGGAAACAACCTTCAGATCCCGGCGCCTCTCAGCATTAAGGGGAGGCTTCGAATCACGCCAGGGGCAAGGAAAGCCACCTCGTATCTAACCATCAGAGGCCCTTTCCCAATCCTTCGACTTGGTGAGGTATACGTACCGCTCCGCCCATCCCTTACGGTTGGCCACGGTACGGGAGACTGTGATAAAATGGTCGCGGGCACGAGCCTTGAAATAGGTGAAAAAGGTGTCGGAGGGGCAACTCTGGAGAAGGAAGAATTGCCGAATAGGTCGATGCTCGGTTCCACCGACGCTCTACGGCAGGAATAGACAAACCCGCAGAAGATGCTGTAAGAATTGGGGGATATGCCCCCAGGGTTCCGCCCGTAGTGGCAGAGGACGGCTGTGATAAAAGGATGGACCGGGATACGAAGACCCGCCTGAAAGGAGGCTACCAGGATCATGATCCCGCTAGAAGGGTGACTCGTTATGTCGTCTCCCACTGCGGGGAAGACGATGTCATACTTGGGGGGAATTTGAAAGGCCTCCCTCAAGCCATGAAATACCCTATAGGCCACTAAAGGTGGGGAGCTGGGTCGGCTAGTGCCCGCACCTGAGGTGCTCGGCATACCGCCACGACTCTGAGGCATCCCCTCCGAAGAGGAAGACTCGACGCTACGGGCCCTCCTACTTGGAGGCATCGCTACCGAAGAAAAAAAGAACAGAGAAAGAAGGATCCTCACCAGACAAGGGGAGGAAGACGCCTATGAGGAAGGAAGACGCCGACCAGCAAGACGTGGATATGGTTTTGCGGAAGTCTCCACAGCGCTTCTTATAAACCATCCACTATAGTTCGATGGTTGCCCCCTGAGGGTCAGGCGAAGGGACGCCTGTCGCTACGATGGTACGGATATCGAGGCCAGGCGACTGTTCTGAGCCCACATTCCCAGAACAGGACAAGACCCGGAGTCATCATTGCCAGCGTGGCCTCTGCCACCGCTAGAGACGCCTTGCGCGCCAAGCAGGTCTCGAAGCCACCAACTCCCTCCGTACGAGGACATCATCTTCGGATCACACCCTCCAGAAGAACCCTCTCTTGGGCTACTCTCAGTCCCCTGCGAGTGCTCGGCAACTAAGAGTAGGGGGGGAAGTGAGGAGGGTAAATCAAGTTTGACCCAGAAACGACCCAAACACGAGTGGCCCATTAAGGTTTGGGCAAGTTAGGCCCAGACAAGGGGTGAACATACACGCTCAGCCCAATAAGAAGATGACCGGCCCAACAGAGCATCGGATTCCACAACGTCGATGAGGTCGGCCCAAGCGCAGTTCTCGCCGGAGGACACTCCGACGACCGACCGTTGCCCCCATGACGTCGGGCTTGACCCCGTAACGGGCGAGCACGCACCATGATGCCGTAAGACTCGCCCAGGGACCTGCCGACGCCGAGGCTATCACCCTCCAATGGGAAACTCCCGCCAACATAGCGGGGAAAATTACTCTAATAAACGGACCCTTCCCTATCAAGGGATGAGGCCCCTCGCTCCAGGAACATTACTCTAATAAACGGACCCTTCCCTATGCGGGACGGACACGCGACTTGGGACTCTAGCTCACGATCGCCCCTAAGCGAGGGAAGACGTGTGACCGTGCGCAGTTGAGAAACCGATAGTGAGTCTCGGGTATCGGCCTTTCCGCGTGTACTCGGATCGAGTCACAGGACGGGTCACTCACTCTCTCTCGCAGCGGTGATAATAATTATGATCGAGCTAGAATAACCTATCACTCATGCAGCGGCATTTAAAAATATACGAGTAAAGGAAATGCGATAAGAGAGAGGGGGCGAGTTTACCTCCAGGCTCCGGGAGTGGGAAGATGATCCCGACCAAGTCAGTAACTCCCGGTACTATAAATATTTAAATTACAGCAGTGAATTTTAATGCCCACTCCACGCAGAGAGGTAACGGGCTACAAGTGGGCCCAGGAGGACCGATCTTGGGTTGACGGGCATCACTTGGATCCGCTCGTCGGTGCCGTCTGGAAAACGCTTGCTGTGGGTTGTGGGGCCCATGTGTGACTCAGCCCTCCGAATCTGGCGGGGTGGGTCCCTTTGTGAATGGGGCACCTGGAGGAGCGATCCCTGGAACGGCGACGTGCTGGTTCACCTTGCGGAAGGCGAGGCGACTCCGACCGACAAGTGTGAACTTGCTGTCCACGGATCTGCACTTCTGTTTTTGGCCTGCGTGACTTGGCGAAACTCGCTGCTGTGATCACTCCCGACGTCGGATCGGCGCGAAAGTGGTACCGTTGGAAAGCTCTCTCAGAGATATTCAACCAAGGACTGGGGCAGCAAATTTGAAGACTCTGTATTTTTCGTGGTGGATTTTACAAGGGACTGACTGACAGACTCAGAAAACTCAGGACAGATCTAAGTTTTCCTGATAACTTACGTTGACCGTGACTCAAATCACAGATATGGAACTTAGACTCTTCACAAAAGTTGTAGAGGGGGAAACAACGAAGACGGGGATAATTTTTATTTGACTTTTGGTGGAGGTTTCGAATTTTTGAGGATTTTATACTGGCTGGGGGTCGGATCTGAACTGCACAGAACAGAACAGATTGGGGAAAAGATAGCAATTTTTAAAAATAGTAAAAGGACTCTAAAAATTCTAAGAAAATTCATGAATGATGGGGGTGGTGGACAGAACTCCCAATAAAATTGGTGACCCAAGAAAATAAGGGGAAAGGGGTCGAAACGTGGAAACAAAGGGTTGCTGTGACAGGATCTGAACAGTAGACAGAACTGGAAGGTGGGGAAACAATAAAATAGAAAAATAGAAAACGAAGGGTAAATGACTGGATTTTTTTTGTGGAGGCTGGGGTGGACGTGGATGACTAACCCTCCAAGGTTGGACTCGATCGAAGCTCCTGATAGAGAGCTAAAATTCGAGCTTTAATGCCCTATCCTGATGTAGATAGAACTCCGACGATGATGGCGGCAGTGTGATGGCGGTGCGATGAATCAGAATTCAGAGGATGAGAAGAAGAAGTAGAATGGGTCTCACACCCTGGAATACTGGAGGAGTAAGAAGCACAGTAGTGAGAGAGGGGAGAGGGGCGCACCCTTTAAGGAGCTCCAATCAATTTCACTAATTTTTCTTCATTCATCATTAAACCTTACAAAACACTATACATGGGTTAATATAGAAGGGGAGGAAGGGGGAGGGGGTTGAAATTTCATGGGAGAGAGGGGAGGGGTAGCATTTTCTTCCCCCATGTGGTCAATTGGCCTAAAAAAAGAAAATACAAAATGTCATTTTAATGGGGGGGCACCCCCTTGACTTAAGGGGATGCATATTGGACATTTTTCACCCATTGTCTCCTTGAATTGTCCAACCATCTAGAAGCCCACCTTGGACCATTGACTGGCCCCACATGGGCCCTATGGCTTAGGTGGACCAATAGGGAAGGAGATGGGGGCCCCTTGTTGGTCCTACTGGACTTTTACATAAAAACTCAAAGAATCCTAAGGAAGGACAAATTGGCTTATAAAGCTTTACATTTGCATACATGTTTTCCCAAGGATATATATGCAAATAAAAGGACTCACATGCAAAATAAAAAGTAAGTGGTCTTGCTCTGATGTCCCCATCAATTCTCCCCGGGTGGGAAGAACTCGACCCCGTCGAGTAAGGGGTGTGGCTGCTCAAGTAGTTCCGGCGGATGCATCACCGAACCTGGAAGCGCGGAGTATGCTCCACTCCAAGTAATCGGCACCTGCTCATCCCGTATAGATTTGCTATGCGCACGCTACTGGGGAGGAGGCTAGAGGTGGACACTCCGGGGTGGGATCACTCTCAAATTAAGGGAGGCGGCTCAAAGGCTCACTTGGAATCACCGCTTGTCCCTTATGTGACTAGATCCGATATGTAAAGTAGAACCGATCCCAAAGTCTGATAAGTCTCGTACTCGAAAGGGACTAACAACGCGAGCGTACAAAGACCAACTCGACTTGACGTATGCACATGCACTCGACAGACAAACGATACGAAACAAAGACTGACACATGACCCTAAAAAAACCTACGGTTAGTCTGACTCATGCATATGCAAAGGTGGACCAGGACACCCGAATGTGTGCCATGTATACACTAGATGTACTCGATGGTTGACGGAATGGAGGACTCCTAGACATCCTAAGATGTACGACTCATGCATTGACGGCTTATGGGATTTGGGTGGGGAAGGGCTAGGAGATCCAAAACTACCTTCGTCATCACCCTTAGACGTAGGTAAGGCTTGCCAACTAGACCGAGGGGTAGGGGTGTGATAGTGAACTCCTTGGAAGAAGTGAAGTGAATATGATAGCCCGAGAGGTTCACTAGTGAAGGGGTCAAAAGGGTCAAAGAAGGTATGACCCCATGAGATGGGCTCCCATATGACACGGTCCCAATTGTGAAATTCTTGAAGGTGTGGGTGGTCACCTTCATCCATCATGGTGAATGAGACGGTGGTCATGTGAAAAAAATAAGATTCCTCCCTTGGGCAAAATGGAATGAAGTCGGGCTCGGCCGGCATAGGGAGGAACAAGAGGATCTACATGGTGACACAACCCACGGTGCACACGGAGGTAATGGACCCTAAGGCCGGATGGGTGAAGTTAAGACTAGTGGGTTGGTCAAAACCTCAGGCCAATGAGTGCGTCAACTTTCATTGTGAGTCTAATCCCATAACGAGGTCATCCAAGGTATCAACATGGTGACTAGACCGAAAGGTAGTGTGGTAGGAGTTGATGGGCACTAGTGGTAGGGTGGGGTCCATGGATGGGTAAGGAGGTGGGACCAAGCCATCCTTGAGCCAACTAAGAAGCAGCTCAGCTATGAAAAGTGTACCCGTTAGAAACACGGGTGGCTCGGGCTGAGGTAGCTCCGAATAAAGATCGGAAGGTGAGGGTGATGGCAATGAAGCCCTCCTGGGTGGGGAAGGATTGTCCTCCTTGAGGAGAAGAGGTCCTTGGGGTGGCACCGGGATGTGAGGCTTGGGCATGCCTAGGCCATCCACTAGCGTACTCAACCCTTCCATCCGATCTACCGCTATGGTCAACACATCCAAGCATGTACTCAACCCATCTATACATGTAGTCAACCCTTGCATTTGTCCCATAATGGCTTGGAACATTGCGGCCACTTCATCAGAACTATGGGCTCGGGATTCGGCCATGGGTGCAAATATGGGGTTGGATCCCCTAGGAAAGGATATGCAAGGCCATTTTTTTTGTTTTATAAGCAAAATGTTATGCCAACTAATGCAAGCACCTAGACACGACTTAGAATGCGATGCAAATGCAAAGTTGAAATGAGACTTGACTACACACCTAGACACAACCAATAGACGGTACTTGGCGGAGCTAATCGATCCGAAGATCCACTCACACAAGGCTACTACCTTCCCGATAGGCGTAACCTATCATTCCTGGAACACCTTTTGATATACCGAATAAAGGCAGGCAAATGCGACGATCGACTTAGACTTAGACCTGACTTAAACGACTCTTTTTTTGTTTGGAGTTTTGCAAATGACTACCCTAGACTCAACTGGCGCTCTGATACCAAATTGATGCGGGACGAACACGCGACTTGGGACTCTAGCTCGCGATCGCCCCTAAGCGAGGGAAGACGTGGGACCGTGCACGATTGAGAAACCGATAGTGAGTCTCGGGTATCGGCCTTTCCGCGTGTACTCGGATCGAGTCACGGGACGGGTCACTCACTCTCTCTCGCAGCGGTGATAATAGTTATGATCGAGCTAGAATAACCTATCACTCATGCATCGGCATTTAAAAATATACGAGTAAAGCAAATGCGATAAGAGAGAGGGGGCGAGTTTACCTCCACGCTCCGGGCATGGGGAAGACGATCCCGGCCAAGTCAGTAACTCCCGGTACAGTAAATATTTAAATCACAGCAGTGAATTTTAATGTCCACTCCACGCAGGGAGGTAACGGGCTACAAGTGGGCCCGGGAGGATCGATCTTGGGTTGATGGGCAGCACTTGGATCCGCTCGTCGGTGCCGTCCGGAAGACGCTTGCTGCGGGTTGTGGGGCCCATGTGTGACTCAGCCCTCCGAATCCGGTGGGGTGGGTCCCGTTGTTAATGGGGCACCTGGAGGAGCGATCTCTGGAACGGTGGCCCGCTGGTTCACCTTGCGGAAGGCGAGGCGACTCCAACCGGCAAGTGTGAACTTGCTGTCCACGGATCTGCACTTCTATTTTTGGCCTGCGTGACTCGACGAAACTCGCTGCTGCGATCACTCCCGACGTCAGATTGACGCGAAAGTGGTACCGTTGGAAAGCTCTCTCAGAGATATTCAACCAAGGATTGGGGCAGCAAATTTGAAGACTCTGTATTTTTTGTGGTGGATTTTACAAGGGACTGACTGACAGACTCAGAAAACTCAGGACAGATCTAAGTTTTCCTGATAACTTGCATTGACCGTGACTCAAACCACAGATATGGAACTTAGACTCTTCACAAAAGTTGTAGAGGGGGAAACAAGGAAGACAGGGATAATTTTTAGTTTACTTTTGGTGGAGGTTTCGAATTTTTGAGGATTTTATACTGGCTGGGGCGCGGATCTGAACTGCACAGGACATAACAGATTTGAGAAAAGACAACAATTTTTAAAAAATAGTAAAAGGACTCCAAAAATTCTAGGAAAATTCGTGGATGATAAGGGTGGTGGACAGAACTCCCAATAAAATTGGTGACCCAAGAAAATAAGGGGAAGGGGGTCGAAACGTGGAAACGCAGGGTTGCTGTGACAAGATCTGAACAGTAGACAAAACTGGAAGGTGGGGAAACAATAAAATGAAAAAATAGAAAACGAAGAGTAAATGACTGGATTTTTTTGTGGAGGCTGGGGTGGATGTGGATGACTCACCCTCCAAGTTTGGACTCGATCGGAGCTCCTGATGGAGAGATAAAATTTGAGCTTTAATGCCCTATCCTGATGTAGACAGAACTCCGGCGATGATGGCGGCAGCGCGATGGCGGTGCGATGGCAGCGGCAAAATCAGAATTCCGAGGATGAGAGGAAGAGGTAGAATGGGTCTCACACCCTGGAATGCTGGAGGAGGAAGAAGCACAGTAGAGAGAGAGGGGAGAGGGGCGCACCCTTCAAGGAGCTCCAATCAATTTCACTAATTTTTCTTCATTCATCATTAAACCTTACAAAACACTATACATGGGTTAATATAGAAGGGGGAGAAGGGGGAGGGGGTTGGAATTTCATGGGAGAGAGGGGAGGGGTAGCATTTTCTTCCCCCATGTGGTCAATTGGCCTAAAAAAGAAAATACAAAATATCATTTTAATGGGGGGGCACCCCCTTGACTTATGGCGAGACAGCTTGGACATTTTTCACCCATTGTCTCCTTGAATTGTCCAACCATCTAGAAGCCCACCTTGGACCATTAACTGGCCCCACATGGGCCCTATGGCTTAGGTGGACCAATAGAGAAGGAGATGGGGGCCCCTTGTTTGTCATACTGGACTTTTACATAAAAACTCAAAGAATCCTAAGGAATGACAAATTGGCTTGTAAAGCCTTACAATTGCATACATATTTTCTTAAGGACATAAATACAAATAAAATGACTCACATGCAAAATAAAAAGTAAGTGGTCTTGCTCTAATGTCCCCATCACTAGAGCTTCCTATTGAGAAGAGAGCAACTCGACATGTAACTACGACAGAGAGGCGATCCTATACATCTAGAGAGCCACTTCCTCCTGCACGGCCTTACCACCCAGCGAGCACTCCTCGAGAGTCCACTGGGAGCGGCGAGCACTCGTGCAGAGGATCTACATGCCTCCTGGATCAACTGCTACGGCTTCTACTTCTCTCTTACCTCGCTCTTCTCTATTGCTCATTAATCCCTTGCTGACTTGAGCATCGGAGGGTTGTCCCCTAGGGTAACACCTGAGACTCCTTCTAACGCCCTTGTGGTTTCTTGGTGTGTGCACGGCTCCACTGGCGCGAGATGACTTCCCAAAAAAATAAATAGAGAAGGTGGTACGTGGCCTAGGAACCATTTTCCTGCCGCTACAGGTTTCATTATAAGGTCAAATTTCAATATAGAACTTAACCCATGGCTCTACCCATCTTACCGGGTAAGGTATAAACCTATCCTTGGACTTGGGTTTTTACCTAGGAAATTGAAATCCTAGGCTCTGAAACCACGTAGGCTGTCACATCCCGAGCGCGGAAGATACCTGGGTGCGCGACACGTCTATATCAATCGTGTCATTCATGTAAAGACAGAGTGCACATAGTACTAGGTAATTTTATTGGTAACTTAAATTTGAACATAATACCATAGTCCAAGATGACAATTATCTACTTAACCAAATGACAATATCCCAGAATCAATCATAAGGCTACAAGTTTAACAAGTTCCATCTAACTAGATCATAACTGACCCAATTAAATTATACAAGTTTTTAACAATAACTGGAAAAACAATAATAACTGGAAATACAATGTAGGACATAGGGATAAAAGACACATCTAACTGACGGTACACCAAATCTAGCACTCATCACTCGGTATCGGTCCCATCCGGGTGGTGGTCGCTATCCAAGTTTCCTAAAAAATGTTAAAATTGTAACTTTATGAGCGAATCGCTCAGTAGGAATTATATCTCAAGTTCTAACAATCTTTAAGTTAATTACATGTTCAGTGCAGGTATAATAATGCATGTTGGAACAAGCAATGATATCAAGAATTGTATCAAGAGAGTATCACATGAATTTCAATAAGATGTATCAACAAGGGACTAGCAAGTAATTTGCAACTAATCACACAAGTAATTCCAAGAAATCAGTATTTAAGCAAGTATTTCCAAGAATTTAACATTCAAGCAAGTCTTTCCAAGATCAATATTCAAGCAAGTGATCTCAAGCTCGTGTAATAACAAGTAGTGTACAAGCTCGTGTAATAACAAGTAGTGTAATGGAATTGGCTATTTCATTCAAGCATGTAAGTTGCCCTTTTTCGGGCCAAACCATTCGTGTCAAGCAAGTCAAGCATGTCACGAGAGAGTGGGTGGGAATGTCTCAAGTCAAGTCAAGCAAGCAAGTACTTCGGTGCAATGCCAAACACCGTGGTCAATAAACTCCCATGGGCACAAGTACCTTCGGGTGCTCCTCCCAGGACCAGACCGGGCCCTATATGCACAACATTTCATGTATACTTTTGTTGACATCCACTCTCATTTATATAGCCAATATAGAATTTCAAAAAGTTTACATATTGTAGGAACATAAGGTAGATTTTCAGGAATAGAGTTCAAGGACAATATCAAGTGTAAATGATGAATTATGACTATCTACTTAAAATGCATGACACATAAGTCAAACATGGTTAAGGAGATGGCCAGGGATCATTGGGTAAGGGCCGGGCAGAAGCCCAAAAATTCTAGTTTATAGGGAAATGGCGCCCTTACAGAGGGTCTCTATTTCAGTAAATAGAGTCTCCCCAGAGAGTCTCTATTTCAATGCTGAAATAGAGTCTTTCCAGAGGGTCTCTATTTCGGTAAATGGAGTCTTCCCAGAGGGTCTCTATTTCTGAGGGGTAACCCTAACTATGTATGTAACAGGATAACGGGGTTACACATTTTGTAAAC
Source organism: Amorphophallus konjac (assembly GCA_022559845.1). Lineage (NCBI taxonomy): Eukaryota > Viridiplantae > Streptophyta > Magnoliopsida > Alismatales > Araceae > Amorphophallus > Amorphophallus konjac. The sequence goes on along the minus strand of CM040122.1, from coordinate 331,834,724 downwards.
AGGTTTAACAGGTTACGGGATTATCAACAGGGTTTATCAGATAACAGGTTTAACATGCTAACCATGGGTTTAACAGGTAACATGTTTAACATACTAATCACGGGTTAACATGCTGTAGGATTTTTACAGGCTTAACAAGGTATGTAATTTACAGGTTAACAGGTAACATGTTTAACAGGTTTAACAGGTTTAGTAGGCTAATCAACGCGGTTTAACGGGTAACAGGTTTAACAGGCTAATCAATAAGGTTTAACAGGCTAATCACATGATCAGTGGGGGTTTAACCCCCAGATGGAAATGGGGCCTTGTCCAGGGGCGCCCCAATGGGAAATGGCACCCTGGCCAGGGGCGCCCCATTAAATGGCGCCCTTCCCCAGGGTGCTCCAATAGACTCATAACACTATTCATCGGGTGAAATTTCACGAAATCCAGAAATGAGGACATGGTTAAATAGAGAAAAATCTGGGGATTTCACATTCATGCTCATGCAGGAGTTTCATGATTTGGTTTAATATATATAAATTTCTGAACATGGTGGCTACTAATCACGTAACTTTACTGTTCATGGTTTATAACATGTTCACAGAATCAAGAAGTAGAGACATAGATAGACATGGAAAAATAGCAGGATTGTAAGGTCATGCTCATGTAATAATTTTTGATTTTTCTTTCATAGATACAAATCTTCAAACATGGATCAATTTACAAGAAATTGGGACAGATTATGATTAATGACAAACAGTACAATTAGTATGTACATGGGGTACTTGACGGAGGTAAGATCATAGGTCTACTCACACAAGAGTTAGTGTTTCAGATAGGCGTAGCCTAACCTTCCCACTAAGTCTTTTGATATACCCCTGACTTAGGTGACTAGATTGTGGCTATGAAAGGTTTAACTTGCATGCATGTTAAGCTATATTAACTACTAGTTAAGCCAGATCTTGAGAACACCTACCTTTTTGACGTAAACACGTAGAAGGGATAATAAGAAAACTAATCTTCTCTGCAACGATCCAACAACAGGAAGAAGCACGTAGGATGAAGATCTCCCTTCAGGTACATTCTTGTAAAGACCCTATTCTACGGGCAGAGATGACATAGATGATGGGGCAATCACCTTCTAACACTAAAGGGTATGAGATAGTTATAGGAAAGAAAAACATAAGGGTCCAGTGCCAGTGAAAAAGAAGTAATTAATGCTTCAATCGATTGTCGGGTAAGAGGGTACGTTGCCAGCAAAAAGAGGCTGTTCATGTTTACTTCTGGAAGGATGACATAATGGACTTCGGTTTGGCAGGTTGCTGGCATGGAAATGGCGACTTCACATGTAGTCTCTGTTTAGGGAAATAACGCCTATGCAGGTAGGCGTTACATCCTTTGGGCCTTACATATATATATATATATATATATATATATATATTTATTTTGCCCAAAAAGAAATGGCGCCTGGTCTGGGGGCGCCCTATTTGGAATAGCACCCAGGTCAGGGGTGCTATTTCTTTGACTACTATTCCTATTCCAAGCCATGATGGGTGTGTTCCTGTTCTGTGCCATGCTGGGTGTTGACACACACACACACACACACACACACACACACACACACACACACACACACACACACACACACACACACACATATATATATATATATTGGCTGGTGGGGTTTGTAAAGAGGGTTCTATGTATACTGTGGGCTTTAAAACCATGGGTTGTGGCCTTGTGGCTTTAGAAAATGACGCCCTTGTATAGAGGCCCTATTTTAAGTGAATAGTCTCTTGGAATAGGAAGGTGAATGGAGTCCTAGTATAGGGGCATCCTTTCATCTTGTGATTGGAATAGGAGACCCCATTACGTGATGATGGCTTTAATTGTATATTTATATAGTGGCCCTCATTGGGTATTCTAACTTTTATTTAACCCTCTTATAGAGTTATCTTTTTATAGAGTTATCTAAAGTTTTTATTTACTTGGGGAAAAAGTCTATATATTATTATTATTATTATTATTATTTTCTATCATTTTTATACGGGGTGCTACAATCAGCCTTAGACGGGCGAGAAGTTCCATGCACTTGGAATTCTATAAATCTTAGAACATTCTATCAATAAATGGAGAAAGTTGCTCCTTCTTGCCTCCTCATCCATCTCCAACACCAATGAGTCATGCCTCGAGTTCAACAGTTGGTGGCTTTCGAGCCTCCAATAGGTGAGCAGTCATGCTTCCCTCCAAAATTATCAAGGGTGGCTTCCAAGTCTCTAAGAGACGAGTAGTCATGTTCCCCTCCAAAATCATCTAGGGTAGCTTTCGAGCTCCCAAGAGGGGGCAATAATCCCCTCCTCCTTAGGAGACAGACGCATGCCTGCCTTCAAAACCACCAAGGGTGGCTTCTGAGCCTCCAAGAGGTGAGCAGTCGCACTTCCCTCCAAAATCTTGGTGGCTACCTAGCTTCCAAGAGGCGAGCATTCACGCTCTCCTCAGAAACCATGATGGCTACTCAGCCTCAAATAGGCGTAGTAATAATCCTCTCCTCTTTGGGAGATGGATGTGCACTTACCTCCTAATTCGCCAAGGGTAGCTTCTAAGCTTCCAAGAGATGAGCAATTACGCTCACCTCAGAAATCATGATGGCTACTCAGTCCCCTAGAGGCGAGCAGTAACCCTCTAATGACTTAGCTAACTCTACGAGGTAGAGAAGCACTTCTTTTGAAGACGACAAAAAGAGACTGACAAAGGTTGCTTAGAAGCATGGCGTCCCGTCCCTAAAGCACAGATCTAACCTAGCCACGAACAAGTCCTAAGAGAGGTCGGCTGATGCAATAAAGCCCTCTGAGCAAAAGTAGGGACCAAGGGCAAGCACACGTAAAACGAGATGAAGAAAGAAAGATGTTCCTTTTATTCATAATAGGAAAGTATAGAATACGTCAATCATCATCTTCAGAATTGTATGAGCGATTGAAGGGCCCCAATAATCCCTTGTCATGCCGAAGTGAGGAGACACCAATGCCAGTGCGGCCCTCATGCCATCATGATGGCCATCGTACCAACCCCACATGAAATCCTCGTTGTCTTCATCTTGTTTAGCGGGCATCGTCGGAGGAGGTTTGGACTCTACTGGAATGTCGGTGGCAAAGTCGGGACCAAGTAGCTTGATAGCCATTCCAGCAGATTGGTGAACGGCAACTCCTTCCATATAATGCTTTGAACAGTGCCATTTGTATACTAGCTTGATAGTTATTGTTGTAGGCAAACTCAACTAGAGACAAGTGGTCGTGCCAACTTCTACCAAAATCAATAGCACAAGCTCTAAGCATATCTTCAATCACCTGATTTGTTCTTTCAGTTTGGCCATCAGTTTGTGGGTGAAATGCTGTGCTATTGTTTAGTCGGGTCCGTAATGAGTGTTGTAGACCCTTCCAGAATTGTGATGTAAAATGAGGGTCTCGATCAGATATAATTGTGACAAGGACTCCATGTAATTTAACAATCTCCTTCATGTATAAGCCTGCTAGAATATCCACAGACCATCGACTTTTAAAAGGTAAAAAATGTGCAGATTTTATCAATCGATCTATTATCACCCATATGCCGCCATGTCCACCTCTTGTCTTAGATAGACCCATGATGAAATCCATCCCTATACTCTCTCATTTCCACTCGAGAATCTCCAAGGGATGTAACTTTCTAGCGGACTTTAGATGTTCCGCCTTAACTTGTTGACAAGTGAGGCAGCGAGATACAAAGTCCGCCACTTCTCTCTTCATGTTGGGCCACCAGAAATTTCTCTTTAAGTCTTGGTACATCTTGGTAGTACCAGGGTGAATGACATATCTCGATTTATGAGCTTCTTCCATAATTAGCATCTTCGTCTCCTCATGATCTGGTACATAGATCCGACCTCGGAATAGTAATCTCCCATCAGTTGTGACGGAGAAATATGGTCATTGATGAATATTAGCTTTGATCTCAACTAGTGTCGGGTCATTCTCTTGAAGTTTGACTAGATCTTCTATTAATGTAGGTTGTGACCTGATGTTGGCGATAATATACCTCTCGTTCTCCGTGTCAATATCTAGATTTAGCTGAGCAAAATATCTTATAAGGTTGGTCATACCTTTCCTGAGACTTGATAATGTCGCCAGTGGTTTCCTGCTGATAGCATCTGCTACAACATTTACCTTGCCAGGGTGGTATTGAATAAAAAAGTCGAAGTCTTTCTTGCCATCCTCATTGCCTCATGCTTAAATCCTTATGGGAGAAGAGATATTTCATACTTTTGTGGTCTGAGAATACAGTGAATTTCTCCCCATAAAGGTAATGTCACCATATCTTCAAGGCGAAGATAACAATAGCTAGTTCCAGATCATGCACCGGATAATTCTCCTCATGACGCTTCAACTGTCTTGAAGCATAACAAATCACCTTTCCATGCTGCATTAAGACACAACAAAGGCCAATGCCTGATGCGTCGGTATAGACTTCAAAACCACCACCTTTAACGGGCAGTGCTAATACAGGTGCCGTGGTAAGATGTTTCTTGAGAGTCAAGAAACTCTCTTCACAATCCTTTGACCATATAAAAAAATTTTCTTTTCTTGTAAGCCTGGTCAGAGGTACGACGATCTTAGAGAAATCTTTTATGAACCGCCGGTAATAGCCAGCCAACCCAAGAAAACTCATAATTTCAGATATAGTTGTTAGTCGACTCCAATTCTTGACAGCTTCGACCTTAAGAGGATCCACAACGATACCTTCCTTTGATATAATATGACCAAGGAATGAGACTTTCTTTAGCCAGAACTCACATTTGTTGAGCTTCACATAGAGTTGATGCTCTCTTAATATTTGTATAGCTATTCTCAAGTGCTCTTCATGCTCTTCTCGGGTCTTGGAGTGAATAAAGATATCATCAATGAAGACGACCACGAACCGGTCCAGACAAGGCCTGAAGACATTATTCATGAGTTGCATAAAAGCTGTAGGAGCATTGGTTAACCCAAATGGCATAATCACGAACTCATAGTGCCCATATCTGCTACGGAAAGTAGTCTTGAAAATATCTTCATCTTTAATCCGCAGCTGATGGTAACCAGACTTGAGGTTTATTTTTGAGAAATATTCTGCACCAGAAATTTGATCGAAGAGTTCATCAATATGCGGCAGTGGGTATTTGTTCTTGATGGTGAGTTGATTTAACTACTGATAGCCAATACAAAGTCTAAGAGATCCATCCTCCTTCCAGATAATTAGGATCGCCGCACTCCATTTCTCCAACAACTCTTGAAGTTGCTTCTTCAACTCCTTAAGTTCTGTGGGGGACATCCTGTAAGGAGTTTTTGAAATATGTGCTGCTCTAGAAATACATTCAATGGAAAAGTTCACTTCCTTTGCGGTTGGTAAATCGGGTAATTCGCAAGGGAAGACATCAGGGAATTATCTTACAATAGGGATCTCTTCAAGAATAATTTCCTTGGACTTGGTTATGATTACGGAAGCAAGGAAAGTTTCACAACCTTGAGAGATAAGCTTGCAGGCGTGAAGAGAATAAATAAGGATAGGATGCTTCCTATATTTTATGCCAAGGAAAGAGAATGTTGGAAGATCCGGTTTATGAACAGAAATCCGCCTATTGCGACAATTGATGTTGGCATAGTGGTGTTGTGTCACGCCCCGACGCGGAATATCGGGACGTACAGTCGGGAACGAGCTGGCAAGAGAGAGATCTATCTAAAATAATACACAATGCTACAAGATGGAAATACTAAATGATCATTAACCAACCACAACTGATACAATAACCTCAAATTCAACTTAATACAACTGGAATTACAACCACTAAAACTCAATAACATAACTGAAACTAAATGCTCTCCAAAACACAACTAAAAGTAAGATAACACACTGCTAACACACTAGAACTGACACACGCATGACATCACTCCTGCCCTTCCCCGTCGGTAAGCGCGTCACCTGAAAAGCCTGGAAAGGGGGGAAAACACAACTATGAGCTGACGCTCAGTAGGAAATAACATGCAATTTACGTGATTAACAAGTTAATTACATTTTCATATGCAATACTAAGAAATAAATAAATGACGATAACGATATAATGAAACAACATAATAACAAGATCTTGCAAGGTCAAGAAATATGTGATGTCAAGAATTAACAAGATAACAAGTACAAGAATTTACAACAGGAGATATAACAAGAGAAAGTAGTAAAGAATTGGCCACAAGTAAGTAATATCAATTCATTCGTGATCAAGTAACAAGTAACAAGTAACAAGAGATGTTTGTCATAGACGCAACAAGCAAGCAAGTATTTTGGTGTAATGCCCCACCATGTCATTAGCATCCCATGGGCTCAGTAATTTTTCGGGCGCTCTCCCCAGGACCAGACCGGGCCCTTATGATGCGATGACATTTATTTTTATGGGCCCAAAGTCCCACACGTCCAGACATTCAGTCAATTTTAATGGCCAATTAATCAGAGGAATTCCTGTCAAGAGTATGAGTCTTTAAGGACTAACATGTCGTTGGATTCCAGACAAAAACTCGGTTGATACGGTCACCTCGGTGCCGCTTTACAAGAACTGGACCAAAACTCGGTCCACGGGGTCAAGAAAGAACGGCTGACAGTATACAGTTCAAGTGTGTAAGTAATCTATTCTACTGGAGTAATAGGGACTAAAACAGCAACTTAACAATCAATTTAATCCTAATTACCAAGTTAATATATCAAGGATTATCCATTATCATTTGCATTAAACCAATTTGCCAAAGGATGATTCAAGATGATAAGGTAAAGGAACAAGCTCGTACAGGAATGAAATAGCATGCATTAACAGAGATTTAGTTTCACCATTAACCACTAATTATGTGGGTTTCTATTTAACCATTGTATGAAGATGATAAATGGCATGTTTTTACACTACGTTTGCATGTAGGGACCAATGTTAATTGAAATCAAAGGGGTACATGAATAGGTCACTGGTTCTTCAAGAATATACTTTTCAATTGGTCTAAGTTAAATGGGTCGATCCCCTAATGATCTGGATCGATCCTCGGGTCGAAGAACTACAAAAAACTGGGTTTCTGGTACATGGGTCGACCCCTGGGGTCGACCCCTGTAAAAATGGGGTCTACCAGTGAGATGGGTCGACCCCTGGGGTCAACCCCCACAATTTCTACAGAATGGGTCGACCCCTGGGGTCGACCCCCACACTCTGGCTGTATGGGTCGACCCCAGGGGTCAACCCTTGCTGGGTGCTGGATGGGTCGACCCCAGGGGTCGACCCTCGGGCCTGCCAGGGCTTCCAGAAAACGGGTCGACCCCAGGGGTCGACCCCTGCAAGAACAAAAACGGTTTTAACCTCCGGAAAACGTATGAACTCACCCAATTGAGGTCCAATTGAGTTAGGATCTTAACCACATGATCTAGGGTTATTAATATACATACTAGGGTCATAAAACAAGCGATTTGAAATACTAATTTCAACAGAAATCAATTAAATCTCAACCTATTCTATGATGAACACATAAAAACCTAATTCTTGACATGCTTCTACTAAATCATGAAATTCTCTCAATATACATAACAAAAATTGGGGCTTCTTATGTCAAAAGAAAGCTAACTTGATGCTGAATCCAACCATATATGATAAGCTATATATGGGTCAAGTTATCTAACTCAAAATCAGCCCGCAATCAAGCTCTAACTCAAAGGGTCACAATATAAATCAAGTTCTAGACATGCTCTCGCTAAAAATCGAAATTCTCCAAGCATGCTAAATGAAAATTGGGGCTTTCTACGTTAAATGAAAGCTAACAACATGCTGATTACATCATATAAATTAATTAGAGTTTGGCCTGTTAAACCTACCTCAATCGAAGAGAGAACTTAAAACCTAGAATGAAGAACGAACTAGATCACCCTTCACAAAACCCACGATAGCTCTCTAGATACCTGATAAAAATTGGGGCTTTCAGTCCCACTGGATAGATCTCGTCGAGAGGAACAAAATCATATATTCATGATCGAATTTTGGTTGAGAATTCCTACCTCAATTAAAGAAACAAAGAAGGAAGAAGGAAGCCGACGGCCTGCCGACACACCTCCACAAATCGAGCAAGATCTTCCTAGATCTGAAACTTCAGTGAACCCCACAGCCACCAAAAGAAACTAGACTCGAAGAGATTTCTATCTATAGCTCACACAGCTTCTGGAGAGTTCTGAGCTGTGAGAATTCGACGGAACAAGAGACGTGTTAAAAATGGCGCCGAAATGGTTGACTCAACCACACTCGGCCGGCTGCGCCTCCTAGGGTTAGGTTTGTGTCGAATTGATTGAGGGCTATTAATCCTTAGCTCATGGCCGTTCATTTGCCTCTGATTTGAGCTAATTTGGTTGAGTATTAAGCCCGAATTTTGCGTTTTAAACTAAGGTTAGGTAAGGGTTAAAAAGTGTGTACTTTTGGGCTTAATCTCCAATTAGATCTAACCACGGATTTATAATGGCTTAATGCCAGAAGACAAAGTTGTTGTCTACATCGACCTTAACCTGTTTACTATTTTTATGGATTTTTATAAGGTAGTCGAATTTTCACTTATACTATTTCTAACGAATTAAATATTAATAAATCCAAAATTCAATTGTTAATTCAATAAGAATTCAATTCTTAATTAATAAAAGCTTAATAAATATATTGGACTCAATTAAATAATTCGGGGTCTTACACCCTCCCCTACTTAAAGGAATTTGGTCCTCCAAATTCACTGCACTAAAACTGAGAGTAGGGAATGAGATTGCTCACCTAGAATAGGTCGGGATACCGCTTCCGCATAGTCTCTTCAGACTCCCATGTAGCTTCTTCGGTCCCACGCCGACTCCACTGAATCTTGAATATCGATATCGAACGATTCCGGAGTTGCTGTTGCTTCCGGTCCAGAATATTGACAGGTCTTTCCTCATAGGTCAAATCTTCCTTCAGTTTAAAATCCACCTGCTGAATGATATGAGTGGGGTCGTACACATATTTCCGTAACATAGACACATGGAAAACATTGTGTATGCCAGACAAATGCGGTGGTAAAGCCAGTCTGTATGCCACCTCTCCCACTCTATCTAGAATCTCGAATGGACCAATGTATCTCGGACTCAGCTTGCCATGAATGCCAAATCTTCGGATCCCTCTCGTCGGAGAGACCTTCAAGAACACATGCTCGCCAACCTGAAATTCCAATGCTCTTCTCCTGTTGTCGGCGTAACTCTTCTGTCTTGACTGGGCTACTTGTAACCGGTCTCGGATAATCCGTATGTTCTGAGAAGATTCTGAGACAAGATCCGGTCCAAGCCACTGTTTCTCACCTACCTCGTCCCAACACAACGGGGAACGACAACTCCTACCATACAATGCTTCGAAAGGAGCCATCTGTATACTGGATTGGTAACTGTTGTTGTAGGCGAATTCAATTAATGCCAAATGCTCACTCCAATTACCACCGAAATCAATCTTGCAAGCTCGCAGCATATCTTCCACTATCTGGTTGGTTCTTTCAGTCTGTCCATCTGTCTGCGGATGAAAAGTAGTACTGAAATTCAGATGAGTACCAAGAGACTCTTGCAGTCCCTTCCAGAAATGTGAAGTAAATCTAGGGTCTCGATCAGACACAATGCTGACTGGAATACCATGGAGTCTCACCACTTCCTTCAAATACAAAGCAGCCAATACATCAATCGTCCACTTGGACTTAATTGGTAAGAAATGAGCTGACTTTATCAATCAGTCGACAATCACCCATATCGCATCAAATCCACCACGAGTCTTAGGTAGACCCATAATGAAATCCATGCCAATGCTCTCCCACTTCTATTGGGGTATGTCGAGTGGTTTCAGTTTCCCTGTCGGTCTGAAATGTTCGGCCTTAACTTGTTGACATACCAAGCATCTACTCACAAAATCTGCAACTCCTCTTTTCATATTCGGCCACCAAAAGGATCTTTTCAAATCTCGGTACATCTTAGTGCCGCCAGGATGAATAGTATATCTGGATCTATGAGCTTCCTCCAGAATCTTGTTCTTTATTGCGGCTTCGTCAGGTACACAAGTTCTGCCCTTGAATAATAATCTTCCATCATCGGCCAACATGAAGTCAGGTCTGCTGCTCAAGCTTCCCTTGATCTCTACCAACTCGGGATCATTATCTTGCAAGGACTTGATTTCCATCAACAATTCGGGCTTAAGTTGGATCTGAGCAATCATAACCCGATCATTGTCAATATTAAGATCCAGGCTGGACAATTGTTCCAGTAATCTCCATTCTTGTAACATGAGACTTGACAGTCTAGCTACCGGCTTAATGCATCTGCCACAACATTACCCTTGCCAGGATGATACTCAATCGAGAAGTCGAAGTCTTTCAAATACTCCAACCATCTGCGCTACTGCATATTGAGTTCCTTCTGAGAAAATAAATATTTCAGACACTTATAATCTGAAAACACCGTGAAGGTTTCTCCATACAAGTAGTGCCTCCAAATCTTCAAAGCAAACACGACTGCTGCCAGTTCTAAATCATGAACATGATAATTCTCTTCGTGCTTCCTTAACTGCCTAGAAGAATAGGCAATCACCTTCCCATGCTGCATGAGCACACAGCCTAAGCCAATACCTGATGCATCAGTATATACGACAAATCCTCCTTCACCAGAAGGTAAAGCCAATACAGGTGCAGTAGTCAAACACTTCTTCAAAGTCTGAAAGCTTCGCTGACAATCTTCGGACCAATCAAACTTGTTCTCCTTGCGGGTTAATCTTGTCATAGGTACCGCAATCTTAGAGAAATCCTGGATAAATCTTCGATAATAGCCTGCCAGGCCTAGAAAACTTCTAACTTCTGTCACACTGGTAGGCTGTTCCCAATTCTTCACTGCCTCAACCTTCAAAGGATCAACAGAAATACCGTCCTTCGTAATGATATGTCCGAGAAAGGACACCTCTTGCAGCCAGAATTCACACTTACTAAACTTGGCATAAAGTTGATGATCTCTCAATAACTGCAATGCCATCCTCAGATGTTCAGCATGCTCCACTTCACTCTTGGAATAGATCAAGATGTCATCAATAAAGACCACGACCCATTGATCAAGATAGGGCCGAAATGCATTGTTCATCAACTGCATGAAAGCTGCTGGAGCATTCGTTAGACCAAAAGGCATAACGACAAATTCAGAATGACCATACCTGCTACGGAAAGCTGATTTATAGATATCCTCTTCCTTAATCCACAACTGGTGATATCCAGATCGAAGATCGATCTTAGAGAAATATTGAGCTCCCACTATCTGGTCAAATAACTCGTCAATCCTCGGCAATGGATATTTGTTCTTGACAGTCTGCTGGTTTATTTGCCGATAATCAATGCACAACCTCATCGAACCATCTTTCTTCCTGACGAATAATACAGGGGCTCCCCACGGAGAAGTACTAGGACGAATGAAGCCCTTCTCGAGTAATTCCATCAGCTGCTGCTTCAATTCCCTCAGTTCCACAGGAGACATACGATAAGAGCCTTAGAAATAGGAGATGTGCCAGGAATAAGATCAATAGAAAAGATAACTTCCCGCTCAGGCGGAAGTCCTGGTAGTTCCTCTGGAAAGACATCAGGAAAATCTCGGATAATAGGAATGTCCTTGATCTCAATCTGCTGCTCAGGGGTTGCACAGACAAAGGCTAGAAAAGCCTCACATCCACGTCTCATCAGCTTATCAGCTCGAAGAGCCAAAATAAGTGACACAGAGTTGTGATGCTTAACACCCACAAAAGAAAGTCTCGGGTGCCAAGTAAAAGACACTGAGCTAGAACTGCAGTGAACACTAGCCTCATATCGAGCCAACCAATCTGCTCCTAGGATTACATCATAATCCTTCATGTCCATGCAGACTAAATCTGCTGGTAAGTTCTGTTCACCAATCATAACCGTACTAGAGGGATAGAAATACTGGATTGCTGATCTAGTACCAATAGGGGTTGATATTTCCAACGGAGAATTCATCAAAACAGGTTCCACAGCTAAAGACTTAGCAAATCTCCGAGAAGTAAAGGAATGTGTTGCACCAGTATCGAAAAGAACAAATGCTGGCTTGTCGAATATAATAAGTGTACCTTCGACGAGTCCACCATCCTCGATTATTCCCGCTTCCTCAGCATGCAGAGCTTCGAGCTTGCCTTGTGGTTTCTTGAAGACTTGCGGTTTTGCCGGGGTAGCTTGCTCAGACATACGAGGGCAATCAGAGATACGGTGCTCCTTGCTTCCACATCGTAGGCATGCGCCTAGCTTGCGCCAGCAATCCTCCACCCTGTGGCCAGGATTATTACAAAACTTGCAAATGCCCATGTATGGAATAATAGGGCCAGGCTTCTTATCTTCATGCCTCGGCATCTTTCCCTTCCATGATCCTGCTCCGGTCCACGAACTCGACCCACTCGCGGGCCTCTTCTTGATATACCCGGGTTTGACACTCCCGGAACCCGTAGGTCGTTCCTTCTTCATGCCTGTGCCACGGATCCTCTCCGTCATCTCAAGAGTATCCTCCAGAACTTGTGCTTTCCTTACCATCTCGGAATAAGTGGAAATCTCCAATGGTGCCAGTTGATTAATATAATGTAGCTTCAGACCATTGAGAAAATGCTTCGCCTTCATTTTCTCGGTGGAAATAAGATGTGTAGCATAACGAGAAAGCCGTGCAAATTGAGCCTCATACTCTGCCACGGACAACCCTCGCTGTTTCAGGGCCGCGAACTCCGTCGCTTTCTTCTCTTGCACTCTATTAGAAAAATACTTGTTATTAAAGAATTCCTCGAACTCTTCCCACGTAACCTGCCGGTCACCGAGAGTCGCCTTGATAGAATCCCACCAAGTACGTGCATCACGTTCCAGTTGAAATGTGGACAACAGGACACGCTCCTGGTTGGTGCATTGCATAACTTCAAAGATCCTCCCCATCTCATCTAGCCAGTGCTCGGCTTGGTCGGGGTCAGTCGAACCCGTAAACCTTGGCGGATTCATCCCGCGGAAATTCTGGTATAAATCACCGGTGCCATGCTGTGCTGCTCTTGCCTGAGCTACCTGTTGAAGGGCCTGAGTAAGGCCTTGAACAGTGCGCTGCAGGTTCCTCCATTCAGTGCGATCAGCTACCATCTACACGAGAGATAGATTACTTAGGTTTAATCAAGATAAATAATTACACGATTAAGAAATGAACTTAACCCAAGTTTCTACCTATTCTCACCAGGTCAGGTCCTAGACTTTTACAAGGTTAGGGATCTAATGCACCTAGACATAACCAAAAACTCGGTACCTGACGGAGATAATCGATCCGAAGACCACTCGCGCAAGTATGCGACCTTCCCGATAGGCGTAGCCTAACGTTCGGACAGCACCTTTTGATATACCGGTTATTGGGATGCAAAGCGAGAAAACATAAACTTAGGAAACCTAAGAATGTGAAACCTAGGGCTCTGATACCAACTAAACTGTCACGCCCCGACGTAGAATATCGGGACGTACAGTCGGGAACGAGCTGGCAAGAGAGAGATCTATCTAAAATAATACACAATGCTACAAGATGGAAATACTAAATGATCATTAACCAACCACAACTGATACAATAACCTCAAATTCAACTTAATACAACTGGAATTAGAACCACTAAAACTCAATAACATAACTGAAACTAAATGCTCTCCAAAACACAACTAAAAGTAAGATAACACACTGCTAACACACTAGAACTGACACACTCATGACATCACTCCTGCCCTTCCCCGTCGGTAAGCGCGTCACCTGAAAAGACTGGAAAGGGGGGAAAACACAACTATGAGCTGACGCTCAGTAGGAAATAACATGCAATTTACGTGATTAACAAGTTAATTACATTTTCATATGCAATACTAAGAAAGAAATAAATGACGATAATGATATAATGAAACAACGTAATAACAAGATCTTGCAAGGTCAAGAAATATGTGATGCCAAGAATTAACAAGATAACAAGTACAAGAATTTACAACAGGAGATATAACAAGAGAAAGTAGTAAAGAATTGGCCACAAGTAAGTAATATCAATTCATTCGCGATCAAGTAACAAGTAACAAGTAACAAGAGATGTTTGTCATAGACGCAACAAGCAAGCAAGTATTTCGGTGTAATGTCCCACCATGTCATTAGCATCCCATGGGCTCAGTAATTTTTCGGGCGCTCTCCCCAGGACCAGACCGGGCCCTTATGATGCGATGGCATTTATTTTTATGGGCCCAAAGTCCCACACGTCCAGACATTCAGTCAATTTTAATGGCCAATTAATCAGAGGAATTTCTGTCAAGAGTATGAGTCTTTAAGGACTAACATGTCCTTGGATTCCAGACAAAAACTCGGTTGATACGGTCACCTCGGTGCCGCTTTACAAGAACTGGACCAAAACTCGGTCCACGGGGTCAAGAAAGAACGGCTGACAGTATACAGTTCAAGTGTGTAAGTAATCTATTCTACTGGAGTAATAGGGACTAAAACAGCAACTTAACAATCAATTTAATCCTAATTACCAAGTTAATATATCAAGGATTATCCATTATCATTTGCATTAAACCAATTTGCCAAAGGATGATTCAAGATGATAAGGTAAAGGAACAAGCTCGTACAGGAATGAAATAGCATGCATTAACAGAGATTTAGTTTCACCATTAACCACTAATTATGTGGGTTTCTATTTAACCATTGTATGAAGATGATAAATGGCATGTTTTTACACTACGTTTGCATGTAGGGACCAATGTTAATTGAAATCAAAGGGGTACATGAATAGGTCACTGGTTCTTCAAGAATATACTTTTCAATTGGTCTAAGTTAAATGGGTCGATCCCCTAATGATCCGGATCGATCCTCGAGTCAAAGAACTACAAAAAACTGGGTTTCTGGTACATGGGTCGACCCCTGGGGTCGACCCCTGTAAAAATGGGGTCTGCCAGTGAGATGGGTCGACCACACACTCTGGCTGTATGGGTCGACCCCAGGGGTCGACCCTTGCTGGGTGCTGGATGGGTCGACCCCAGGGGTCGACCCTCGGGCCTACCAGGGCTTCCAGAAAACGGGTCGACCCCAGGGGTCGACCCCTGCAAGAACAAAAACGGTTTTTACCTCCGGAAAACGTATGAACTCACCCAATTGAGGTCCAATTGAGTTGGGATCTTAACCACATGATCTAGGGTTATTAATATACATACTAGGGTCATAAAACAAGCGATTTGAAACACTAATTTAAACAGAAATCAATTAAATCTTAACCTATTCTATGATGAACACATAAAAACTTAATTCTTGACATGCTTCTACTAAATCATGAAATTCTCTCAATATACATAAGGAAAATTGGGGCTTCTTATGTCGAAAGAAAGCTAACTTGATGCTGAATCCAACCATATATGATAAGCTATATATGGGTCAAGTTATCTAACTCAAAATCAGCTCGCAATCAAGCTCTAACTCAAAGGGTCACAATATAAATCAAGTTCTAGACATGCTCTCACTAAAAATCAAAATTCTCCAAGCATGCTAAATGAAAATTGGGGCTTTCTACGTTAAATGAAAGCTAACAACATGCTGATTACATCATATAAATTAATTAGAGTTTGGCTTGTTAAACCTACCTCAATCGAAGAGAGAACTTAAAACCTAGAATGAAGAACGAACTGGATCACCATTCACAAAACCCACGATAGCTCTCTAGATACCTGATAAAAATTGGGGCTTTCAATCCCACTGGATAGATCTCATCGAGAGGAACAAAATCATATATTCATGATCGAATTTTGGTTGAGAATTCCAACCTCAATTGAAGAAACAAAGAAGGAAGAAGGAAGCCGACGGCCTGCCGACACACCTCCACAAATCGAGCAAGATCTTCCTAGATCTGAAACTTCAGTGAACCCCACAGCCACCAAAAGAAACTAGACTCGAAGAGCTTTCTATCTATAGCTCACACAGCTTCTGGAGAGTTCTGAGCTGTGAGAATTCGACGGAACAAGAGACATGTTAAAAATGGCGCCGAAATGGTTGACTCAACCACACTCGGCCGGCTGCGCCTCCTAGGGTTAGGTTTGTGTCGAATTGATTGAGAGCTATTAATCCTTAGCTCATGGCCGTTCATTTGCCTCTGATTTGAGCTAATTTGGTTGAGTATTAAGCCCGAATTTTGTGTTTTAAACTAAGGTTAGGTAAGGGTTAAAAAGTGTGCACTTTTGGGCTTAATTCCAATTAGATCTAACCACGGATTTATAATGGCTTAATGCCAGAAGATAAAGTTGTTGTCTACATCGACCTTAACCTGTTTACTAGTTTTATGGATTTTTATAAGATAGTCGGATTTTCACTTATACTATTTCTAACGAATTAAATATTAATAAATCCGAAATTCAATTATTAATTCAATAAGAATTCAATTCTTAATTAATAAAAGCTTAATAAATATATTAGGCTCAATTAAATAATTCGGGGTCTTACATGTTGGCACCCGAAAAATTATCAATGGCAATCACACCCGAACGACAAAAGAATACGGCCCGCCGAAGTGCAAAAGCCGAAGAAAATCCATACACAAGGGTCCTCTCGGACTGCTGAAGCCTCAGGTCATCTGACGAAAGCGTCAGAGACTCCACCTCGGGATGGTCAGATGAAATCCACAACAAACCGGCAGTGCCGTTCGGCCTTCCCAACGAATCGGTATTGACTCAGTCGTGCTGAACAAGCCCAGTCTGGTCGTCCGATCAGGGCGAGAATGTACCCGGTGATTCACCACCTGGAAAGAAACCCTCCTGAGGTGGAGGAATGTCTCTGGCCCCTCGGAACAAGGTGCCGAAGACCACATCAGCGGAAGACCCGGGTGACCCGACGCAGGTACGTCTTCTTACGAGATGGGTCCGTTAGTGACCGAATAGTTGCCCAGTGAAGGCGAAAGTGCTCCGGGTGGTGACCCACTCCCAGGAATGTTACGAGTACGAACGAAGTCGGCCTAGGAGCATAAATCGCAGTGCCGAAGGCCATGTCAACGAAAAACCTGAGAGTCTGAACTAAAGCCATGGACATCGTCGGAATTGGCCAGTCATCGGCCTAAATGCTTCCCCGATACTTCTCATGACGATCTCACAGAGCCACAATGAGATGAATACTCAAGTTGACTCTCGGAACCAGTCCGAGATCCACAAGCCGAAACCCGACTCAATAAATGCGATAAGCAGAGTAACCCGGCGTGCTCCCAAATCGGCGCCCTCATCTAAACCGGCGCGCTCCTCTAAATAGGCGTGCTCCTCTAAAATGGCACGCATATGGCAATACTCCTAAATCGGCGCGCTCTTCACTCCCCCGCGCCGGATGGAGTCAACTTCTACTTGGCCTATAAAGAGAGCCATTCGGAGTAGGTGAAAAGAGCGAAGATATACAGAGCGTGGGTGAGAAAAGAAAAGGGGGATCTGAGAGGAGAAGCTTGGGGAAAAAGAAAACCTGAGAGAGGCTTCAATGCGCAGTCGTGCACCATTCGCCAACAGAGAGGAAAGGCTCGGAGCGAGGGGAGAGAGGAAGATTTTGTTGTGCCCCTGGTTTTGATGATGACAACA
The DNA here is from genome assembly GCA_022559845.1 of Amorphophallus konjac. NCBI lineage: Eukaryota > Viridiplantae > Streptophyta > Magnoliopsida > Alismatales > Araceae > Amorphophallus > Amorphophallus konjac. The sequence continues at coordinate 331,817,056 of CM040122.1, read as the reverse complement.
ATGAGATTTGGTATTGAGTTCAACATGCATGATGATTTAGATAATCTATTTTTGAGTTTAATTTGCATAATGAAATGGGTTCAGTAACATATATACATATATCTGGTTATCTTGAATTGCAAGGAACACATGGCGTCCACGCAGGTTGCTCAAGGCGTCCACGCCTCAGTTCAATAAGTTAGAAGAATAAGTCACTGATCTAGTTCAGTGTGTTAACGCTACAAGGGCACAGCGCCAACGCATCAGTTCATGACCAGAGGAAAGACGGCTCTGGGTCAGCTCAGTGAGTTGACACAGGGTCTTCATGCGTCAACGCTTCCAACTATTATAATCTTACATGTTATGCAAGTATCTGTTAACATCTCAGTCACACAAGGTCGACGCCATCCAGGCTTCGCCACATGTATACCAGTGGACCCCAGCTAATGGATAAATTAAATGCCACCTCGGCACGAAGGGCACGCGTCTCTTCTCCTTCACGATTCCAGAAGCATCTAGGATAGGATAATCATTGGGGCCAACCAGGAAATCTGATCTGGGCCCACAAGGGAATATTCACATGTATTAGGGGTGAGAGCCGTGGGAAAACAGATATAGGTTGCAGTCGAAGGCAGAAGTGAAAAGGGTTCTGCAGCCGAAGATTGGGGATCATCATCTTCCTTTTGGTGCTGCTTGGTCCACGAACAAGAAGTAGAAGAGCTTCAGAATTCAATCACTAAGGATAGAAGGGACATCAAGAGTGCAGCATCACGAGCCCTTCTACATCCCATTGTCAAGGAAGAGGAAGCCTGCTGATTAAGAGTTTCATCCTTCAGATCTTTGAGTTCAAGATTTCTGATTTGTATATGAAACTCATTCAATTTTCTGTTTTCCATTTTCTATTTTGTAGTTTATTTTGAACTCTATTACTGCCGTTCTCCCTTGTACTAGTGATTGTAGAGGGAGGTTTCTTGATCAAGTGGGCTGTGCTTGGATCAAGGGGTTGGGGTTTCGCCCATAAGCTATTTGTCAGCGGGTAAGAGGATCGGTTCCTCTTGTAAGCCAAGCTGTAGTGCTCAGCGTTTGTGAGGAATTGTTCCTCTGTTTAGCTAAGCTGTAAGGCTCAGCAGGGATCCTCACTGATTAAGTGAGGGGTGGACGTAGGTCTCCATAGGGAGACCGAACCACCTTAAAAACCTGGTGTTCATCTGTGGTTTGCTCTCATCTGCGTGGTTTGTATGTTGATTAGATGCTTGAGATGGTATGACTGCTACATTAACTCACTCTGTATTCTCATTTAGAAATATCACACTCAACGAATTGTGTGATCTTGCACTAGTAGTTTTTAAAGGGTCAACCTATTCACCCCCTCCCCCTCTAGATTGACATTCCACTACTTCCAACACGTGGTATCAGAGCTCGGCTCTCTTGCTGAGGGTTTCACAACCCAGAGAGATTCAGTGGAATGGAGAACAAGGGGCTCATGCCTGAAGGTTATGCTGTGAATAGGCCACCCTTCTTTGATGGCACTAATTATGCTTATTGGAAAAACCGAATGCATGTATATCTTAGAGCTCAGGACCATGAGATTTGGAGGGCCGTGAGCAAAGGACCATATGAATTACTAGGAGATGAGGAACTGTTGGTCAAGGAGCAGATTCGGAAGTCCAACCCCAATTGGCAAGCAATGAATATCATGTAATGCTCGCTGCATCCTACAGAGTTCTCACGAGTGTCCTCATGCGCCAATGCTAAAGAAATGTGGGACAAACTTGAAGTCATCTACGAAGGTACGTCAGAGGTAAGAGAGACAAAAGCTAACAGGTTAATATCTGAGTATGAAGCTTTTAGAATGAAACCAGACGAGAATATTTCTGAAATGTATGCAAGGCTAACCCTGTTAGTTAACGGTCTTAAAGGTTTAGGAAAAACTTATAGTAATTATGAACTGGTTAGGAAAATTCTTAGATCCCTAACTCCAATTTGGCACACTAAGGCCACGGTTGTTGAGGAATCTAGGAATCTCCCTACCACTACTCCTGATGAGCTCATCGGATCATTGATGGCTTATGAGCTGAACTTCAAAAGAAATGATGAGGATGTGAAAAAGAAGAAGCCACTTGCATTGAAGGCAGGTCCGAGCAGTAAGGAAAGTTCAGAGGATAGTGAGTTATCTACATCGGAGGATGACTCAAGTGAGATAGCAATGCTCACCAGGAAGTTCAGAAAGTTTCCAAGGAAAGAAGGTAAGGTCCTAAGAAACAAAAGACCACAGGTAAGAAAGAATTCAAAATTTAAGTCTGAGAATTTTATAAAATCTGTCAAAGTTGTGTGTTACAAATGCAGGAAACAAGGTCATATAAAATCTGAATGCCCAGAGAATGTGAAGAAAATTCAACCAAAGTGGAAGAACAAGAAACCAAAGGCAATGCTGAGTACTTGGAGTGATGAGGAGAAGGAAGAAGAAGAAGAAGATAGCACATCTGAAGAAGAAAGTGATGTGAAGCTATGCTTTATGGCCAAGGGAGATGATCAAGATGAGGTAACCTCCTCCTTTGAAAACTTCTCTTGTAATGATTGGGAAGAAGCATTTAATAATCTACTTGATAAGTATGATTATGTGAAGAGAGAAAATAAATCACTGAAGAAGAAGAAAAATTCGGCTAGTCAAGACACTTCCTTAAGTGAGAAAAACACTTGTTTAGAAACAGAAATCTCCAACTTAAGAAAGTCTCTTGTCGAAAGTGATGAGTCCAAAAATCAACTGAGTGAGATGAAAAGAGAAAATGAATATTTACAGAAGGTAGTTGATGATTTAAAACTCAGAATACAGAAACTGGAAAGTGATGTAAAAATTGTTGAAGAAAAATATGAAGTTGTTCAGGGAGTAAATCTAGAACTCCAAGAAAATCTAAAAACATTGCAAACTGAAATTCAAGATAAGCAAGCCTCCCTTGAAAAAATGACACAAGGCAAGAATAACCTAGAAGCTGTTATGGGAATCAAAAGCAATTTTGGAAAAGAAGGGCTAGGATATAATCCTACAAAAAAGAAGGATTTAGGAGTGAGATTAGTCACCTTTGTTCCAGAACAAGGCACATCTGAGCAAAATCCCTTGACAATAATGAAGCTCCCAGAGAACACTCAAGAAAAGTCAAAACAGAAAATCAAACTAACAAATAATACTAATGAGAAAAAGGAGAAAGAGAAACTAGATTCTACCATGAATACCAATCATTGCACAAGTATGCCAAAATTTAGGAGTAAGACAACAAATCAACCCAAGGCTTCCACAAATTAAAACCAACATCACACTCATGGAAATTTCAGGAGCCACTGGACTGGCACAAGATAGTGGCGTCGACGCACCAGTCACCCTGCGTCAACGCACAGACCTTCCCAGAAAGGGTACTACTTCAGAAACAAGGGAATGAGTCAACACAGGCACTACAGTGTGATGAGGGCATCACACCACATACCCTCTGGCTTGGCACTTCTCTCCCTCCCGGAGGCAGCTAGGGAGCAGCCCTTCTTCAGAAGGAACATTGGTGCTTATCATCCTATTACATCTTCCTATTTTCTTGAGTCATTTTGATGTATTTGCCTATGTTTTGAGTCATGTTACTATGTTATCATGTTATTTACTTATGCTTGTATGTAGGCTAGTGGGCTAATGGGGCTAGTAGTTCTTATTGGGCCATTTCTTTGGTCTGGCCCATGGGCGCCCCTCTCCCCACCCCTTGGTCTTTCGTCATTTGTCCATTCCATGAGGACTTTTTGTAAATTGGGTTTTCCTATATATAGGACCCCAAACCCCCTCTTTTAAGGTTAATGAAGATTTGAATATTGCAAGCATAAGTGCACTCCTCTCTCTCTCTCTAGCCTTCACTCTCTCCTTCTCTCTCTCTCACTAAGGGGGCCGACCCCCTCTCTCTCTCTTCCTCCTCTTCTCTCTCTCTCCCTTGGGCGAACCTGCCCTTTCACCTCCCCCTCCCCCTGCCACCTCAGCTGCCACCTCATCCCTCCACCCTTTCATATTCCCAAGACTCATAACTCCCTTCATTACCTCCTCCACCCTAGGCAACTCTTCCCATTCCCCATACACCTCTTCATTCTCCAAGGCAGCCTTTCCTCTCCCCCAAGCAGCCCTCCCTCTTCCCCACACCCTCCATTCATATCCCTAGGGCAAATTAACCCCCCCATACCCCTGCTGGTTGCGCACCCACCACACTAGCCCACCCCCCATTCCCTTGGCCGACCCCCACCACCCCTTTGGATAGCTGCGGACCCTCCACCCTCCTGGACCTCCACCTTCCCTCCTCCACCCCTCTCATCATTCTCCCACATCCCATCCCCCATCTACCATCACTACCAGCCTTCCCCCATAGTTAAAACACCATTCCCTTTAACCAAGCTCCACCACCACCCCTTTGCTTAGCCAAGTCTGCAGGTAGCAGAAGAAGGTTCATCTTGCAGAAGCTGCCACGGAGCCCAACGGCATCATCTGAAGACGTACCATACCTTTCTGGAAAGGTCGTCCAGTCCACTACGCAGGCGAGGTGGAATCGTCCCGTTCCGAGTTCGTGGCCGACCGGGAGAGCTGTTCTTCCCCAACTGCGCCAGACATCCTCTGCAGAGAGCCTGATCCCGGTTGGAAGCAACTGCACGACCAACGGCAAAGGAATCAGACCAAAGGCTCTTCATCAAAGTTCTTCCTTCCCCTGTCCCCGACCAGGAGAAAGAGACAGAACCTCATTCGGCATCCGGGGGCCAGAGTTCCGAATTTTCTCCCTCAGTCGCGCGGGTCTGCCTCCTGCAGTCTGCTGCGACCAGTTCCCGCTCGTCGGCGTCCCCCTGTCCACCCCGACCTCAGAAGGTGTTGCCGTCAGTTTTGCTGTGTAGAGGCTTCGTCCCCGGTTCCAGCGGCTCTGACTGTTCATGATTCGGCGTCCAGGAGCGACCGGAGCCACTTCTGCAAGTTGCAGACAGAAACAGGGAGCCACCCGCCCCAGAATCTGTTGCTCTGCTCAGACCTCCACTGTAGCCATCGCCGACGACAGAATAAATTGATATAAATCAGAGGAGTTCGGGTTCCTGTTACGAGAAGATCCCCCCTGGGCTTGTCATCGGAGAAATTCCTGACCGAGATCTACAGGGACTACACCGACTGCCTATCAACATCCACAGCCAGCGGCCCACTTCGGAAGCGGTCCCTCCTCGTGGGCTACTAGCTTATTTCCCTTCTCTTGCCTGGCCGGCTTACCGCCCCTCCCTGCGGGAGGTAGTGTTTGTTGTAATCCATCAATTCTCATCCCCGAGATCACCCTCCTGCGTGAGGTGTAGTGAGTGTACACTTAAACAGGTTCGAAGCTTCATCGGCGCAGTGTGCGGGGAACCCACACTTCCCCGCTCGCCCTCGTCTCCGACCGGGGTTGGTTTCCTCAAAACAACCAGGTGAGCCTCCTACCCTTGCCTCCTTATACTTGTTTATTTAATATCTGCGAAACATATCGGCCGGTAGGGGAGCGAGTGCCCGATCCCGGCGCCACCTTTCAGTGTGGTCACCGTGGCTATAAGTGAGCGAGTGACCCCGTGCCCTTATGGCATCCGGCCGCCCTTGTTTGTGGGCTTTCAAACCTTCGGGAGGGCTAACTAAAGTGGTGCTGGTCCTCTAACCAGTCAGGGGCTATCTCCATCACCTCGACTCGGCATCACCGGGTCACCACGGGAATCGTGTGCGCACGGTGCGTTGGTAGCTTTAACATATTCTCGGCGCCTTGTAATTGTGATTGCGAATTAGGTCCAAGGAATCAAAGTCTCCGCTGCATTTGGTGTCACATCACAGTGCGTCAACGCACCCGGTCTACCAGAACCCCAATTACATGAGTTTTGGATGGATAGGTCAACGCAACCATGTTAGGGGGTTAATGTAGTCAGGCTTTGATCCAACTAGAACTCAAGCCTCATCTAGAGCTGCTCATCCTAGATCTCCCAGTGCATCCTGGATTCCTAATGTTTATTGGAATGCAAATTGGATCAAACATTCACGTACTTTCAATAATAAAACTGGTCCAGAAAATTCATCGCAAACAAAACATCAACCCAATCAGATGAAACAGAAAAATTCCAAACTTGTTAATTCCACATTCCAAAAACTTCCAAAACAACAGATGTGGATTCTGAAAAACATGTTATCTTACTTGAAAGAAATACATGGTCTGATGGGACCCAATTGTTTTTGGGTTCCAAAGTCCCTCGTTTGATGTGATGTGTAGGAATGCCTTGCAGCTGTACATAATAGATGGTATCTCGACAACGGCTGCTCAAGGCATATGACGGGTGACAGCCAAATTTTGCCTATTGGTTGAAAAGGAAGGAGGGTATGTCACCTTTGGGGGCAACAATAAAGGTAAAATAATTGGAAAAGGTAAAGTTGGCAAAAACCCTTTGAATTCCATTGATGATGTGTTGCTTGTTGATGGATTAGAGTATAATCTACTTAGTATAAGTCAACTGTGTGATAGAGGACACAAGGTTGTGTTTGATTCACATGCATGTACCACCTTGAAATGAAATCTGAAAATATTAAGTTCATTGGAAAGAGGGTAAATAATATGTACATGGTAGACTTAGATGATCCTGCACACATTAATCTTTGTCTTGCTGTGAACAAAAGTGAACTAGCTTGGCTATGGCATCGTAGGCTAGGACATGCTAGCTATAGTGTCATGCATAAGTTAGCAAAATTCAGCATGGTGAATGGTTTGCCTGATGTCTCATTCAAACATAATGATAAAGTTTGTGATGCATGCGATCAAGATAAGCACACTAGGAAGTCTTTCAAAACTAGAATTGAAAACCAATCTTCTAGACCTCTTGAACTTGTTCATATGGACCTGTTTGGACCCACTAGAACAGCATGTCTAAGTGGCAGTAGATATGGTTTTGTATTAGTAGATGATTTTTCTAGGTTTACCTGGGTATTCTTTTTATCTCATAAAAATGATGCGTTTGAAGAATTTCAGGCATTCTTCAAGAGATTCCAGCAGGATGGTAAGTTCACTATTTCATCTATCATGTCAGATCATGGAGGAGAGTTTGAGAACTCAAACTTTGATGTCTTCTGTAGGGAGAAAGGAATATCACACAAATTCTCTTCACCAAGAACTCCCGAACAAAATGGAGTGGTGCAATGAAGAAACATGACTCTTGTGGAGATGACGAGAACAATGCTAATCGAAGGACAACTTCCAAGGAAATTTTGGGCCGAGGCGGTAAACACCGCGTGCTACATTGTAAATCGTGCAATGGTAATGTCTCTGTCCAAAAAGACTCCCTATGAGTCAATGAAAGGTAAGAAGCCATCAGTTGCCCACTTCAGAGTTTTTAGATCAAAATGCTTTATTCAAAATAATGACAAACGGGACTTGGATAAATTTGAACCAAAGAGTGAACCATCCATTTTTCTTGGATATTCTGATCACTCTAAGGCCTATAGAGTTCTGAATGTCAAAACTCAAACAGTAGAACAATCCCCACATATTGTGTTTGATGAAATGAATGTTAAATCTGAAAATTAACAACCTTGCAGGGACAAGGATGATGGGGAGTTTCTTGAAGTAAAAGAAGATCAAGATCTACAAGAAAAAGAATCAAGGTCAGGTGAGAATCCAGCAGAATCAAGTGCTCAAGGTAATGCAGCAGCTAATGAAGGTAATCCTCTTACCAATGGTAGGGTGTTAAGAGATCATCCTTTATCAAGTGTCCTTGGTAGTCTGCATGGTGCGGACACCCGAGCAGTTGATCGGCACGATACGCCGAGCCACCGGTACCGCATACGGAGCATGACACGAGCCACCTCAACGTCCATCTGGCTCGGAGACAGCCTGGAGACTCCGCCTTGAGCCTCCCCACTTATTATATTTAGTTAGACTTTATGTGTGTCTAATTTGTGTTTATTTCGTTGCATTCAGTTTGACATTTTGATTGTAATAGGGGCTTATGTGCAATTCGGACCCCGTGGACCCCACGGGCCCCCCAGGCCCCACCCCATTGGGCCACCTCAGCCTAGGGTCCCACGTGGGGTCAGTCAACATGCCACATGGTAGCATCTAGAAGTTTGAATGGGAATTGGACACATGGGGGACAATGGACTAGAAAAGTCCACATGGGAGGCCACCTACCCCCACCAACTAGTCCACCCTCTCTCCTTGGTCCAAGGGCCGCCCCCCCCTTTATTTTTTTTATATTATTTTGTGTGTGTGTGTCACACTCCATCCCAACCCTCCATTCCCATCCCCTAGATTCAATGGTTGTGGATGGATGTGAGATGTAACCTATTTAAGCTTGTATTTTCCATTTTAGTAGAATTAATGCATTCATTTGGAAGAAAAAAACCTTGGAGCTCCAGCTTGGTGCACCCCTCCCTCTCCCCTTGCAGCTGTGAAGGTTGCTTCTTGGTGGTGAGACTCCACCCTATCAGTTCCGGTCGCCGCCGCCGCCGCCACGAGCCGCCACCGCACCGCCACCGCCATCAACGAAGTTCTGCCTGCGCAGTATCACAGCAGCTTCCACGAAATTCAGCCATCCACCACCAGCTCAGATCGACCTGGGAGTTTTACTGGATGTTCCAAAGGTGTCAAGGATATCCCATAAATTTTGGTTTGTCATTCAGATCCCGTTTCATAATTTTTGATTTTCGTCCACCCTTCCATTTCAGTTCTGCCAGAGTTCTGTCCAGATTCATATCCGCCCTGTGTTTCATGTCTTAGGTCCATCTTTTTATTTCTGTTAGTCCCATAAATTTTACTGGAGTTTCCTTCCATCCACCCCTTCATCCACAATTTTTCTAAATTTCTGGTTCGCCCATTTCATATTTTCTAAAAATCATTCTCAGTCCCATCTACAGTTCTGTCCACCTGTTCCCAGATCCGACCACCAGTCACTCCACAAATCATATCAAATCGCCACCACCTCCAAATCCAATTCTAAAAATTGTCCCAATTTCGTGGTTTGATTTCCTACAACTTTGAAGAAGAGCTCGAAGCCTGATTCCAAAGGAAAGCAGGCGGTCAATGGCCATTTACAGGAAACTCATATGCTGATCTGATATTTCAGGAGCTGTGCAACAGAGGATTGAAAACTAGTTAAAGCCCAGGTCCGAAGATGTTCAGAAGATTCCACTGGCCCTAGGTTGAAGGATTTTGAATCCTCTTTCCAACGGCATTGGTTTCATCGCATTCCGAGGACGGGGCTGATCGCAGCGGCCATTTTCGCCGGAGCGCGCGCTGCTAAAACAGCAACCTCAGCTCGTGGACAGCAGCTTCAAAGCTTGGAGATCGGGACCGATTGACCCCCGATTGGTGTTCCCGGCCGACCGCTGTCCGTGGAGGTGCGCCACCAGGGGTCCCCATCATAGTGGGTCCCACCCCCACAGATCCGGAGGACAGCGCCATCCGTGGGCCCTGCGGGCCCGCAGAACTCGCCGTTCAGAAAGTACGAAAACGCGGAGTTCGGCACCGCCGGGCGACATCAAGATGCTGCCCGTCAACCCAATTCGCATGATTCCCGGGCCCCGCATGTGACCTTTTACCTCCCTGCGTGGAGTGGGTCAAATTATTGTATTTCTGTAAAATTGTGTTAACCGGGAGTCCGTGATTGGCCGGGGTTGTCTTCGCCACGCCGAGTGCGTGGAGGTAATGGTCCGAACCTCTTGGCGTTCATTTGCTTAGCTAGTATACGGTCTTTTACCGCTGCCGAGAGTGTAGGTACTAGCCCGTGTGTCCATGTCACCGCTGTGAGAGTGAGTGTGACCCGTCCCGTGACTCGATCCGAGTCCGGAAGTTGAGTCGGACTACCCTTGACCTCCGCCGGTTCCTTAACCACGCACGGTCCGCGCTTTCCCTCGCTTGGGACGACGAGTGAGCTTCCACTTCTGTTAGCGACGTTTTGCCACTAGGAGCTCGTAGTGTCGGGCTTAGTGTCTCCCTAGTGTGTGCTGCTGGTCGCGTCCTCATCTAGAGTCCGAGGGTGGCACCTAATAGTGTCGTCTCCCGTGTCCGTCCCGCATCAGTTTGGTATCAGAGCGAGTCGAGTCTAGGGTAGTCGTTGCATAAGTCATGCATCATGGTATAAGTCGAGTCTAGGATCATCATTTCAAAACAACAAAAAAAGAGTGTTTCAAATTGTATTTCACCCAATAGCCCGGTATATTAAAAGGCGTTGCCCGAACATTAGGTTATGCCTATCGGGAAGGTAGCGTACTTGCGCGAGTGATCTTCGGGTCGCTTATCTCCGCCACGTACCGGATATTGGTTAGGTCTAAGTGCATCATCTAGTGTGTGTTTGCATTAGTCGGTTTGTCTTGTCCCTTTGTGTCGGCATGTCCATCGTATAGTCTCCAATTTCCCATGGATTCCTCATCACCCGGGCAATATGGCCGTTGGTCCACCCATGGGCTTGGCAACCATCCCCTCCACTTCCGTAGGCCCGAAGCCTCGGACTTTTATGGCTCCAATGACCCAGGCGACTACCTCAAGTGGGAAGCCGCCATGGACACATACTTTGATTGTTATACTATGTCCGATGCCATGCAAGTTAGTTTTGCCCGAGAGAGACTTGTCCACAAAGCCGCCTGGAAATGGGAGAGCATTGAGCGCATGAGAGAGGTTAGGAGGCAAAGGCCCATCGAATCGTGGCATGAGATGAAGGACGAACTTAGGAAGGTCTACCTACCCGGCCCGGTCACCTCCAACCGACCCCACCCAATCACATCCACCCAAGTGGGCCATAATCGGAGGCAACGCGCCGCGCATGTAGAAGAGCCTAGGTCCACGACTAAGCTGACTTCATATGGGGGAGTCCATCACATCGCTCCTACTCCAAACCCCACCATTGCCAAACTCTTCCAAATCATTTTGGATAAGGTGGATAGGAAGTGTGATTATATTGAGTCACTGCTTCCCCCTTGCCTACCTCCTAGCCGAGATAGAACCAAGCATGACCCTAAGGAGGTAGCAACCGGTAGTCCCAATCCAGTGTCATCTAGAGTGCCATCCCGAGGTCCTCTCCCCATCTTGGTGGATCCTCTTCCCTCACCCACGAGAGCCCCATTGCCTACACCCCCTGTCCGTCAGGAGGATAAGGGTAGGGACCCACTTATCAAGGAGCGTAGAGGATCACGACAACAGTGTTATCGTTGCCAGGGGTTTGGCCACTTTGCCGGACAGTGTCTCACTCGGACATCTCTAGCCCTAGGGGATAAAGGGGTTGGAGAAACCTCACCTTCCGATCTTATTTCGGAGCCCTCTCATTTGGAGCCGCCAAAGCCCGAGCCACCCGTGTTTCTAACGGGTACACTTTTCATAGCCGAACCACTTCTTAGATGGCTCAAGAACGGCTTGGCCCCATCTCTCCTCCCATCCATGGACCCTACCCTACCATTAGTGCCGGTCAACTCATTCCATACCACCTTCCGGTCTAGTCACCATGTGGATACATTAGATGATCTTCTTAAAGGATTAGACCGGCAGTTGACATTTACGCACTTGTTGGCCCCACGCTTCGACCGACCTACAGGTCGTAGCTTCACACATCCATCCCTAGGGTCCATCACCTCCGTGTACACTGTGGGTCATGTTACCACGGAGGTTCTTCTACTCCTCCCTTTGCCGGCCGAGTCCAACTTCATTCCCCTTTGTCCAATGGAGGAATCTTACTTTCTACCTATGACTGTCGTCCCATCTCTCGCAATGAATGAAGGTGATCATTTACACCTCCAAGATTTCCAAATGTGGGACAGTGATTTGTGGAAGCCTAATCTGAGGGGTCATACCTTCTTTGATCCCTTCGACCCATTCTCTTATGGACTCTGTGACCCACCATATTTACACCACCTTTTCGAGAGAGTCCACTATCATACCCCCACCGTCTCATCTCCCTTCACGGATGAAGGTGACCATCAACACCTTCTAGAATTCCACACATGGGACCTTGAAATGAGGGAATCCATATCGAGGGGTCACACATTCTTTGATCCCTTTGATCCCTTTCTTCATGGGCCCTTTGGCCCACAACCTCCATTCCACCTCTTTAAGGAAGTCCACTATCACACCCCTCCTACTCGGGCCTGGCAACCTTTACATGGCAATAGGTCCGAACCGTCATTTGGGGGTAATGAGGACTTTGGTTTCCCCGGGCCACCTCAACCACCCAAACCTCCCGGACTTCCCACATCCAAACCCCATGTCCATGGTTGGTGCATCGTAAGATGTCTAGGAGTCCACCATGACATTAACCTCCGGTTATGTCAAATGCATGCATGGCACACATTCGGATGTCCTGGACCACCTTGCATATGATTGGGTTTTACTAACTGTAGGGTTGTTTAGGGTCGTGTGTGCATCCGTGTGTTTCTTTTCTTTTGGTAAGCATGTTAGGTCGTGTGTGCATCCTGTGTTTCTTTTCTTTTGCTAAACATGTTAGGAGTCTGCATGACGATGTCCGTCGTCACAGTTGAGGCCAGCAATGCACGGTACAAGGAGTTAGCCGATGTCCATCGACACCACCGAGAGTTCCAAGAGGGTGAATATGTCATGATCAGGGTAAGACCTGAACGGTTTCCCTCTAGAACCGTTAAGAAGTTGCAAGCTCGCGGAGCCGGTCCCTTTAGAGTGTTGAAACGCGTTGGATCCAATGCGTATGTTGTGGACCTGCCCGAGGAATATGGTATAAGCTCTACCTTCAATGTATCGGATCTTGTTGCATATAGGGACCCATCGGTGATCCCTAGTGAGCCTTTTGAGCCATCTCCTCCCCTTGAGAGTAATCCCACACCTGAGTGTCCACTTCCACCTCTAGCCCCTTTTTCACGGCAGCGTGAGCATATAGATCGTATACTGGACGAGCAAGTGACAGTTACCAGGAGTGGATCTTACCCGCGCTACCTAGTGCGATGGAGAGGACGGCCCGCTATTGAGGACACATGGATCACACATGGCGAGTTGCAGCGGATTGATCCAGACCTTTTGGAGCGATACAGGAGCGATGCAGACCCTTACTCGACAGGGTCGAGTTTCTCCCACCCGGGGAGAATTGGTGCGGACACCCGAGCAGTTGATCGGCACGATACGCCGAGCCACCGGTACCGCACACGGAGCATGACACGAGCCACCTCAGCGTCCATCTGGCTCGGAGACAGCCTGGAGACTCCGCCTTGAGCCTCCCCACTTATTATATTTAGTTAGACTTTATGTGTGTCTAATTTGTGTTTATTTCGTTGCATTCGGTTTGACATTTTGATTGTAATAGGGGCTTATGTGCAATTCGGACCCCGTGGGCCCCACGGGCCCCCCAGGCCCCACCCCATTGGGCCACCTCAGCCTAGGGTCCCACGTGGGGTCAGTCAACATGCCACATGGGAGCATCTAGAAGTTTGAATGGGAATTGGACACATGGGGGACAATGGACTAGAAAAGTCCACATGGGAGGCCACCTACCCCCACCAACTAGTCCACCCTCTCTCCTTGGTCCAAGGGCCGCCCCCCCCCCCTTTATTTTTTTTATATTATTTTGTGTGTGTGTGTCACACTCCATCCCAACCCTCCATTCCCATCCCCTAGATCCAATGGTTGTGGATGGATGTGAGATGTAACCTATTTAAGCTTGTATTTTCCATTTTAGTAGAATTAATGCATTCCTTTGGAAGAAAAAAACCTTGGAGCTCCAGCTTGGTGCACCCCTCCCTCTCCCCTTGCAGCTGTGAAGGTTGCTTCTTGGTGGTGAGACTCCACCCTATCAGTTCCGGTCGCCGCCACCGCCGCCACGAGCCGCCACCGCACCGCCACCGCCACCGCCATCAACGAAGTTCTGCCTGCGCAGTACCACAGCAGTTTCCACGAAATTCAGCCATCAACCATGAGCTCAGATCGACCTGAGAGTTTTACTGGATGTTCCAGAGGTGTCAAGGATATCCCATAAATTTTGGTTTGTCATTCAGATCCCGTTTCATAATTTTTGATTTTCGTCCACCCTTCCATTTCAGTTCTGCCAGAGTTCTGTCCAGATTCATATCTGCCCTGTGTTTCATGTCTTAGGTCCGTCTTTTGATTTCTGTTAGTCCCATAAAGTTTACTGGAGTTTTCTTCCATCCACCCCTTCATCCACAATTTTTCTAAATTTCTGTTTCGCCCATTTCATATTTTCTAAAAATCATTCTCAGTCCCATCTACAGTTCTGTCCACCTGTTCCCAGATCCGACTACCAGTCACTCCAAAAATCATATCAAATCGCCACCACCTCCAAATCCAATTCTAAAAATTTTCCCAGTTTCGTGGTTTGATTCCCTACAACTTTGAAGAAGAGCTAAAAGCCTGATTCCAAAGGAAAGCAGGCGGTCAACGGCCATTTACAGGAAACTCATATGCTGATCTGATATTTCGGGAGCTGTGCAACAGAGGATTGAAAAATAGTTAAAGCCCAGGTCCGCAGAGGTTCAGAAGATTCCACTGGCCCTAGGTTGAAGGTTTTTGAATCCTCTTTCCAACGGCGCTGGTTTCATCGCATTCCGACGACGGGGCTGATCGCAACGGCCGTTTTCGCCGGAGCGCGCGCTGCTAAAACAGCAACCTCAGCTCGTGGACAGCAGCTTCAAAGCTTGGAGATCGGGACCGATTGACCCCCGATCGGTGTTCCCGACCGACCGCCGTCCGTGGAGGCGCGCCACCAGGGGTCCCCATCATAGTGGGTCCCACCCCCGCAGATTCGGAGGACAGCGCCATCCGTGGGCCCCGCGGGCCCGCAGAACCCGCCGTTCGGAAAGCACGAAAACGCGGAGTTCGGCACCGCCGGGCGACATCAAGATGCTGCCCGTCAACCCAATTCGTGTGATTCCCGGGCCCCGCATGTGACCTTTTACCTCCCTGCGTGGAGTGGGTCAAATTATTGTATTTCTGTAAAATTGTGTTAACCGGGAGTCCGTGATTGGCCGGGGTTGTCTTCGCCACGCCGGGTGCGTGGAGGTAATGGTCCGAACCTCTTGGCGTTCATTTGCTTAGCTAGTATACGGTCTTTTGCCGCTGCCGAGAGTGTAGGTACTAGCCCGTGTGTCCATGTCACCGCTGTGAGAGTGAGTGTGACCCGTCCCGTGACTCGATCCGAGTCCGGAAGTTGAGTCGGACTACCCTTGACCTCCGCCGGTTCCTTAACCGCGCACGGTCCGCGCTTTCCCTCGCTTGGGACGACGAGTGAGCTTCCACTTCTGTTAGCGATGTTTTGCCACTAGGAGCTCGTAGTGTCGGGCTTAGTGTCTCCCTGGTGTGTGCTGCTGGTCGCGTCCTCATCTAGAGTCCGAGGGTGGCACCTAATAGTGTCGTCTCCCGTGTCCGTCCCGCATCACTGCATGACCCTCTTAGAACTAGATCTCACTTTAGGATCATTGAAGAAATGGATAATTTGGCACTTGTTTCTCAAACTGAACCCAAAAATATAGATGAAGCCTTGAAAGATGAATTTTGGATAAATGCAATGCATGAAGAATTAAATCAATTCAAAAAAAACAAAGTGTGGCACCTTGTGCCAAGACCCACCGAACATTCAGTGATTGGAACTAAATGGGTTTTTAGAAATAAACAAAATGAAAATAGAATTGTAGTTAGGAATAAAGCAAGACTGGTAGCTCAAGGATATAACCAAGAATTCGGTATCGACTTTGAAGAATCCTTTGCTCCAGTAGCTAGAATAGAGGCTATTAGACTATTGCTTGCATTTGCTTGCTGCCATGGAATAAAATTACAACAGATGGATGTAAAAAGTGCCTTTTTAAATGGTTTAATAAAATAAGAGGTGTATGTTGAACAACCCCCCGATTTTGAGTGTATAGACTGTCCTAACCATGTTTACAGATTGGACAAAGCTCTTTATGGGCTGAAACAGGCCCCTCGAGCATGGTACGACAAACTCAGTTCATATCTCACTGAAAAGGGATATTCCAGAGGTAAAGTGGACCAAACTTTGTTCACCAAGGTAAAAAATAATGATATTCTTCTTGTCCAGATTTATGTTGACGATATAGTTTTTGGATCCACTAAACCAATCATGTGTGAGGAATTTGCAAAATTGATGACTATAGAATTTGAAATGAGTCTAATGGGTGAGTTGTAATTTTTTCTAGGTCTTCAAATCACCCAAAGCAAGGAAGGATGTTTTATCAACCAAGCAAAGTATATTTCTGAACTGCTGAAAAAGTATCAAATGGAAAATCTCAAAGCGATCACAACTCCCATGAGCACCAACACAACCCTGGATGCAGATCCGAAAGGTAAACAAGTAGATGTGAAGACTTATCAAGGTATGATCAGATCAGTCTTTTATCTTACTGCATCTAGGCCGGATATCCAATTTTGTGTCTGCTTGTGTGCTCGTTTTCAATCTGATCCTAGAGAATCCCACTTGAGTTCTGTTAAGCGTATCTTTCGATACCTTGCTGGAACTCGAGATTTAGGGATTTGGTATCCTGTATCTTGCTCTTTTGATCTAGTATCTTATTCAAATGCAGACTATGCCGGATGTAAACTTGACAGGAAAAGCACAAGTGGCTATTGTTAATTTTTGGGAGGGTGTTTGGTTTCTTGGGCATCCAAGAAACAACACTCGGTGGCACTGTCCACTACAGAGGCAAAATATGTCGCTGTAGGGAGTTGTGCCACTCAAGTGTTGTGGATCAAACACCAACTCCAAGATTATCAAACTAATCTTGGGTGTGTTCCAATCTTGTGCGATAACACCAGTGCCATTAACCTGGCAAAGAATCCCATCCAACACTCCAGGACCAAACATATAGAAATTAGGCATCACTTCTTACGTGATGAAGTTAATAAAGGAAGCTTTAAATTGATGTTTGTGGATTCACAACACCAACTAGCTGATATTTTTACTAAGCCTCTGTGTAATGATAGAGTTACCTGTCTTAGAAGAGAGCTTGGATTGTGTAATCCTCAAAATGTTGCATAATGTGATTGCTCAGCTCATTTCATGAATTCCGATTGCTTGATGTTGCATAGTAATAATCTGGTTGCATGCCATGTTTGATTAGAATCTGCTTTGCTCTTAAATAAGTCACAAATTTAGGGGTAGCTTAGTCATTTGTAATGTCCTCTGCACTGAATGTCATATGGTAATTAAGAGGCATACCATGTTGAAAATTGCTATTTTGTTAGAACTTTTTGTCATGCATGATCCAAGGGAGTAAGGGGGAGCTTGAATTACATTTTGATTGCTGAGAAAAGTTTGCTGGCACTTTGAAATGGTTGGTTAGTGAATTCTACACCGATCCTTAAGCCAAGTCACTGGTTAAGTGGACTGAGTTAACGCTGGATGAATCCTGCGTCAACGCATTGACTGAATTTGTGTGAAAACCGAGCTGATGGTCACTCTGTCTGCTTGAGTGGGTTAACGCAGTAATGAGAATTGAGTTAACGTCGATCTGGAAAATCTGTCTTCTGAGATTCTGTCTGATGAAATGGGTTGATGCAATGGTTGCTGTGCTTCAACAGCTGCTGTTTGACCAGGTAGCCCTTCAAGTGATTTTTCATAAGGTAATCTGCAGCCTGGATTCTTTTCGTCTCCTCTTCAAGCCATTTCTCCTATTCCATTCATCTCATAATGTCCATTTTTCTTGAATTGAAGAACGTGTCAATCCTCAGTTTAAGGGAAGTTTCTTTAAACACTGAGATTTAACTTGATATCTTAGATTCAGGGGGAGCTCAAATGATAATTCCCTTATAAGAGTTCTTGGTCTTCATTGACTGACCCCTTGCAAAATTAGTGGTTGGAGTCTTATGATCTTATATTTTTGAACATTAAATTTCTTGAATCTGAAAGTTCCTTGCATATGGAATAGCTATAGAACTGTTTCATAAAACTGTGAACCCATCTTTTCTAGAACCATGAAAATTAAAAGCAAAGAGACAACTTCGTTCAAAATGAATTTAATAATTGTATTGACCTCAAACTCAGAATAGGCTCAATAAAAGCTGAAGGAATGCACCTTTATATATATGTATATATATCATGTCAAAACTTGCAGAGCAATGACAAATTTTCACTGAGAAACTGTCTCCATGCACCAATGAAGTGCTGAGAAACATGTCATGATGTGAGTTGCCAACTCTGTTCCCAGCATAACAAAATAACATGCTGCAGAGCAATGGTAAATTCTCACTGAGAAACTGTCACCATGCACCAATGAAGTGCTGAGAAACATGTCATGATGTGAGTTACCAACTCTCTACTATGTGAAGCAGAATAGTTAGCTATGCTGAGTAACCGGGGATTCTGGTGTCTGATAAACATGTTTACCCGTGTCAAAAAGCAAGCTACACGTGACTACTAATAAAATAAAAAAAATTAAATTAAATAAAATAATAAATACACACACACACACACACACACACACACACACACACACATATATATATATATATATATATATATATGTGGTTGACCTACAGCTTACACAAATCCTAAAGAGTTTCTCTTCAATACATGTTAAATTCACTTCTACAAGGGTCTCTTGCAATTGAGCAATCAAGGGATGTAGATTGGAAAAGGTTCTTGTTGTACAAACCATTCTATCTCTATTCCATACTCATGTACTTCTTGTTCAAGGGTTTACGTCCATCTCTTGAGATCGTTGTACTCCACACCATTAAATAATTTAGGGTCTTTTGCAATAACTCTTATAAAGGAATTTGACTTTTACTTATTAAAATTTCCTGAATGCAATGTCATGGTTCATGTTTCAGTGTAATTAGAACTCACCTTAACACTGTCGTTCTTGTATCCTTCTGGATGCGCCAACTCAATATCTCACCGCGTCAACGCTGTTGAGCGGTCTTTCTGTCAAACCCGTCCAGTTCATCTTCTTTGAACCGGCTCTTTGTTTAAATTTAGGGTGTCGCCTTTGTTTAAACTCTCTCAGCGTGAACGCCTTCGTCTTTTCACCTCTCGCTCAAACTCGTTTGGGCCTTCCCTCTCTCCGTGTCTTACCGTTTCCCTCTTTCTTCTGTTCTTCCATCCTTTCCCTGTTGCCGTGAGATTCACCTTACTACCATGGCTCCTCCGGAAAAAGGGAAAAAGGACAAGAAGAAGAAGAAGAAGAAGAAGGGTCTGAAGAGAAGAGATCCCATCACAGCTGAGGGCACGATTGTGCCTCGAACCAAATTTCAACCTGCTCAAGAGGAGACGCCGTCTCAGTCAGCTCCACGGAAACGTAAAGGGAAAGAGAAGAGCTCGTCGGCAAAGAAAAGAAAACTCTCAGAATCAAGGGCAGCGAAGCAGAAAGATTCTCACGATACTCCCAGAAAGTCCTCATCCTCTGCCACAGAAAAAGGGAAACAACCTGTAGGAAGTTCGGATGCTCATGCAAGGTCTCCTGACTCATCTCTTCACACCAATACTGAAGAACCTCTGAAAGTTCTTATTCCTAGGTACATTGTTGATTCCGATGTTCAATTGCTTGAAGCTTTTCCGCAGTTATTTACCACTTTGGATTTTCAGGGTTGGTGGTCTTTTGTTACAAACCACAGAATATATTACCCTACTCTTGTTCGAGACTTTTACCAGAATCTGAAATATGAACCAAAAATTCCTAAGGTTTCCTCAACAGTCAGAAATATTAGTTTTGAGTTAACAAATAAATTGTTTGCCAGAGCTCTGAAAATTCCAATGGGTGGGGTCGAACTACATAGTTTTCACATTGATGAACATGAGGCTTTTGCTATCCTGACAGAACAGCCAAGTGATCCCACTAATGTCAAACAAACATATCTCTCTAGTCTGAAGGCAAATAGGTTCCCTCCATTCAAACGACTGTTACATCACATTTGTACATCTATTATTACACCCCAAAGCAGTGGTAGGGAAAGAGTTACTGAAATGCAACGATTTTTGTTGTACTGTATGCTGAAAGATGTCAAAATCTCCTTGCCTGATGTTATTATTCAAACTATGGGTTCGTGTTTTTCACAATCTCGGACACTTCCCTATGCTGCCCCACTGACTGCTATCTTTAAAAAAGTTGGAGTGGATTTTGGAAATGAGAAGAAACGTGAAATTCCTAAAGGAAATAGATATTCCTTGTCATACATTCAAAATTTCATGGGATTTAAGATTGTGAATGGACAACCTATCAGAGTCTTGCCAAGTTAGAAACATGAATCTGTCTCTGTGACACCTGCTGAAAAATTGAGAGCAGAAAGTCTAGAAAGACCAGAGGCCAGTGCTGCTAGAGTGGACCAACCAAAGGTTAGTCCTACTAGAGTGGACCATTTAGAAGCCAGTCCTGTCCAAGACAACATTGCCCCAGATGATGTTCCAATCCTCCCAAATTCCACAAGAGATATCACTCTTATACATGGTCCCTTTCCTGAACTTTCTCCTATAAGGGATATTGAACCTACTTATCACCCTGAGGAGGATATTCCAACTGATGTTGATGGCTCTGCTAAGATGGATACTCAAACTTTCAGTATCAACCCTACATTGTTTCAGTTTCTGGAAATAAAGTTTAAGACTATTGATTCCTCTATAATGCACTGGAGCTCAACTATGGACATGCGTCTCACACAACTTGAACAAAAGTTGGATAGCAGATGGGAACAGTCCCAACATGAAAAACTCAAGTCAGACAAGAAGCTTCATAGGTTTATGGAATCTCTTCTTCAAGTCTGTGAGAAAGCTGGGACAGTCATGCACAATCTGAAGGGCATGCATCAGCACTTTCTAGGCAAGCTGCATGCAGTGCAGACATATAACTATGATATCAAGGGCAAACAGTCAAATCTAAATTTGAAGTATTCAGCCTTGATAGACAAGAATAATGCATTTGGTGAAAAAGTTCACGAATTGTTTGCAAAGATTACTTCCTTTGGTGAAGATCTTGCTAAATTATTTGAACGGTCTACCTTAGTTGGTGATGAAGTTATGGATGTTGTGAACATTCTAAAAGAGCACTTTCCACCCACACTTGAAGATCAGTATGATGTATACTCCCCTCCACCAACCACATAAACTTCTGAGCCAAAATGGGGATCTCAACAAAAAGCTCAAGTTGATTATCTGTTTGATATCTTACACAACTGGTTTGATGGCATTTCTACCAAAGTGCACGAGTTTCACAAGTTCGTTCTGCAGAGAGATCAACAGTTTTCTGAAAAACTTGATAGCTTTGCTTCCTCTATTGCTCAGCTTCAACAGCAACTAGATAATGTTTCTGCTCACATACTTCAGTTTGGCACTTCCTCTCTTGCCCCCCTTCCTGATGATGGCAAAGGGGGAGAGTCATCTACATGAACTCACTTTGGTGGGGGCCTGGGACAATCTTGCATCTGCATATCATGTGAAAGAAAAACCTTGTGCCATGCTTGTTTTCTTTTTGGTGTTAGACCATGGACTCAAATGAAATGAACTGACATTCCTGCCCTGCTTGTTTTATTTTGGTTTTAGACCATGGATTAAATTGTTGATGTGTTCTATGAAATGAATTTCTTGTTTAATTCAACAAATTTCTATTTGGATAAAGATGCAATGTCATCTAACTCATAGTTGCCATCATAAAAAAGGGGGAGATTGTTGTGCCCCTGGTTTTGATGATGACAACCATGAGATTTGGCATTGAGTTCAACAGGCATGATGATTTAGATAATATGTGTTTGAGTTTAATTTGCATAATAAAATGGGTTCAGTAACATATATACATATATCTAGTTATCTTGAATTGCAAGGAACACATGGCGTCCACGCAGGTTGCTCAAGGCGTCCACGCCTCAGTTCAATAAGTTAGAAGAATAAGTCACTGATCTAGTTTAGTACGTTAACGCTACAAGGGCACAGCACCAACGCATCAGTTCATGACCAGAGGAAAGACGGCTCTGGGTCAGCTCAGTGAGTTGACGCAGGGTCTTCATGCGTCAACGCTTCCAACTATTATAGTCTTACATGTTATGCAAGTATCCGTTAACATCTCAGTCACACAAGGTCGACGCCATCCGGGCTTCGTCACATGTATACCAGTGGACCCCAGCTAATGGATAAATTAAATGCCACCTCAGCACGAAGGGCAAGCGTCTCTTCTCCTTCACGATTCAAGAAGCATCTGGGACAGGATAATCATTGGGGCCAACCAGGAAATCTGATCTGGGCCCACAAGGGAATATTCACATGTATTAGGGGCGAGAGTCGCGGGAAAACAGATATAGGTTGCAGTCAAAGGCAGAAGTGAAAAGGGTTCTGCAGTCGAAGATTGGGGATCATCATCTTCCTTTTGGTGCTGCTTGGTCCATGAACAAGAAGTAGAAGAGCTTCAGAATTCAATCACTAAGGATAGAAGGGACATCAAGAGTGCAGCATCGCGAGCCCTTCTACATCCCATTGTCAAGGAAGAGGAAGCCTACTGATTAAGAGTTTCATCCTTCAGATCTTTGAGTTTGAGATTTCTGATCTGTATCTGAAACTCATTCAATTTTCTGTTTTCCATTTTATATTTTGTAGTTTATTTTGAACTCTATTACTGTTGTTCTCCCTTGTACTAGTGATTGTAGAGGGAGGTTTCTTGATCAAGCGGGCTGTGCTTGGATCAAGGGGTTGGGGTTTCGCCCATAAGTTGTTTGTCAGCAGGTAAGAGGACCGGTTCCTCTTGTAAGCCAAGCTGTAGTGCTCAGCGTTTGTGAGGAATTGTTCCTCTGTTTAGCTAAGATGTAAGGCTCAGCAGGGATCCTCACTGATTAAGTGAGGGGTGGACGTAGGTCTCCATAGGGAGACCGAACCACCTTAAAAACCTGGTGTTCATCTGTGGTTTGCTCTCATCTGCGTGGTTTGTATGTTGATTAGATGCTTGAGATGGTCCGACTGCTACATTAACTCACTCTGTATTCTCATTTAGAAATATCACACTCAACGAATTGTGTGATCTTGCACTAGTAGTTTTTAAAGGGTCAACCTATTCACCCCCTCCCCCTCTAGATTGACATTTCACTACTTCCAACAGATTTCTGATACTTTATTTTCGTTGTAAAGAGCAGAGGTGGGTGTGTGGGATGTCATCTTCATTCTTCATCTAGCCCTCCCTTTGCCAATATCTCCTATGTGGCTTGTAATGATACGGGCGATGATATGAGCCCGCATCCCCCTTCATTTCCTTTTTTTAGTTTAGCCTTCGGCTCTTTTTCTTTTCATCTTTTGATGCAAAGATGTAATGGAACGGTCTCGTGCGGCAACGCCAGGCTGAATGCAATATATATTCCTTTTCGTTGAACATTCCTTAAGCTGTGTCTGAATCCCTCCTCTTGTTCTACTGCATTTTCTTCCATATCGTTTATTAACATCTGGTTTCTTCGGTCGATGCTGAGCATGCCCAGGGATAACCAAGGGCTACATTAACGTTATCCCCCTCCTCGGGGCTCTCTTGCAGTGTGATAGCTATATCGAATGCACTGCATATCCTTCGTGAGTTTTATCGCAGGAGACACATATACATGTACATCTCCATTTTGTTTCTTTTTTCTTCGGGATTGGCTCCCCTCCCATCAGCTCTCCGTTTACTGTCATGAACAGGAGAGAATGGCGGTCTCCCTACAATCTGGGTACAGGGCCCTCTGGCACGTATGCCACCTGCCAATTGCTCGAGCGTGTGCTTCTTACAATCCCCATGGTTTGTTAGCTCACGGCTAGCCTCTAGGTGCAAACCAACTAATCCCTCTGCGCTTGACCTGCCATCCATGGTTTAATGGTCGAATGATTGGCATTACATTCTCTCTTGCCCCGAGAAGGATAGGGTAAGGGTCTGTTCGATATGGCCCATCCATCTTTCTTGTATACAGGTGACAGTCGTTTTGTTTTGTCTTATCGATGATGATAGTCCAGTGATCGGGGAGGGGGGACATTCCCCATCAAACACTCACATTGCCTTTCTCTGAATCACCCTAAGACTATAGGATCCCATCCCCCTTTGACGTGGAGCCCTATGCGCCCTCGAAGGTGCATAGAAATGGATCTTTGACCCATCATTAAATCCACATCCCCTTGGGAATGGTGGTGGCTGTGGGTAAGGTACCTCTCATAGGCTAGTCCTTGAGGTTTCCCCCCATTCTGGCCGTCCCTTTGAGCAATGCTTTTGGCCCATGGAGTATTGGTACCCCTCGTAGGCTAGTCCTCAGGGTTTCCATCCATCTGGGTCTGCCAGTCACTGTTTGGGCTTCCCGGCTTTAAGGAGCTTACCCCAGTTTCTGTGGGAATGTCTCCACTTTCCCCCCGTAACCGTCTGGGCATGGGGAGTTGCTGCCAAATTTTTGATTGAATACTTAGTCTGGATCATGATGGAGCCTCAGTTCTAGGGGCTGTAAGCTTGTTGCGGACTGTGCTTGAGTAGGAACCTCGCACAAGTTTTGGTTTGCTGTGTCTGTAGGACAATCAAATCTGAATTTACTCACTGAATAAACCCTTAATCAACGTCAAAAGACTGAGCAAAACCACAGTGCAATCCAACAACTCAGAAAAATCAAATTCTGCCCTCAATCCGGCGCGCCCCCTGCGCCATTTTCACTCCTCACTCATAAACTATTCCAATCTCATGGGCTCTAATCCAGTACGCCCCTTCTGTGCCGTTCAACCTATCTCAATGCCCCGCGCCATTTTCCAACCCTCAACTGCACCGACCTTCGCCTTCAGCTGCACCGACCTTAGCCTTGCTGCACCGACCTTCACCTTCAACTGCACCGACCTTCGCCTTCAGCTGCACCGACCTTAGTCCCCAACCTACACCGTCCTTCGCCTTCAGCTGCACTGACCTTAGCCCTCAAGCTGCATTGACCTTAGCTCCAGCCTGCACTGACATCAGCCCATTGCTGCACCGACCTCAGTCCTTGGGTCAACCTTCTTTGATCCCCTCTCCAGTCAACCTCTGGCCTTCGTCAAAGCTTGATAAAACCTTATAATAAATGATTAATGAGCTCAACCTCAATAAATCATTAAAGTAAAAAATTTAATTAAGAAATAAATAATAATAATAATAAATCAATTAGCTGAGCTTGCTTTCTATTTGAATGTGCAATTGTGTTTGAACACATTTATCTTTGCTGTCTTGCTTGCTTGTTTCGCATGCATGATTGCCGAATATTTGTCATCATCTCGGGCCTCGGTATATCAAATGGTGATCTGCCAAAGGTCAGACTAGCTCTGACCAGAAGCTCTCACTATGCGCGATGGTGGTCTTCGGACCTACGTTCTCCACCATGTACCAAGGGCTCCGGGTGGTGAATGAATTTGAAATGCGTGCTTGAGCTTATATTTTGATTATGAATTATCACTCTCGCTGTTTCACTTATGCCTACACGTTTACATAGCCTCAGTGGCCCATTATCTTGGCAATTAATCAAGGGTTTTCCTCTTCTTGGAGGATGTAATTAACACCATAACCTTTATGGTATGACGAACTGCCGGTCCCGACACGAATATCACATTCGTCTGACTAAGTCAGATCGAGCGCATAATAAATTTGTCACTTATGTGACTGGCACGTCTACGTAATAAATAAATAAATCAATAATAAAAATAATAAATAAATGAAATAAATAATAATTAATTAAAATAAATAATAAATGTGTTCTACAAGCTGGCACGCCCGGTGGGGCTCAGTCTCCCTTCATCTCTTTGCTAAGATAAATGGGCCCCTCGGCCCTCCCGAAGAATGTTGATCGCTTCTTTGTTTCTGTCCTCGCAGGAAGTAGCGATGGCTACTGGATTTGCTGCGTTGACTTTTGGCCCCGTGATCGTGGCCAACCATGCTGCTAGTGGGTACCTGGCGGTACCGACCGTTTTCGACACCTTCCCACCTGTGGTCGGCTTCCCCAACTTCTTGGGGGTAGCCATCACCGATGTGCTGAATGTCGAAGCCCCGGAGGTGGTCGGGGAGGACGTTAGTAAGAAGCCTCGGGTTGCCAATACCCGAACCTGCAGAGGCTTGCCATTCGGCCAGATCCAATTAGCAAGCTGCATGGTACACCATGTACCCCGTGGGGCTCGTCCCACTCACTATAACAAACTCGGGGATCACCGCTAGAAAAACTCCCGAAGGAGAGCTGCTATCGCCATCACCGGACGGCTGTCAGTGTCTGACAAATCTATTCTGATCGGTGGTGTCCGCATTTTCCTGGACAGACGCAACGCCCAAGCAATCCCAGATCGGGTGGTCCCTGTCGGGAAGAAGGGTCGAGAAAGAAGAAACCGGTCGCCACGGCCGAAGAGAACTAGCGCCAAGGCCGAAAGTGTTGAAGCAGGTGTGGGTTCTCAAGAAGATCCAACCTATCTGCCAAGAGGCACCTGTTCGCCGCTGCTCCGAGCTTGCTAAGACAGAGAAGAGGAATGAGAGGGGCTTGGCCCTGAGAAGAGAAGAGACGGTTGTGGATCCTCCACGCCGCACTAGTTTCAGGGCATGCGCCCGACAAGCCAATATCCCCACGGTGGGAAGAAGATTTGAGCAACCCGTTGGAAGAGCCCGGCTAGCCTACGTCCCTCCAGTGGGAGGTCGACAGATATCCCCAATCCTATATCAGGGACGGGGGCAAGAAGAGATGGCCAATATGGTCAGAAGTTATTTCAGGGGTCTAGGCAACCTCTCACTGGGCCAGCAGTGACTGCTCCAAGTAGTCGCGATCGAAGAAGAAGACTGTCTGCCAATGGCAGTTGAAGAAGAAGAAGACAGAAGAATGACGTCATCGGTTGATGACAATGGATATGAAGATGGCCCAGATTACAAGGCCGATGAAGCCTCTCCCCAGTAAAAGGAGAGAAGAAGAATTTTTGTATTTGAGAGACTGACCTTCCCTGGTTATGCAAAAAGGAGGGTCTACAAACAAATAAGAAAAATGCGAGTCTTCGCTTGCAATATGGCCTGGATGGCCAGCAGATATGGGTGTCTGCTTGAGGAGCCCGAAGAATTGGTCTGATTGGCCAAGAGGCCAGGGCCGAATACCAGGAGAACTGAAGCCGTGAGGGAAATGCTGAGGGTGGCAAGAGGAGGGAAAATGTTGTGTGAAGGAATCACTACCCTCACCGCAAATGTGATAACAACTAAAGATGAAGAGGTTTTGTTGAACACCTCGCCTGAAGGCACTTTCGGGGAAGCCATGGAAGCTACCACTAGCACAACAACTATGGACCCATCAGTGATGATGCTACTACAACAATACCGGCAGGAGATAGAACTTCTGAAGAAACAACTACATGAGAGGACAGAGCAAACCTCGGCCTCCAAACAACCTGAGATGCAGGGTGAATCATCGCAGGGGGTTGTCAACCCGTGCGACTTTCCACCAATATACGTACACTCTGCCTCAGCCTGTGGAGCACAGGCAAGCGGCTCCCCAGCAACGCCCACTCCAGCCGCTGATGCCACCGGTACTGCCTTAGGTGAACCAGCCACCTCCATTGGTGCGTCCTCCACCGCAGGCGACCACCCTGGTCACCCCGTACCTACAGCCATCACACTTCTACCCTGAGCCAGTCGATCCAACCGCTGTGAACAGATTGATGATGGAGAGGATGATTGAATTAAAGCTCTCTAAGCGAAATGAAGGTGACTATGTCACGTTTGATGCTTATCGGGTACCATACCCGTCTCATCATGCAGCTAAGAGGCTCCCCCCGGGGATTAGCAAGCCGCCCAAATTCGATAAGTTCAACGGGAAGGGGTCCCCGAAGGAGCATATTGCATACTACATGACCATCATGGGTGACCTAGCCGTAGATGAGTCATACCTGCTGAAAATTTTCAGGTCATCATTAACCGGGCTCGCATTTGAATGGTACTCCAGCCTTTCGGCCGGGTCAATCAACGACTGGCCGGACATGTAGAAGAAATTTAGAGAAAGATTTCATGTCACCAAGAGGGAGGTCACAGTGGCTGAACTTTAGTCAACGAGGCAAAGGGTGGATGAAACAGCCCTTGAGTATATTAAGAGGTGGAGGAACCTCGGAATGAGATGCAAGCGGCCCCCGGACCAGGAGGACGCTGTACAGATTTGCAAGCAGAACCTCAGGAGGGAGGTCCTGGAAAAGATGATTGGAATGGAAATCTGGTCGTTTGACTGACTGAATAATGTGGTGGCCAAAGTCAAAGCTTTTCTGGCAAGGCCCGTCCCCGCATCAACCACTGCCACCACGCAGAAGGCAAAGGCAGCAAATCGGCACCTAGTGCCCAAGGAAGCAAACGCCCTTGACATCAAGGCGTTCGAACATCAGAAAGATAAAGGCAAGAAGGCAGTTGAGCCCCAGCCCGACAAAATAGAAGAAAAGAAGGAGGGTCCCTCACTTGGGATAAAATGAAGGAAGCCTACTCTTTCCCAAAGGAGAAGACTAAAGTTCTCTTCGACTGGGCCACCCACTACGACAAGGTCACCCTGCCTGAGCCCAGAAGGCCTGAGGACCTTAAAAGAAGAGACAGTCTGAGATTCTACTCTTACCATTAGATGTTAGGGCATCCAATTGAAGACTGTTATATATTCAAAGATGTCATTGAAGGCATGATAAGAAAAGAAGAAATAGAATTGGGGGAGTATAGAGTTGACCCTCCGCAACCCCATGCAGTGCCTCCAAGGAGAGCTGCAGCCAACATGATCTCCTTATATCAGGCATTGCCTGAGGAAGTGGCAGAGGCCAGTACTCAGCACACTTATGCAGCATGCTTCCTGATGCCGATAAAAGAACAACAGGGATGGCAACAGGTCCCTGCAAAGACCAAGAAGAAGGCTGTGCCTTGCCTGAAGGCGGGGGCACATATTCGCGGCATCATGTCTCAGCCTACCCCTCTGGCGCCAGCATTAATCTGGACTAGCCTGCCTGCGGTAATCCTGATGTGTGGGAATGGCAGATCTAGAGGGAGAGCGAATAGATCAGCCCCCCTTTTCAAAAATAAGCATAGCGGAATGTAAAGGATGCTAATACACAAAAAGATCCACAAGGATGGAATCAATGAATGTTACATTGACGGCCTAAGCATGCATCTACCGCAGAACAAACGCACAGGCAAGCCACACTAGACAAGATTTTTAAGGTGGTTAAGACTCAACCCTGAGTCCTACGTCCACCCCTCACTCAACCGAGTGAGGCTTTCTTAGTGCAACCGCACTGCTGACACACAGCTTACGGGCTTCACAAGCCACTGCTAACACACAGCTTACGGGCTTCACAAAGCCAACCCACAGACCAGAACTGCCTTCTGTCTGTCTTCCTACAGCTCCCTGTAGGGACCGAACCAAGTATCAAAATGGAGTGTTTAAAGACAATAAAAGATGATGTAAAAGAAAATCCAGATAGGATGTAGGACAATAGAGGATGGTAACACAAGGCCCTGTCTGGAATCTGGATGGCGATCCTTGCTTCTTCCAGATGAAGTGCTTCCTAGAAGGAACATGTTCTCCTTCCTACGAAGTGGAAGCTTCTTCCTCTTCTCCTTGCAAGATGAAGAGAGGAGATGAAGACGTCTGTCTTCAGATGCTTCACTGTTACAGCTGGGACTTCGCAGCTAGCTTCGCGTCACAAGGCTTCTTCTTCCTGTTGCAGGCTTCCCACGAGCTCTCCAGCTTCTCTTCTCTTTTATTCTACTATGTGCTCATAACTCTCTCAGCTGCTTATCTTTTCTCGCAGCTGATCCTCCTTCGTTATATGCTAAGCCCCGATCTTCATTCCCTTGTGCGCTCGATGCCTTTCACTCTTCAAGCTTTTCTTTCCATCTTTGAACAAGCCCACCTTTGTCCTTGAACTCAATGTGCCATATGCTTTTTGCAGAGTATGTCTCTCAGCTGATATACCTATGGGGTAGACATTCTTTTCTTCTTATCTTCAACATACAAGGTTGGTAGCCCCTGATTTGGTAATAGGTAATCCGGGCCATCCATCTTCATCAGAGAGGACCGAATGCCAGACCAGGGTGACCACTGATTGGTTCAGAAGTGATAAGGTTCAGTGGGTTCTCATTGGCTGCTCAGACTGCTTCAGCGGTACTCTGCAGTTTCCATTAGCTGGCCAACATATCCTCATCAAGTACAAGACTATCTCCTCAAGGTATGACCCCTTTTTGGATGGAGACCCTTTCTAGGTGATTTGCCATTGGTCCACCTGGAAAGTGAGAATCTTTTCTGTCAACTAGTCTTCCAGAACTTGTACTATCGAAGAAGGAGGCTCCCTTTAAGTAAAATAGGGCCTCCGTAAGGATGAGATGAGGCAAAACCTGGAGCTCTGATTGGTCCACCTGGCACTTGAAAATCCTTCTTTGTAACTCTCTGAAGAGCGTGTCACTTCATATAGGATCACGTGCCAATCTATCGCTGACCTGGGTTTCTTAATCAGGTCTGATTCTGGGTCCCAGAACTGGGATTTGGATCTTCTGTTTGATGAAATGCCTGTCCTGAGTGCACCGACTTTGCACTAAAGCATGCTCAGACCTTGTAAGGCTGGAAGCAGACACTGCACAGACCTTGTGAAACTGAGGGCAAACATTTCACAAACCTAGTACAATGTGCGTAAACCTTGAATTGTGCTCAGACTTGATATGTCTGTAGACCTTCTAATTCAAAGAGCATATGTGCATCGACCTTCATTCAAGATGTGCACAGACCTTCTAGTATTGAAGGAAAACGTGCACCGACCTTGATTTGTCAAATAGTGAATGTGCATCGACCTTGATTTCACATGTGTACAAACCTTGTCTTGCCAGAAGGTAAGCCTGCACAGACCTGATATGTTGGAGGAAAACCTGCACCGACCTTGATTTTGCCAAAGGGCAAACGTGCATCGACTTTGATGCACAAGGTATGTATGCACCGACCTTGCTTGGCAGATGTGCATCGACCTCGGGAGCAAAAGTGCTTCGACCTTCATGCTCAAGGTATATGTGCACAGACCTTCCTTTCAGATGAGCATCGACCTTAGTTCTTCTGAGACTGAGGTAGCATCGACCTTACTTGCGTGCTAGTTGAAGTAGCATCGACCTTAGTCTTGTGAACAATGACATGCTCAGACCTTGGTCTTCATGTTAGCGAGAGGTGCATCGACCTTTGTCTGTCAAAAAGCTGACTCTCAATTGATCAATAGCGTTGACCTGTTGTCAGTTCTTGAGAAGTGGCGTTGACCTATGTTGACTTGCATTGACTTTTGAAGGCATATTGAACTCATGGATCTTCATTGATTTTGGTTATCAAAAACATTATATGAAACTTGAGAATCAAGACGTATGAAACTCAAAGAGCAAAAAATGTATGAAACTTAAGGTTCATTGACATGTTAAATTTGTGGATCAGCAACACATTTGAAATGCCATTTTCAACAGTATGATCAACAATATGTATGACTCATAGTTTAAGCATCATTGAAATATATTTAAAATATTAAAGCACATGGACACAACATTCTCCCCCTTTTTTATGATGGCAACACTATGAGTCATGATGATCAAGAATGATTTAAAAGAAATGGCATTCAGAGATTCAGAGACATGAAAAACTCATATGTCATAGAATCATGAGAACACATAAGAACACATGAGCACACATAAACATGAGTCATTTCTTGGCATGAATTTCTTGGCATGAGATAGCTTGAGATCAGACAGAGCTTGAATCACTCGACATGACATACTCTCCCCCTTTGACAATATGAAAAATAATGGTGATGGAAGCTTGAAGCTTGAAGCTTGAAGGCAAATGAATG
This sequence comes from Amorphophallus konjac, assembly GCA_022559845.1. Classification (NCBI taxonomy): domain Eukaryota; kingdom Viridiplantae; phylum Streptophyta; class Magnoliopsida; order Alismatales; family Araceae; genus Amorphophallus; species Amorphophallus konjac. The sequence continues at coordinate 331,785,322 of CM040122.1, read as the reverse complement.
GTTGTCTGAGAAAGATTATCAGAAAAGTATATCTAAAATATTATTCATTAAACAAGCTTGTAGTTTTAGATTCTTCTATAATAAGAGCTTCCATGATTGATCTTTATTATTTGCTTGGTTTAAGAGAAATAAAAGTAGAGTTTGAACCAACTTGCAGTCAGATGTAATAGAAATAAACCAAGTCTACAAAACCATATCCAAGTTTCGCTCCTTTTATCTTACTCAATTAAAATCAGTGACTTCCCTAGGAGTTACCACTGATAAGTATTAAAGACAAACAAGATGAACATATCTGAGCTTACTGCAGGATAACAACATTATGTCTAACCTTTGGTCATGTTCACACTTTTGTTTTTGGCTCATCATATTTTTTTTGAACAGTTAAGTTTAGTCCACACCTTTTTGCGTAAGGATGGACGTTGATTAGACGCCCGCACCTCTAGTTACTCAGTGAGACTAACTATTCTGTCTCATTTTGAACATAGATAGCAACAACACTTCATGACATAGGTTGGTCCCCATTTCTTTGATGAAGGACCCAGTTTCTCGGTGTGTATATCCATTGCTCTGCCATGAGCATTGATAAAACATTTGACATGTGCTGCCCTTTAGAAAATTTCAGACTATGTTATGTTTAAGGACAATACATAATCAAGGTTGCTCAACCAAGGTTGCTAGTGATCTTAAATTTTCAGATTCTGTGAGATTGTACAAGGACACAGCATTTTGTAGAAAGCAGTTGAGGTCTATTGAACTTAAATATAAGTTGATTTAAGGAGTTATCTCCCAAACTCTTGAAATGTATTTAACTTAAACCATCAAAATTATTCAAGTTCAATCAGAGAGCCTACTTGTCAGAAGATTCATATAAATAATTTGCTCAATTGTAATGAATAAATGAGTAGATTGGCAATATTCTGAATTAAAGGCAGTTCAAAGATGTGGCAATTTACAGTAGTTCAACTGAGCAAAAGCATAAGGTTACTTCAAGAGTTGATATGATGAATAGTAGGCAACATGCAGAGAATTTTCGGTTGACCAAAAGCTGAAAGTTTTGAAACACATGTGCAATTTCAAGTTTGACATATGCTCCCCCTAACAGTATGCATGACAATAAGTCTTTTTGGAGGAATGATATGTAATGGATTGAGAAAGATTTGGATATACTCCCCCTATTTGCATGCTATGTATGATTAACTCTGAATGTAGCATATATGTAGGGAGTTAAATGAATTTTGCACATGACTGTCTAGACTGTTCTACATGATGCCTTGACCCTTGGTTCCTGGCAGAGAATAGAGGTCCTAAGACCACCTCACGCATAGTGAGTGCTTTCAGGCAAGCATGACGTGCCTTTCTACAACTCAATATTTTATATACCATGGTCAAACAAAAACTACCCAAGCAACCAATCACCAATGCAATGCTTTATGAACATGCAGTCTACTAGTTACAGTAAGATGCAAGATGAACAATGATCACTCAGATTATTCAGATATAAGCAAGATAAATTCAGATATGCATGTGATTTTTTTTGGTTATATTGCAGTCCAAAAAACAATCAAAACTCCCCTAGAAGTTATTTGTCATCAAAATATCATCATTTCAGCAGATTATTTCAGAAAACAGGTACTTTTAGTCATTATGCTGGAAACACAGTTAGAGAGTTAAACAACCAATTCAAACCTGATTTAATTGAAGTCTACATAGACCTAATTCCCTTCTTAGAGTTGAAAACATGTTTGTGCCTAATGGCTTGGCGAAGATGTCTACAACCTGGTTTTCTGATTGGACAAAATGTAGCTCAAAGCTTTTCTAGAAAACTTCATCTCTAATAAAGTGATGCCTTATATCTATGTGCTTGGTCCTAGAGTGCAGAACTAGATTTTTGGCAAAACTTATAGCACTAGTGTTATCACATAAAATAGGGACACATCTAAGATCTATTAAGTAGTCTTGGAGTTGATGTTTAATCCACAACACTTGGGTGCCACAACTCCCTGCAGCAACATATTCTGCCTCTGCAGTAGAGAGTGCCACCGAGTGTTGTTTCTTAGAAGTCTAAGAGACTAAACATCCGCCCAAGAATTGGCAATAGCCACTAGTGCTCTAGCGATCCAGTTTGTAGCCTGCATAGTCAGCATCTGAATAGGCAATGAGAGAAAATTTACAAGATGCTGGAAACCATAATCCTAAGTCTTGAGTGCTAGCAAGGTATCTAAAGATACGCTTGACAATAGTCAAGTGAGATTCTCTAGGACTAGCTTGGAATCTAGCACAAAGGTAAATACTAAACTGGATGTCTGGTCTAGATACAGTTAAATAAAGTATTGATCCACTCATACCTCTATGGTGCTTTGTATCCACCAATTTTCCTTTCTCATCTACATCCAGTGATATAGTTATTCCCATAGGAGTTGCAATAGCTTTACAATCCATCATTTCAAGTCTTTTCAGCAGCTTCTTTACATATTTGGCTTGATTTATAAAGCATCCTTCATCACTTTGACAGATCTGCAAGCTAAGGAAAAATTGAAGCTCACCCATTAGGCTCATCTCAAACTCACTAGTCATAAGATCAGCAAAATCCTCACACATTTTGGACTTTGTAGAGCCAAACACAATATCATCAACATAAATTTATACTACCAAGATGTCCTTACCATGTCTTTTTGTGAAGAGTGTTTGGTCTACATTACCTCTAATGTAGTCTTTTTCAGTGAGGAATGAGCTTAGCCTATCATACCAAGCTCGGAGTGCTTGCTTCAGACCATAGAGAGCCCTGTCCAGCTTGAACACATAGTCTTCATGATAAGAGCATTCAAAACTGGGGGGTTGTTCAACATAAACCTCTTCCTTTATTAAGCCATTTAAAAAGGCACTTTTTACATCTATTATTGTAATTTTATTTTATGAGCACAAGTAAAAGCAAGTAAAATTCTAATTACTTCTAATCAGGGCACAGGGGCAAAAGATTCTTCAAAATCAATTCCAAATTCTTGAGCATACCCCTGAGCCACTAATCTAGCGTTATTCCTTATTATTGTTCCATCTTCACTTAGCTTGTTCCTAAAAACCCATTTAGTACCTATGACAGTTTTTGATGAGAGTCGAGGAACTAGATGCCACACACTATTTCTTTGAAACTGGTTTAATTCATCTTGCATGGAATTTATCCAGTTTTCATCTTTCAAAGCTTCTTCAATGGTCTTTGGTTCAATTTGGGAGACAAGAGCAAGTTGTTCTAATTCATCAACAATTCTGAAATGTGACCTAGTTTTAGGTGGATCATTTAAGTTGCCTATGATATTTTTTAGAGGATGGTCTTGAAGCACTCTAATATCAATAGGATTATTACCTGCACCTGTTGCAATGACCCTTGAACTGCTTGGATCTGTCACATCTTCATTTGCTTTTGTCTCCACCTGTGAAGGGTAACCTTTTTCTTTGGAGTCTAGGAACTCCTCTTCATCATCATTTTTCATGTTACATTTGTCATCAAGAGTTTCATCAAATGTAACATGGGGTGACTCTTCCACAGTTAAACTTTTGAGATTATAGACCCTATAAGCCATGGACCTTTCAGAATATCCAAGAAATATCCCTTCCTCACTCTTGGGCTCAAATTTGTCTAAATCTCTTTTGTCATTATTATGTACAAAACACTTTGAACCAAATACTTTCATGTGAGAGAGAGATGGCTTCTTACCTTTGAACATCTCATAGGGAGTCATTTTGGTGAATGACATTACCATTGAGCGGTTGATGATATAACAAGCAGTGTTCACTGCTTCTGCCCAAAACCTCCTTGGTAGTTACTTTTCAGCAAGCATGGTCCTGGCCATTTCTATGAGAGTTTTATTTCTTCTTTCAACCATCCCATTTTGTTCAGGGGTTCTTGGTGATGAAAACCTATGATTTATTCCTTCAGTCCTGCAAAGATTTTCAAAATTAGCATTATCGAATTCACCACCATGATCTGAAAGTATATTGGTAATTTTAAACTTACCTTCTTACTTCACCTTCATGTAACGTGCCTGAAACTCATCAAAAGCATCATTTTTATGCACAAGAGGAAACACCCATGTGAACCTAGAGAAATCATCTACTAAAATATATCCATATCTCCTTCCACTTAAGCTAGCAGTTCTTGTTGGTCCGAACAAGTCCATATGGATTAGTTCAAGCGGTTTAAATGATAGGCTTTCAGTTCTGCTAGAGAAAGATTTCCTAGTCTATTTTCCTAGGGTGCATGCCTCACATATTTTGTTATTTTGCTTAAACTTAAGTTCAGGTAGTCCTTTTACCATAGAATGTTTCAAGAGTTTGTGTAAAACATTATAGCTATCATGTCCTAGTCTACGATGCCACAAACATGCAATTTCAGATTGAGGTGCAGCAAGACACAGATTTAAGTGGGCTGGATCATCTAAGTCAATTATGTATACATTGTTGACTCTTTTTCTTGAAAATTTTGTTTCTTCAGATTTTGACTTTAATATTTTGCATTCAGAGGAGTCAAACACTACTTTATGTCCTTTATCACACATTTAACTTATGCTTAAAAGATTATATTCTAACCCTTCAACTAACAGGACATTTTCAATAGAATTGGAGGGATTTTTGCCAACTTTACCTGAAACAATGATTTTACCTTTATTGTTCCCTCCAAAGGTTATATGCCCAATTTCTTTCTCCACCAAGAGATAGAATTTTGTTCTATCTCCAGTCATGTGTCTTGAGCAGTCACTATCAAGATACCATTTGTTGTGCACGGCTGCAAGACACTCCTGCACAGGGAATCAAGTAACAATGTTTGGAGCCCAAGGATAATTGGGTCCCAATAAACCTTTCATTTCAGCAAAGCAAGATAAAACGGATTTAGGAAACCACATTTTCTTCACATTTTTTATTTTCTTGCTTGATGAAGAGTTTCTGTTTTCTGTTTTCATTTTTCTGTTTAGTTCAGGAACCCTGTTACCCTTTGGTTTTTGATGGAAGTTGGAGAAGGGTTGTTTCTGGCTCCTATAGTTTGTCCTAGGCTGATAGAAGTTCTAGTGGTTCAGAGGGTAATAGGTTGGGCCATGTCTGTAAGTATAGGGACTGTTTGTGTATGACGACACTGACCTATAGTAGGGCCAACTGTATGACTGCATAGACCTATGGTAGTTTGTGTGTTGATGCACGATTGGATTTCTACCTTTCCGACTGTATGAAGACTAGGGATACCTTGACCCTTGCTGTGGATGATATGGACCTGAACTCCCTTTCGGACCACTACTACCTTTGGTGTAGACTGGCTTGGTTTTGGATTTCTGGTGATTCGGCTAGGATTTCTGTGGAGCCCTTATGGGAATTTCCAGATTTTTCTTTATGGGTTCTTTCACCTTTTCTTTTCCTTTGTTTTGAGCAGGTTTGGTGTTTGAACTTGAGGCACCTGCTGAAGACACAAAAGTGACAGTTTTTAAGCCAATCTTCTTTTTGTTTGTGGGATTGAAACCCAAGCCTGCCTTGTTGAAATTTATTTTTGCACCTAGCAATGCATCTAGGTTTTCCCCGCCATCTACAAATTTCTCCAAAGAACTGTGTTTATCTTTCAGCTCCTTTTGAAGTTTTTTAGCATCTTCAAGCAATTTCGAGTTGACTTGTTTTACAGCCTCATATTTTTCATTGCATAGTTTACTTTCTTTTTCATAACTTTGCATTTTTATTTTCAGCTCATCAATTTCATCCCTCAAACTTTCATTTTCAACTTCCAGATTTCTCATTTCATTTCTGCCTTGTTCCATGTCCTCAATCATTTTCTTCAAATCTTCAATTTCAGATTCCAGTAAAACAGTTTTATCATCTATGCTATGGTCATGCACAGTTTGATTAATTTTCCTTTTCAAGGCCTTGTTTTCCTTTCTGTATATGTCATATTTTTCCATAAGCTGAATATAGGCTTCTTCCTAATCAGCAATTGAAAAATGCTCAAAAGGGGAACATGCCTTAGATTCTTCATCGCCATTTGCCATGAGGAAAATGTCTTCTGTTTCATCCTCTGAGGAGCTTGTTCCATCTTCCTCTTCTTCCTCATCACTCCATGTACATACCATGGCTTTGTTCTTTTTCTTCCCTTTCAATTTCTTGGAGGCTTTCTTTACTCTTTCAGGATAGTCAGTTCGGATATGTCCTGGTTTGTTACAAGAATAGCAAACAACTCTGTCAGATTTGTTTACATTTTCAGGTTTAGATTTGAAAGCTTTCTTTACCTGAGGCTTCCATTTCCTGAAGCCTTTACCTTCATTTTTCAAAAAACTTATGAACTTATGAGTGAGCAAGGCCACTTGATCTTCATCTTACTCACTGCAGGAGGTCTCACCTTCCTCGGGGGTAGCTTGAGTGCTAGGTCCAACTTTTAGAGCGAGAGGCTTTTTCTTACGTACTTCAACTTCCCCATTCTTCAACTTTATCTCATAGGTCATAAGGGACCCTATGAGTTCATCCACCTTGGTTGTTGAGAGGTCATTTGACTCTTCTACAATAGTTGCCTTCGTGTGCCAGGCCGGAGTTAGTGACCTTAAAATTTTTCTTACAATCTCCTGTTCTGAATATGTCTTTCCTAAACCAGTCAGACTGTTAGTGAGCAGAGATAGACGAATGTACATATCTGAAATAGATTCTTCAGGCTTCATCCTAAACATCTCGTATTCTATAATGAGTAGGTTGGCCTTTGTCTCACGTACCTGAGCTGTGCCTTCATAGATTGCCTCTAATCTGTCCCACATCTCTTTGGCAGTGGTACATGTAGACACTCTTGAGAACTCTGCTGGATGTAGAGAGCACTGCATTAAGTGCTTGGCGCCCCAGTTGAGTGTAGACCTTCTTATCTGCTCCTGACTCCAAAGCTCTTCGTCCTCAGGTAGCTTGTAGGGACCTTTGCTCACCACCTTTCACATTTCATAGCCTTGTGCCCGAATGAACACCTGCATGCGATTTTTCTAGTAAGGGTAATTAGTACCCGTGAAGAAGGGTGGCCTATTAACAGAATGACAATCAGACATTTGACCCCTTGATGCCATTCCACCGTTTCTCTCAAGGTCGTTGGACCCTTGCATGAGAGACCTGCTCTGATACCACGTGATGTGTGGGAATGGCGAATCTAGAGGGAGGGTGAATAGATCAGCCCCCTTTTTCAAAAATAAGCACAGCAGAATGTAAAGGATGCTAATACACAGGAAGATCCACAAGGATGGAATCAACGAACGTTACGTTGATGGTCTAATCATGCATCTACCGCAGAACAAACGCACAGGCAAGCTACACTAAACAAGAATTTTAAGTTGGTTCAGACTCAACCCTGAGTCCTACGTCCATCCCTCACTCAACCGAGTGAGACTTCCTAAGTGCAACCACACTGCTGACACACAGTTTACGGGCTTCACAAGCCACAATTGACACACAGCTTACGGGCTTCACAAAGCTAACCCACAGACCAGAACTGCCTTCTGTCTATCTTCCTACAGCTCCCTGTAGGGACCGAACCAAGTATCAAAATGGTGTTCAAAGATAATAAAAGATGATGTAAAAGAAAATCCAGACAGGATGTAGGACAATAGAGGATGGTAACACAAGGCCCTATCTCGAATCTGGATGGCGATCCTTGCTTCTTCCAGATGAAGTGCTTCCTAGAAGGAACATGTTCTCCTTCCTACGAAGTGGAAGCTTCTTCCTCTTCGCCTTGCAAGATGAAGAGAGGAGATGAAGACGTCTGTCTTCAGATGCTTCATAGTTACAGCTGGGTCATCGCAGCAAGCTTCGCATCACAAGGCTTCTTCTTCCTATTGTAGGCTTCCTACGAGCTCTCCAACTTCTCTTCTCTTTTCTTCTACTATGTGCTCGTAACTCTCTCAGCTGCGTATCTTTTCTTGCAGCTGATCCTCCTTCTTTATATGCTAAGCCCCTATCCTCATTCCCTTGTGCGCTCGATGCCTTTCACTCTTCAAGCTTTTCTTTCCATCTTTGAACAAGCCCACCTTTTTCCTTGAACTCGATGTGCCATATACTTTTTGCAGAGTATGTCTCCCAACTGATATACTTATGGGGTAGACATTCTTTTCTTCTTGTCTTCAACGTACAAGGTTGGTAGCCCCTGATTTGGTAATAGGTAATCAGGGCCATCCATCTTCATCGGAGAGGACCGAATGCCAGACTAGGGTGACTTTTGATTGGTTCAGAAGTGATAAGATTCAGTGGGTTCTCATTGGCTGCTTAGACTGCTTCAGCGGTACTCTGCAGTTTCCATTAGCTGGCCAACATATCCTCGTCAAGTACAAGACTATCTCCTCAAGGTATGACTCCTTTTCGGATGGAGACCCTTTCTAGGTGATTTGCCATTGGTCCACCTGAAAAGTGAGAATCTTTTCTGTCAACCGATCTTCCAGAACTTGTACTATCGAAGGAGGCTCCCTTTAAGTAAAACAGGGCCTCCGTAAGGATGAGATGAGGCAGAAGCTAGAGCTCTGATTGGTCCACCTGGCACTTGAAAATCCTTCTTTAGAACTCTCTGAAGAGCATGTCACTTCTTATAGGATCATGTGCCAATCTATCGCTGACTTGGGTTTCTTAATCGGGTCTGATTTTGGGTCCCAGAACTGGGATTTGGATCTTCTGTTTGATGAAATGCCTATCCTGAGTGCACCGACTTTGCACTAAAGCATGCTCAGACCTTGTAAGGCTGGAAGCAGACACTACATAGACCTTGTGAAACTGAGGGCAAACATTTCACAGACCTAGTACAATGTGCGTAAACCTTGAATTGTGCTCAGACTTGATATGTCCGTAGACCTTCTAATGCAAAGAGCATATGTGCATCGACCTTCATTCAAGATGTGCACAGACCTTCTAGTATTGAAGGAAAACGTGCACCGACCTTGATTTGTCAAATAGTGAATGTGCATCGACCTTGATTTCACATGTGTACAAACCTTGTCTTGCCAGAAGGTAAGCCTGCACAGACCTGATATGTTGGAGGAAAACCTGCATCGACCTTGATTTTGCCAAAGGGCAAACGTGCATCAACCTTGATGCACAAGGTATGTGTGCACTGACCTTGCTTGGCAGATGTGCATCAACCTCGGGAGCAAATGTGCATCGACCTCGGGAGCAAAAGTGCATCGACCTTCATGCTCAAGGTATATGTGCACAGACCTTCCTTTCAGATGAGCATCGACCTTAGTTCTTCTGAGACTGAGATAGCATCGACCTTACTTGCATTCTAGCTGAAGTAGCATCGACCTTTGTCTTGTGAACAGTGACATGCTCAGACCTTGGTCTTCAGGCTAGCGAGAGGTGCATCGACCTTTGTCTGTCAAAAAGCTGACTCTCAATTGATCAATAGTGTTGACCTGCTGTCAGTTCTTGAGAAGTGGCGTTGACCTGTGTTGACCTGCGTTGACTTTTGAAGGCATATTGGACTCATGGATCTTCATTGATTTTGGTTATCAAAAACACTATATGAAACTCAAGAATCAAGACGTATGAAACTCAAAGAGAAAAAAACGTATGAAACTTAAGGTTCACTAACATGTTAAATTCATGGATCAACAACACATTTGAAATGCCATTTTCAACAGTATGATCAACAATATGTATGACTCATAGTTTAAGTATCATTAAAACACATTTAAAGTATTAAAGCACAGTGGCACAACAAATCCGAATACCTACCCACAACCGGAGGAGACAAACTCTGTTGCCGGTGGTCAAAGAAATCAGCCCCTAGGCTCGGCGGCTTCAAGACTACATAAATGGGCTAGATGAATATGAACAACCTGAACTGAAGCCCTTGCTGATAAGGGATCATGTTCCATGGCAAGAGCTGGAGTAGCTGTCACTGGAGCACAAAGAAGAGACCAACAAAGCAACAAAAAGTGATGATAATCTATTCTGGGGGCATATGCCAGCCAGAGACAACAAAAAGCAAAAGAAGAAAAGAAAGGCCTGTAAGGCTAAGAAGGAGACAATGCTCTCCTGCAACACCCTGTCCGCCCTTTTCAACCTGTCCAATGAGGAAGACGAGGAGGAGATATGCTTTACACTCACGCCCGAGGCAAGCCAAGCCGAAGCTGCGACCGCTACCCATGCAACACGGTCAGGACGAAAATGGGGCCGCCAGCCGCCCGCTAATCACAACATTATTTTCAGAGGGGAGCAACCCTATAAAATACCTCCTCCGGAGGTCAAGGGAGTCCAAATCCCTCCTCCACCGGGGCTATATAACTAGAGTGGGGACATCAGCGGTGTCCCTTCCTTCCTCGAATTTTTGAAGATGTCCAAGGGCAAGCAGCCATGTCAGGATGCCAGCCCTGCAGTCGGGGGTACTCTCCCGCAACTTCAACAACCCTCTGGCACTGCAGATGAAGATAGAACCGGACCGACTGCGGGCGACAGGGGACAACAAGAGGATGACACCCAACAGAAAGGTGCAGACTCGGAGTCCGACGAAGCAGGTCCATTAGGGGCTGCGGTACAAGGCTCTTCCAAGCCGAAATGGTCAGAAGAAATGAAGCTGTCCAATGTCCAGGCAGGAAGCCGGGTAGTTAAATTGCAGAAGAAGCTCCCGGCAAGATTCACTGTTTGGGAAATCCTCTCTCTGAGTAAGGAAACCTGGTAGGCAATTATTATTGCTCTGTAAACACTGCTCAATACGAGAGCTGCTTGGTTGAAACACTGCCAGGGACAAATATAGCTTTCACTGAAGAAGATATGTTGCTGCCCACCACCAGCCATAATTGACCCTTATATATGAGGGGGCAACTAAATAGCCAGTAGCTAAACAAAATTCTAATAGACCCAGGGGCAGCTGTTAACATACTTCCCTATAGGGTATACCAGAAGTATTACTTCCATGTCCACCTTGAGAAGGTCGGAGATATGCGTATCGCTGGCTTCAACCAGAAATGTGAAGTCCCGCTCGGAGTGGTAGAATTCACCCTTATCATGGCAGACCTCACTACTAAAGTCCAATTTCATGTTATCAACTCCAACACCTCGTACAAGGCGTTGCTTGGCCGTCCTTGGCTACATGAAAACTTAGTGGTGCCATCTACATTGCATCAGTGTATTAAGTACAATCATAATGGAAAGGAGGAGAGAATATTTGCTGACCTCCACCCATTTGAGGTATTTGAATGCCAGTTGCTAGATGCCCCCTTATATGTGGATCAACCATGAAAAACTTTCAAGACAAAGGCTCCTGCCAAGTCAATAAAAGGAACCACTGCTGATGACTGGTTCCCACCACCACCGCCGGGATACGTGAGTCCTAAAGTAGTATCACACATCGCTGTCATAGGGAACATGGGCAGAATTGCACCACCTGCCATTTACCCTGAAGCCAAGATCGACCAACATCATGGCCATATCAAGATCCCTGAGGGTCTCATCAAACCAATAGCCGGCCTCGACCCCCTCACTGTTGAACCTTTCAAGACATTGGAGGTGGCACAAGCCGAAGGCCCCAGCAGCTTATTCTACACAGTCGAAGAGCACCTTGCACATGAAGATACCTGGAGAGGGGGATTCCTGCAACCCACTCAAAGAGCAGACCCAACTAGGCCCAACAAGGCCCAACGAGGTAAGCTCGCCCAAACCTCTACCCAGAACTGTGACAGCCTCTATTATTGCTCTAATTCCTAAGAAATAGAATGCAGTGGACATTTCTGAATATCGCCCTATCAGCCTTTGTAACTTCTTTTATAAGATTATATCTTCCATTCTGAACAACAGGTTGGCAACTCTCCTACCTAAACTCATATCCGTGGAACAATCTGCCTTTGTTCAAGGTAGACAAATAGTTGAAAGCATCTCCCTAGCTCAAGAGCTAACCCATGAGCTGGGCAGGAAGTGCAGGGGGGGTAATGTCATGTTTAAATTAGATATGGCAAAGGCATATGATCGGCTTGAATGTGATTTTTTGTATGCAGTTCTGAGGAAGTTTGGCTTCAGTTTAGTTTTTATTAATCTCATTGAGAAGATGCTTAACAATTGCTGGTTTTCTGTGCTCTTGAATGGAGACATGGCTGGTTTTTTCAAATCCACAAGGGGAGTTCGCCAAGGAGACCCAATTGCACCTGCCCTATTTATACTAGCTGAAGAAGTGCTTAGCAGATCCTTGAGGAATGAATTCCTTGCTGGTAATATTGGCTGGTTTGCTGTCCCCAGGGGTTGTCCTAATGTGTCTCATTTATTGTTTGCAGACGACACAATCATTTTCAGTAATGCTTCAAAGTCATCAGTTCGAAGGTTAATGAAAATTCTTCAGGTTTATGAAAGAGCTTCTGGCCAGATGATTAATATTGGGAAGAGTGGTTTTTTTATGCACCATAAAGCAAATCCGACTGCTATCTCTTGGATTAAATCCTTTACTGGTTTCTCACAGCACTCCTTTCCACGTAGATATCTGGGTTTCCCTATTTCCATTGGCAGGAGCAGGAAGGTTTACTATGCTGGCCGGTTATCTTCGATCCAACAGAGATTAGAAGGTTGGCAAGGTAAAATGCTATCCCAAGGAGCTAAACTTATTCTCATCAAACATGTGTTGACATCTATTCCCATTTATACATTGGCCTCCTCTCCTCTGCATGCTGGTATTCATCAAACTATGGACAGAATGTTTGCAAACTTCTTCTGGGGTTCTTCCTCCCATGGAACCAAACATCACTGGAAATCTTGGCAGTCCATCTGTAAACCCATAAGCCAAGGGGGCTTGGGAATTATGTCCCTGAGACATCTAGAGGTGGCTTTGAGGGTGAAGATGCTATGGAGAGCAATTCACTCGAACTCGCTATGGGCTGGTTATTTCAAAGCTAGACACATCAAGGGCTGCCACATTACAGAGGTCACCTTTAGACTTCTAAAGGGCCATGGTAGGAAAAGCTGGATGCATGCCAGAGACATCATTGCCCAACATAAAAAAGTTATTGTTGGTGATGGAAGCTCCACAAATTTCTGGTTGGATAATTGGCTGGGTAATAAGCCCCTTCACTCATACATTCCGATGGCTGCCATTCCTAACAGCAATGCTGCTGTTAGCGACTGTATCTTGCATCCTACTCTTGAAGAAATCCAGGCTATCAATAACTACTTACCAGATGATATTAAATCCGCTATCAGAGCTACTTCCTTTTCCCAGCTGCAGGATCAGGAAGTCTGGTCCCTGTCCTCATCGGGTCTCTGTGAAGTTTCATCAATTTATAAATGTCTAAGCAACATCAGTCAGCAGGAGCAATCGCCTTGGTCAAAGCTTTGGTCGAAATGGCTGCCTACTAGATTATCTATTTTTCTATGGAGGATTGTCTGCAACTGTGTACCAACAGACAATAATGTTCAAAGGCTGGGAATTCAGCTCTGCTCCAAATGCCATTGCTGTGTCCAATCTAAAGTGGAATCTATGCAACACATATTCATAGACAGTGAAGCTGCTTCATTTGTCTGGGCTTCTTTGTCAGCTCTGGGGCTACAATTTGAAGGCCTTTCTGCAAAACACAGAGTCATCAAATCGCTCACTCCCCTTAATATCAAATCAAAGTTTGGTTTCTTCTCTCTAGCAGTTATTGGTTATACCATGCTGGAACTCTGGTCTGCAAGAAATCTGGCTAAATATGAGGGTAAATATATCTCGAAATCTACCATTCTGCATAACATTATTACCCAAGCTAAATCCGTTTGTGAACTGTCGGATCTAAAGGAAGAGCATCACAGCAAGAAGCTTATTCTTTCACAATTTGGTATTAAAGGTGGTTCTTCTAAAAATCCTATTTTGAAAATTGTCAAATGGTTATGTCCTCCATGGCCTCTGTTAAAACTGAACACCGATGGAGCTAGTAAGAATCCAGAAATTTCAGGTGGAGGTGGAATTGTCAGAGATTTCAAAGGTGATGTTCTCATTGCTTTTTCACATTTTTATGGGGCTGCAAACATCATCATTGCAGAAGCTAGAGCACTCCTAGATGGCATCTACTATCTGAAGCTGGTTTCTCCTCAACCGACTGGGATTGAATGTGATTCCAAAATCCTTGTTCAAGCCATTAATAGCCAAGCTTGCTACCTGTGGACCATCACTCCTTATGTCAGAGAAATCAAAGCTCTGCTTTCGCCAAGGGACACAGTCACTCATGTATTCAGAGAAGCTAACGTTGCTGCTGACTTGTTAGCATCTCATGCTTGCTCTAAAAAGTGTAACTCTTTCTTTTTTTATCATGAGTTGCCGCCAAATGTCAAGGGCGCAGCACAATTGGATAAGCTAGGTGTCCCTAGCATCCGAACCATGTAATAGTCTGTTGAAGTTTTGCTTAATAATACCTTCCCCCTAGTGGTCAAATGGTGATGTGTCTCGTCAAGAGCACTATCCATTCCCCCTAGGCAGGGTTTTTTTAAAAAAAAAGGCAAGCTCGCCCAAGTGACAGCCCACAGGGCCCACTCGGAAAAGCCCAATAAAACAATGCTCGAGGAAACAACTCTCCTAGGCGACCCCAAGGCTCGGAGAGCCCGAGCCTCGGTCAGGTCACAGGAAGACCCGCGCACGAGCTACCCCTCCACCCGAAGGGGGGAAGCGCTAGCCGGTCTATCCAACCCATCTCCCCACCGAGCTAGGCCTATCGCCCGATAGGGCCGGCCCCCTTAAGCTCGGGACGACTGATGAAATCATTGCAGCCGTTAGAGTCCACAGCGGGCCAAACGCTAAGAAGTCCAGGAGTTCCGGTTTCCCCGCGAGGATAACGCCCCCATGATGAGGCCATCAAAGCCCACGACGGGGACGTAACCTCCGCCGGAGACCTCTCAGCTTGCAGGACTCCAGAAGGCGGCGCACTATAAAAACCTAGGATACCCTCCGGCGAAAGGCAAGTCAAGAAGGGTATGATTCCACCCCCAAACTCCTGAGCAAGGACCACTTCACCCCATCGGTGGAGAGGGATCTCGCGCCCTCATCTCCCCCTCCCTATCGCTGCTCCCACCATTGCTCTACTGACTTGAGCGTCGGAGGATTTTGCCCCAGGGAATCCCCCTGGGCCCTCTGACCCGTTTCCCTGTCTTGCAGTTCATCATCTTGGTGATTACCAGCCAGCTCAAGAGCCAACATGGTGAGGATTTTGACCCAGAAGGCGCCGTCTGTGGGAAACGCACGAAGAGCCAACATGGTGAGGAGGAGCTCAGGGAGGAGGTCCGCCGGCGAGAGGGGTAAGGCCGTGGTAGCGGCAGGGGATGGCCCTTCCAGGGCCTCACAGAACCCTCCCTCCAACGCCAGCATCCACGCCGACGGACCACCACCGCCCCCCCGCGACAGCGGGGCTACCCCCCTACGGTGGCGCCGAAGCCTTCCAGGCCCTCAACACCAAACTGGATGTCCTCGTGGATCTCATGAAGACCCAGGCGGCCAGGGATGCAAGGTCCCACGCCCCGTCAGGGAGCCCCCCCCGTAGGAGTACATCCCAGCACATAGCTGGGGGCCGCTTCACCCTCCGCGGCCAGCAGCTCATCCGTAACAGGGTCGGAGGACCCTCGCAAGCTCTGCCTCCGGAGCAAGAGGCCTCCTCCACACCAAGGAAAGGAAGGCAGGGGACGCAACGGCCCGATCCGGAGGCCAACGCCCCCGGAGACCGCCAAGGCACCCCCCTAGCCTCGCGGCACGACAGCAACCAGAGCTATCCCTTCGGCTGCGAGACTTCGAAATCACTGAGCAGGAGCGCGCCCTGCAGAAGGCCTCTTCCCCGGAAGATGAGGAGAAATCCCCATTCTCCGAGTATATCTTGAAGGCGGAGGTATCTCCCAGAGCCCCCATACCAACCTTCAAGCTTTACGACGGCCAAGGCGACCCGGCCGATCATTACGATAGCTTCGACGCCCTGATGACTCTACACAGAGCGTCGGACCCCATCAAGTGCCGAGCCTTCGTGACCACTCTGGTCCAGGGCGCTCAAGCATGGTTCCGGGCCCTCGCCCCCAGATCCATCCGAGACTTCAAGCAGTTCGGGCGAGTCTTCAAGGAGAGCTTCGCCGGAAGTGCCCCCCCAAGGTCGGTGGCGGGGCTCTTGGCCCTCAAACAGGAGCAAGGGGAAAGGCTCCGGGCTTACGTCCACCGGTTTAAATTGGAAGCCCTCCGAATCCCCCGCCTGGATGTGGCCTCGGCCACAACCGCACTGACCGGGGGTACCCGGGATGAGAATCTCCGCCGCGGACTCGTCCTCCACCCTCCCTCGACCCTTGCCGAGCTAGTGACTCTAGCTCTGCACCACGCCGAGTGTGAGGAAGTGCTCAGCGCTTGCCGAGACGCAACCGGCTCGGGTCGGGAGGGGGACAAGAAGCGGGGCCCCGAGCCAAATCCTAGCTCGGGAAAGAAGCGGGATCGAGATGGAGAGCGCAAGCGGAAGTACGAGCGGTACACCCCATTAACCACCCCGGTCTATGAAATCTATGAAGACGTCAAAGACTCGGGACTTCTCCATCGGCCCGAGCCGATGAGGTCGAAGAACCGCAAGCGAGACAGACATTGTCTATTCCACGGCGATCACGGGCATCACACCGGTGATTGCCACCAGCTCCAAGACGAGATCGAGCGCCTCGTCCGCCTGGGGCATCTGGCTCGGTTCACCGTCGAGCGCAGAGAAGATCAAGGCGCCGTAGAGGAGATTGACAATGCCCCCCGAGGGGTCCACATCAACGTCATCTCTGGAGGAATAGCATCAGGAGGCGACAGCAGCCGTGGAAGGAAGCGTCATGTCGAGCGGGCGAGCCGAGCCCCAGAGCCACCCGAGGCCCCGCCCCAGGTCATAGTCTTCTCCGATCAAGACCTGGAAGGGCTGAGCACCCCGCACGATGACGCCCTCGTAATCTCGGCCACTATAAACCATTGTAACGTAGATCGGATTCTTGTGGACAATGGAAGTGCCCCTGATGTGTTGTCTTATGACTGTTTCCTCAAAATGGGAGAGAGTCCATCCAAACTCTGCCCGATCCGGACGCCCCTCTGTGGGTTCAATGGCCTGGCCACTCTCCCCGAGGGAGCCCTGAGCCTGTCGGTTACCCTCGGCACCCCACCCAAAATCGTTACGGTCATGGTAGACTTCATGGTGATCAAAGGGATGATAGCGTACAACGCCATTTTCGGCCGGGGAATCCTCAGCCGGATCAAGACAGTGCCATCTACCTATCACCAGAAAATGAAGTTCCCCACCAAGAACGGGGTAGGGGAAATCCGAGGTAACCAGGCCACGGCCCGAAGGTGCTACAATATCTCGGTGGAGGCCACGCGGCCGGACGGGAATAATAAGGGCCCCCGGGAAGTCGAGGAGAAGTCCGCAGCTACTAAGCCAGGAGGCGAGTTGCTGACGATCTTTCTAAACGACGACCCAACCCTAGGAGTAAGGATCGGAGCCGACCTACCACTCGAGGAACAGCAGTAATATAAGAATTTTCTTTCTGAGTACGTCCGAGTATTCGCTTGGTCCGACGATCAGCTCCCTGGGATACCTGAGGAGACCGTGCTACACCGACTCAACCTCAACCCCACCGTGAAGCCCGTGCAGCAGCGCCAAAGGAAGCATGCACCAGAGAAATAGACGATCATCAAGGCGCAGGTCACCAAGGGGCAAGAGACTGGTCTTTTTAGACCGGTCCTGTACCCGACGTGTCTAGCCAATGTCGTCCTAGTACCAGAGGCTTCAGGCGAGTGGCGGATGTGCGTGGACTTCACCGACTTGAATAAGGTGACCCCTAAAGACTGCTATCCCTTGCCCAGCATCGACCAACTGGTCGACTCGACATCGGGCAATGAGATGCTCAGCTTCCTGGACGCCTATTCAAGTTACCATCAGATCAGGATGAACCCTGGAGACATCAAGAAGACCGCCTTCATCACCGACTACGGCGTGTACTGCTATACTCGGATGCCTTTCGGGTTGAAGAACGCCGGAGCCACATACCAGAGACTGGTCAACCACATGTTTGAGGAACAACTAGGTCGGAACGTCGAGGCCTACATTGACGACATGCTCGTCAAGACCCCCAAGGCCCAGGACCACTTCACCGACCTCGCCGAAGCCTTCGGCGTCCTCCTGAAGTACAATATGAAGCTCAATCCTGCCAAGTGCGCCTTCGGAGTAAGATCCGAGAAGTTCCTGGGTTTCCTGGTCACTCAGCGTGGAATCGAAGCTAACCCTGACAAGGTCCAAGCCATCTTGGACATGCGCCCGCCCACCTGCATCAAGGACGTCCAGCGTCTGACAGGGCGTATCGCCGCTCTCAGCCGTTTCCTATCCCGTGCGGCCGAACGATGCTTGCCCTTTTTTAAACTATTGAAGGGGCCCAAGTGGGCATCTGCTACGTTCGCATGGGATGAGGAATGCCAGAAAGCGTTCGCTGAGCTTAAGGAGTTCCTGGCTTCTCCCCCGGTGCTCTCCAAGCCCGTGCCGGGCGAGGCTTTGCTACTCTATCTCTCGGCGACGTCATCAACGGTCAGCTCGGTCCTGGTCAGAAATGACTCAGGAATCGAAAGGCCAGTCAACTATACCAGTAAAGTGCTTAGCGAGGCCGAAAGGAGGTACCCCGCAACCGAGAAACTCGTGCTAGCGCTGGTTACCTCCGCGAAACGCCTCCGACCCTACTTCCAGGGGCACCCCATCACCGTGCTAACTGGCGAGCCGTTGAAGAAGATCTTGGCCCACCCCGAGGCCTCGGGGTGACTCGTCAAGTGGGCCCTTATGCTCGGGGCCTACGACATCTCGTATCGCCCGCGCGCAGCTATAAAAGGTCAAGCGCTCGCCGATTTCATCGCCGAGAGCACTATCCCGGCCGAAGGGAGGTTACCGACCATGCCCGGGCCAACCTGGGAACTCTACGTCGACGGTTCTTCCAACTCGGTCGGTAGCGGTGCTGGGATCCTCCTAAGATCCCCCGAAGGAGTAGAGCTGCAGTACGCCTTGAAATTCAACTTCCAGGCGTCCAACAACGCTTCCGAGTACGAGGCCCTTATATCGGAAGCACGTATGGCCCGGCGGCTGGGGGCTGAGCGAGTCAGGATCCACACCGACTCTCAGCTGGTCGCGAGCCAGGTCAACGGCGAGTACGAAGCTCGAGAGGCACCCATGATCAAATACCTCCAGCTGGTCAGGAGCTTGGCCCAACGATTCGAGGGATTCGAGGTAGTCCGAATAGCCCGGGAAGAAAACTCCCGAGCGGACGCCCTCTCTCGATTGGCCTCCTCCCTAGCCCCAGTAGGTACCCGATCGGTCCTCTTCGAAGAGCTAGAGCGCCCGAGCATCGACTCGGAGCTCCTCGCTGTTGACTCGGCCGACCCGAGCGACTGGCGCACCCCGTACCTATCTTGGCTTCGAGACTCCCAAGAGCCCTCCGACCCTCGAGAAGCACGCCGAATGAAGTACCAAGCCCGGCGCTTCGTCGTCCTAGACGACACACTCTATCGAAGGTCCTTCGTCGGCCCTCTCCTGAAGTGCCTCGGCCCCGACGACGCCAGCCGAGCCATTCGAGAGGTTCATGAAGCCTGTGCGGAGCGCACTCAGGGGCAAGGTCACTGGCCAGAATCCTGTTACGATAGGGGTACTGGTGGCCCACCCTGCAGCGCGACTGCTCGGCCTATGCTCAACAGTGCGACCGATGCCAGCGGTTCAACCACTTGGTCCATCGGTCGGCCACAGAACTCGTCACCCTCGCCGAGCCTTATCCCTTCGCTCGGTGGGGGATCGACATTCTCGGACCATTCCCCACGGCTCAGTCCCAGAAAAAGTTCATCATAGTCTCCATCGACTACTTCACTAAATAGATCGAGGCCGAAGCCACTGCAAGGATCACCGAGACAGTAGTCTGGAGTTTCGTCTGGAAATCGATCATTTGTCGCTTCGGCATCCCCCGAGTGATAGTGAGCGATAACGGTCGGCAATTCGATTCTCGATATTTTCGAGACAGATGCGCCGACCTAGACATCCGCAACCACTTCACTTCGGTCGCCCACCCTCAGGCCAACGGGCTGGTCGAAAATGCCAACAAGACTATCTTGAAAGGCATAAAGACCAGACTCGGTAAAGCCAAGGGAAGTTGGCTCGAGGAATTGCCTAGCGTACTGTGGTCACACCGAACGACTCCCAGGACGGCAACCGGTGAAAGCCCTTTTCAGTTGGTGTACGGCACCGAGGCCGTCATTCCATTGGAGATCGCCAACCCGTCTCTCCGAGTCATCCGCTACTCGACCGAGGAAAATAACCAAAAGTTACTCGAGAACCTCGACCTAGCAGATGAACTCCGGGACATGGCCAGCATCCGAGCGACGGAATACCAGCGACGCCTCACTCGATACTACAACGCCAGGGTCCGAAGCAGACACTTCCGACTGGGAGACTTCATCCTCAGGAAAGCTGAAGCCTCTCGACCACTAGAGGCGGCGGGCAAGCTATCCCCTAACTGGGAAGGCCCCTACCGAGTGGTCGAGATGCTCGGGAAAGGTGCGTACAGGTTAGCAACAATGGAAGGGGAACCCATTCCTCGGACATGGAGCGCAGCCGCACTACGCAAATTCTATTTTTGAAATTGTACAGCAAGATGGACGGAATAAATCCCTTTTCTTTTCATTCCAAACTATTGATACATCAGAAAGGCAAAGGCCAGTACATTGCATGACAAAAAGCAAGAAAATCAGTCTAGCACCGCTGCAAGGGGGCATCGCTCGGTTGACTCGATCTCGATCTACTCGCATCCAGCCACTGACTCTGCCTCGCGTAGAAACTGCTCGGACAAGAGGGGGCCGATCTAGTTGACTCAGACGACCCCCAAAGGTGACAGAGGGACTGTAGAGAAGATAGCCACCTTCTAAAGTCAGAGAAGGCTACCTTCCACATTGATGGAGGTGAGGGAGAAGGAGCACCATGAAGCCCTTTTCTTCCAACCCGCCAAACTCCTTGGAAGGGAACAGAGAGCAAGCAGCCTCCGAAGAGTGAAAGAAATGAAGAGCAGAAGAGGGAAAAAGAGGCTGCAGACGGAGGAAGGCTTCGGTGAGGAGGGAACTTGATGCGCCTCCCCCCCCATGCAGAGGGGGAGTGGCGGCAGGCTTCCCTAATACCCCCATCCGTCCTCCGCCTCGGCGCCCGCCCGGAAGCCACGCCAGAACTGAGAAAGGGAAAGAGCCGTGCCCTCACACGTCGAAGCCCTCTCCAGATCCACGCGGCGACCGTCGGACCCGTCTCAAACCCGCGCGGCGACCGTGGGACCCGTCCAACAAGCTGGGACGGCAAGAGCCCTCTGCTCCCCGTCGTCGGCGGCGTCGCCCTCCGAAGGATCCTCCATGCTCCGAATGCAACGGCACAACGCAGAGTGAAGAGGAAGGAGTGAGTAAAGACTGTTAGAGAAAATCCCATGCGGTAAAGAGGAAAGGGCGCCTTTCGGTCCTTCTTATAGGCCAAAGGAGGCTACACGCCTTAAATGACTCCCCCCCCTCGAAAACACGCCAAAGGATTTCTCCCCTGAACAGTCACCTCCAACTCCTCGTTTCCCGCCCTAGCGGGATTCACGAAGCAGCCTGACATTCAAAGCATGAGGGAACGGAAGGACGCCCCGTCAGAAGCCTACCAAAACAGCATGCGAAAACCACGCAGGACATATCGGCACTTTCCAACTACTTCTGATACGCCAACCAAATCACGGCAAGGATGGCGATCAAACAAGTAAGTCATTCATTATCTCATAAAGAGGAAACTCTCTAAAGGAGAAAAGAGAGACAAACAAGAGAAAGGGGCAAAATAAGGCAAAATACATCAGGCCTCGGGCCCACTTTGACGCTCGAAAATAACGGAAGTAGGCGTGTTACCCCCAGCACCTTCGGTGATGGCCGACCCGGGCACTGACCTCGCCTGTGCGAGAACTGTCCTAGTCGCGAGCCCTCCCGAGGCATCCGGAGTTGGTGACCCCGCCGAGGGAGACCCCCCTGGATCCTCCCCGCTCGACGCAGAGGAACTAGAAACCGACTCATCCGGGTCGTAAGCCTGGCCCAAAGGGAACTCGATCCCGGAGTCTCGATCGAAGGCGTAGTCCACCGCCCGGCGATAACCTTGCTTAAACCCCTTTCGGGCGCCACGGTGAAGCGCTACCTCGTAATATGGTAGGGCGGCTCTCTCCAGGTCGGCTGAGTAAGCGTCCGAGCTTCTATATCGCTCGACCGCCTCCGCCTCGATCTGCTCCGTCCTTCAATGAGCTCGACTCGAGCCCGCTCCGCCTCGGCCACACGCTCCTCTGCTCCCGCTAGGCATTCCTCTACCGCAACCATCCTTTGTTCGGCCTCGCTCGACCACCTCTCCGCCCGGACTCGGTCCGGGTCGGCCACGGAACGAAGGCGCTCTGCAACCTCCGCCCGGTCCTGTAACTCGGCCCGTTCGAGCTCCCAGCGGCCGTCCAGCTCGAGGTGACGTCGACGCACCTCTTCCAAGAGTTTGCTTTTCCTCTCGAGCGACCCCCGGGCCTTAGCCAACTGCTCAGTCAGCGCCTCGGCTTCTAGCCGGCTCGCCCGTGCCGAGTCCCTGAGGGCGGAGAATTCCCGTCGGAGCCCCTCATGTTCCTCGCTGAGGTGGGCCAGTTTCCTCTCGCACCCCCCGAGGGTCCAGGCGAGATTCGACCGTTCCGCCTCCGCCCGAGCGTACGTCTCCGCCATCAAGGCCGCCGTCCGAGCTATGACTAGGCCGCCCTCCATGAGGACGTCGAGGATTCCGGCGGGGGAGTAGCGCTTGTCTCCCCCCCTCGTCTTCGCGACAACCTCTCGGTGAACCCGATAGAGGTCGCCCGAAACACCGAGCCTTTCCAAGGCCTCCGACATGGAGATCCGCTCCCCACCGGACGCCCCGTCGGAAGGTTCGGGTCGAACAACGGGGCCGACCGCCCCGCACGCCGCGGTCGGTTGGGGTTGCGACGCCTCTCTGGGCGAACCCCCAACCTCGACCCACGCCGCAGGATCGGCCGCACCAGGAACTTCAAGCACTTGGGGCTACGACGCCCTCACGGGCGAACCCCCATCCCTATCTTTCTTGGCCCGCGCCTCGCCGCCCGAGACATTGCCGACCTCGACCGGTCTCCTGGTCTCGACGACGGCCACTTCGGCACCGGTCCCCTCCATCCCCGGGGAGGGGAGAACCGACCTATCTCCGCCCTCTGAGGGGCCCCTGGTCTCCTCGACCCCCTCTCGCCTGGTAGGTGGGGGAGCTGGCCCTGAAGGGTCGGCCCCATCTTGCCCCCGAGAGGGGAGCGCCACCGAGCCTGAATCACCCCCGGCGGCTGTAGGATGGCCGGCCTTCTTGGCCCGTTTCTTGGCCTTCGCGGCTTCCCGCAACCTTCCTTCCAGGGGGTCCTTGCGCTTCGCCCCGCTTGATCACGAAGATCCCTCGGAGACCGCCCCCTTGCCCTTGTCCCGGGCTTGGGACCGACCCGCGGGAGCAACAGGTTCATCGGCCGCCGAATCATCCCCAAGATCGACGACCTCGGTGACCTCTTTTAAGGGCTCCCGCCGAATGTCTGCAATGAAGAAGAGGATTCGGTTAGGAAATGAAAAGTCGACCCTCCGACCCCACAGCAGAATCCGAAGAGTGGCACCTGATGGCCTGAGCTGTGTAAGCAGATACCGCTCCACATTCTCCAGCGTCACCAGCTCCTCAGTCGACCAACGATTTGTCAACAAGCGAGTGGCGTACTTCTCCACATCGGCGGGGAACTCCTCCTGCCGCGGGGGAAGATTCGGATGAAAGTTGGGCCTGGATAAAATAGAAGCCTTTCCCCGCCGATGGATGTGCCTTCAGCTCGAAGAAATAATGAAAAAGATCCAGGGACGGGGGAACCCCCTGCAGACGGCAAAGGATCCGAAAGGTAGAAAGCAGGAGATACGAGTTGGCCACCAGCTAAACAGGCGCCGACACAAAAAAATTGAGGAGTTTCAAGATGAAAGGCTTGAAGGGGAGGCAGAATCCGCTCTTCCACGCCAGGAGAAAAGTACAAATATGGCTCGTGCGGCTTTCTAAACTCGTCTCATACGGGGCAACGGCTACGAAGCTATACCGGAGAGGGAGGCGAAACCGATGCTCCAATTTCTTCACGTCAGCCTCCCCCAACTCGCTGCGAGTGGGGACGGGCTCCCACCTCACCTGCTCGATTTCTGAGCGCAGATCCGCCATCGAGCTGGAAGAAGAACCTTCGCTAGAGCCCGAAGACTCCGGAGGAGGAGGAAGTCGCCGGATCGCCTCCGCTGTTACGCACGCCAACTCCTCAAATGCCGCCGCAAGGGCTTTCTCCCCCGCTGTATCTTCACGGCGCATCAAGGAGCCCCAGAAGCAGAGAAATGGAGGAAAGGCCGATAACCCTGAAAAGACTGGGAGGAACGAGCAGCGCCCTACGCCTATAAACCCTCGCGGGAGGCGGCGCGCCGTTTCAACCTCCGAGAAAAAGGGGGCCCCTTCATTTCAAAATCCGTCAGGATCATTATTACTATGGGCCTAGGCGACCACTACACGTGGCATCATCACGCCAACAGGATTCCACCCACCCGAGCCACGCCGGTCCAAAGCCTCAAAAGAACTACTCAACCGAGCCTCCTTGGCTCGGGAGTAGGAGGGGGACAAGTGGAGAGGGGGATTCCTGTAGCCCACTCAAAGAGCAGACCCAACTAGGCCCAACAAGGCCCAACGAGGCAAGCTCGCCCAAGTGACAGCCCACATGGCCCACTCGGAAAAGCCCAATAAAATAATGCTCGAGGAAACAACTTCCTAGGCGGCCCCAAGGCTCGGAGAGCCCGAGCCTCGGTCAGGTCACAGGAAGACCCGCGCACGAGCTACCCCTCCGCCCGAAGGGGGGAAGCGCTAGCCGGTCTATCCGACCCATCTCCCCACCGAGCTAGGCCTATCGCTCGATAGGGCCGGCCCCCTTAAGCTCGGGACGACCGATGAAATCATTGCAGCCGTTAGAGTCCACAGCGGGCCAAACGCTAAGAAGTCCAGGAGTTCCGGTTTCGCCGCAAGGATAACGCCCCCATGATGAGGCCATCAAAGCCCACGACGGGGACGTAACCTCCGCCGGAGACCTCTCAGCTTGCAGGACTCCAGAAGGCGGCGCACTATAAAAATATGGGATACCCTCCGGCGAAAGGCAAGTCAAGAAGGGTATGATTCCACCCCCAAACTCCTGAGCAAGGACCACTTCACCCCATCGATGGAGAGGGATCTCGCGCCCTCATCTCCCCCTCCCTATCGCTGCTCCCACCATTGCTCTACTGACTTGAGCGTCGGAGGATTTTGCCCCAGGGAATCCCCCTGGGCCCTCTGACCCGTTTCCCTGTCTTGCAGTTCATCATCTTGGTGATTACCAGCCAGCTCAGGAACCAGCGCGAGATTTCGCCTCTTCAATACCGATTGTCATCTCTCTGAAGATATAGAGAATCTGTTAGTCCCCATTCAAGGGCTAACATTCACAATGGATCGAGTGGCTAAGATGTTCCGGAAGCAGCACATTCCCTCTAGCCTGTCTCGCAAAGAGAAAGAAGCATTCAAAAGGCTTTGGTATCTTGCCAGCATGGATAAAGAATTAAGGCGTGTCTCTCAGCACCCCAGATTGGGCTTCACCCTTGAAGAATATTATTACAGTGGGCGCTACGAGGTGGATACCATTTTCACTTTCTTCCCAATAAAAGATAGTCCACCGGGGGCAACTTATGATGAATACCCGGCGGAGACTGAACATTCTGGGTCAGCTCAATTGAGAGACCCATAATTAGAAGCCATAGCCCCTTGCAAATGCTGGGAACATGTTTATCCTGAAGAAACGACCTTTCAAGCCAGATTTGACATGGCCAACGGCAGCGAAGTCGAAGACACTGAAGAAACTAGACTCTCCTATTCCTGCAACCCTTCTTTAGCGATGACATTAGCACCCCTTGGGCCAATCAAAGAATTTACCTTTGATACCGATCGGGAAATACCCGCCGGAAGAGAATAAGCCACCTCTGCTGAGGTAGCGGCAATTTGAAGCAACATGAGGACGGGATCCTCCGTACCCATTGCAAGGCAGAAACACCATCCCTCTGAGCCAATAATGAATAGACGTCAGCCTCTCCAGACTGCTAACTCATCAGCTGAAGCTGGAACTACAAAAAGCCCGCTAGCAGAACAATTCACATAATCGCCACTGGTTAAACCAGAAGCTCCCAACAGGGTCCAGAGGCAACACAATGAAGAGGTTGAAGTTTTTGAACTTGAGGATGACGTTCCAGACTTCATCGACCTCTAGCCTACTACCCCGGAAATAGAAGACGGAGGCCAAGCCACGGTCGACGAGCTAATAGAAGTCAATTTGGGAAGTGAGGATGACCCCAGGCCAACCTTCCTCAGTGCTCAACTGTCTTATGAAGAGCAGAAGCTGTACGTCCAGTTGCTACAAGAATATCGGGATTGCTTCGCCTGGAGTTACAAAGAAATGTCGGGACTTAGCCCCGCAGTTTCACAACATGAGCTGGCTATAAATCCCGAAGCGGAGCTAGTAAAGCAGTCACCACGGCGCATGAGACCCGAGATCATCACTCAAATATGCAATGAAGTAGAGAAGCTCATTGATGTGGGTTTTATTGAAGAGAATCAATATACCACGTGGCTGGCCAATATTGTGCACGTGAAAAAGAAGAGTGGGCAGATCCGGATATGTGTAGACTTTCGAAATCTAAATAAGGCATGTCCTAAAGATGACTTTCAGGTCCCAATAACGGAAGTCATGATTGATTCTTCAACCGGTCATGAGGCCCTGTCATTCATGGATGGGTCGTCTGGTTATAGACAAATATGGATCACGGAGCATGACTTGGTCCACACTGCCTTCCGAACCCCCAAGGGCATCTACCACTACAAAAGAATGACGTTCGATCTGAAGAACGCGGGTGCGACTTACCAGTGAGCAATGAGCAGAATTTTTGATGAGCTGCTCTACCACAAGGTCGAGTGCTACATAGATAATCTGGTGGTCAAGACCAGGAGAAAAGAAGACCATCTACAGGACCTTTGAGTCATATTTCAGAGGCTCAGGCAATATGAATTAAAGATGAGACCCATGAAATGTGCCTTCGGAGTATCGAGTGGCAAGTTTTTGGGCTTTATCGTCAGATACCGGGGAATCAAAATAGACCCCACAAAGATCAAAGCAATATTGGGATTACCTCCACCAAGGAACATCTCCGAGCTTAGATCTCTTCAAGGTCGACTGGCCTATATCCGGCGGTTTATATCCAACTTGTCAGGTCGGTGCCACCCCTTTCACAAGTTGATGATGAAAGATGTTCCCTTTTACTGGGATGAAGAATGCCAAACAGCTCTGAACAAGCTGAAAGATTACCTGAAAACTCCTCCAGTGCTTGGCGCACCGGTGAAAGGATGGCCGTTGATTCTGTATATAGCAGCCACCTACTACTCTCTGGGGGCAATGCTGACCCAGAATAATGAAGAAGGAAAAGAACAAGCCCTCTACTATCTCAGTCGAAGACTGGTTAGAACTGAAGAAAAATATACTTTCATAGAGAAGGTCTGCTTGGCGCTAGTCTTCGCAGTCAAGAAACTCCGGCACTATATTCTGTTGCATGAGATAAGGTTGATATCCAAGGCGGATCTGCTGAACTATATCCTATCCCAACCGGTTCTCAAAGTCCGCTTAGGCAAGTAGGCGGTAATTCTCATGGAGTTTGATATCTTCTATGTACCATAGAAAGCTGTTAAAGGTCAGGCCATCGCATATTTCTTTACTGTGCATCCAACACCTGAAGACTGTCCGCTGGAGACAGAACTCCCTGAAGATGAGACCCTGGAGGCAGACCAAGGGCAACACACTCTATGGCAGTTGTATTTTGATGGTGCATCCAGAATTGATACTCCGGCGACTGGATCAGCTAGAGTCAGAGCCGGCGCAGGCATACTCCTAAAGTCTCCTGAGGGGGAAGTCATATATACCTCTTGTTCAATAAACAAGCCTGCACGAACAACGAAGTAGAGTATGAGGCCTTGGTTATTGGGCTACAAATTGCTCTATCTATGGAGATTCGAATGCTTGAGGCGTTCGGGGATTCCATGATAGTTGTAAAATAAGTGGGAGGGGAGTTCGATGTGCGGAAGCAGGAACTTCTCCCTTACCACCAACTGGCGCTACGCCTGATGGCGAAATTCTATTTCATTAAGGTGGAGCATATCAACCGAGGATAGAATGCTCATTGGCGAGATCAGTCAATGAACCGTTAACCCGAACCTTTCATCCTCGTTAATGACTAAACCCATCTTTTCTTCGGTATTTATCCAATGCCTATGAACAAACCAACGCTGATTCTTGCCATCATCGACAGGATCAGTTAGTGAACCATTGACCCAGACTTTTCGTCCTCGTTAATAAATAAACCCAACTTTGTTTTGGCATTTACCCGACACCGATGTGTTGAGTAGTGGATAGCGGATCTAGAGGGGAGGGGTGAATAGATCTGCCCCTCTTTTTGCAATGCAACCCTCTTTAAAGCTAGATAATGATAATAGCAGCGGAATATAGCTAGCTTAACGAAGGACACAACGATTTGCTTAGCAAGATGATTACGTAATGTAGAGATTGAACCTAAGCATGCATCTAACACAAAGCAATCGCACAATCAAACCACAACACACGAGATTTTAATGTGGTTCGTACTGAATCCCCAGTCCTACGTCCACCCCTCACCAAATCCGATGAGGCTTTACTAGTGCCACGCACTGAACCGCAAATCGGAAAGACCTCCGATTGCCTTCCTACTAACCACAGGTAGGGACGTCAACACTGCAGATCGGACAACTTCCGATTGCCTTCCTACTAACCACCGGTAGGGACGATCTTCAGTTTCAAATGTTTGAATGAAAATGGAAAGATAATAAATATGAAAGTACTCAAACAAGATATAGAATATGCTCAAAGAGAAAAGACCTTGTCTGAGATTGCTAGAGCTTGAATCGAATGCTTCAATGGTATCTTCTTCCTTGTGAAATGATCTTCCTTGGATCACCTTGAGTTGATGAAGAAGATAAAGGATGCAGATTTGATCTCCCTTGAGAATGAGCTTCTTTGGATCACCTTGAGATGATGAAGAGGATGATGGTTGCAGCTTTTTCTTCACTTGGCTTGGGATTGATCTCTTCTTGAAGTAGCTTGAATCACTTGAGGATTTGATGAAGAACTTCTTCCCGGAGTATTGTTCACGGCTACAGTACTTGAACTCCTCTCCCTTGAACACACCCTTGTAGCCTCCTTTCATCTCCCTTAGATTCACAAATGATCAACTAGGGTTTCTAATCCTCTTGCATTAGTTTTATATCTTTTGAATGGTCCTTGGACATCCCCCAGACCAGATCCACAATCCATGGGGGATTGGGTGACTTTGGGGTTAAACAAATACAAAGAAAGGGGCTCTTCTCGAAGTGGAAAACAAAGTCAACATTTGTTGGCTCGGGGCTGGCGGTCGACCTACAGAAGCTGACGGTCGACTGCTACTGAGAAACCCTGTAGAAATTTCATCCCTGGAATTTTCGGTCGACCGCTACTGGGCTGGCAGTCGACCGCCACTGAGAGAGCTGCAGGCAGTGGGTTGCTGGCAGGGGCGGTCGATCGCCCCTGGGCTGGCGGTCGACCACCAGCTGGGCAGACCCCAGGTTATGCCGGGTCAGTCCGTTAACTCCTTTAGCTCCGTTGCTTGAGTCCTTTAGCAGCCCGTTCTCATCTGTGGCATCCACCTTGACTGACTTAAAGATTTCTATTGATTATATCGCTCCTATAATCAAAATTTTGTTCCGGGAGCTCCGCCCCCGAAAACCCCCGCAAGGGGCGCTGCCCCCTTGAGCCCCGTGACTTGACCGCGCAGGTCGATCCGCGTGCGAGGGCGCAATCATTGAGCTTTCACATGTGCCATCTTCACTCCATTCCTTGTCCATTTATTGGCTTATCTGTCATGAGCAAAACATCACGTATGTCAGTCATATGAGAGTGGAAAGTGTTTAGCCATTATCAAAACTATGAATATGAAATAACTTAAATGACCACAGGGGCACAACACGATGAACAAACCTCCGCTCACCTTAGCGTCAGTTCTGCAAATCAACTTGTTGCCAAAAGCCTTGACCAGGGCAGGTGATCATGTTTCAAAAAAAAAGAAAAAAAGAAAAAAAGGATGATAAAATGAGGCTTAAAATAGAGATGTCTCGCCAAACTTATCTGGATATTCTGGATAAGGGCAAAAATGGCTATCACCCGGCTGTGGTGAAAACCCGAAAGGATGCTGTAGGTAAAATTGGGTACTCCCCCACATGAAAATCTGAAAGGGCGCGTGGGCAAAAGTAAGAGGGGGCTGGCTTCGATGAAAACCCGAAAGGACGCTTAAGTCAGTAATGCGTTAAAAAAATGCTGTTGCTACCTCATTTACGATTCATGCCCCACAGGAATCCCTGTGTGTGATAAACATGCCATGTCCCACTAGTATAAGCCTTACCCCTATGCTGTGACAAACCCCTTTGCTTCGGCATTTAACCGGCCATGCTGATGAATAAACCTACCTTCGATTTTCATCACCATCAGTGAAGTCGATGAACAAGCCGTCGACCCGGACCTTTCGTCCACATCGATCAACAAACCCCTTTGCTTCGGCATTTAACCCATCCCAATGAATAAACCTACCTTCAATTTTTGACACCATTGGCGAAGTCGATGAATAAGCCATAGACCCGGACCTTTCGTCCACATCAATCAACAAACCCCTTTGCTTCGGCATTTAACCCATGCCGATGAATAAACCTACCTTTGATTTTCGTCACCATCGGCGAAGTCGATGAACAAACCATCGACCCGGACCTTTCGTCCATGTCGGTCAACAAACCTCCTTTGCTTCGGCATTCAACCTACCATCAGATTTCTGTCATCATCGGTGAAATCAACAACAAACCATCGACTCGGACCCTTCGTCCTTGTCGTGTAATAAACTCACCCCTTATCTTTGGCACTTAAGCCCGCCAACAAGTGTGTCATTTGCAAACCTCGTCACCATCGGCGAGATTTGTGAACAAACTATTGGCTTTGCCCTTTGGCCCTGTCGGCCCATAAACCCCCTTTGTATCCTCCAGCTCTCACCCACGTTAACCCAAATTTGGCCTCGGGAGAAGTTGCACTGCGGTGGAGCGAACCCCTCATACCTTCCCTGAAGGTGTGAGCGCTCTCCTGCTCTAGCGATTAATGTATCCCGGGGCAAACAAATTAGCGATACACTCATACATAGAAAAGGAAAGAGAGGAAGGAGAGCTATAGCTCAACAACAGATATGCAAAGTAAATGATGAAGAAATTTCATTGGCATAGAAAGAAAGGGTACATAGTACTCGAGGCATTCCCCGGTATACATGAAAGCTCGCAAAAAGGGGAGAAAAACAAAGGAACTACTGCAATGAGCGACGAAAAATGTCCTCGAATTCTAAAATCCCTAGGGAAGGATGACGGCTCAGTTCCTATAAACGGGACTCCTCGGCCTGCAGCAGCATTAACTTCTCCTCAAGTGATGCGGCCTGCCCTTCTGCCAGCTCCGCTTCTTCTATATTCTGGACATGCAGTTGCTCAGTCGACTCCAGCTCTGCTTCGGCCCGAGTTAGTTCAGCGCGCCAGCTCTCCGAGCCTTCAAAGAAGTGCGGTGTTGAGTGGAATCATCCGCCGCATCCCGCATCTATCGGGCAGTCCCCCTGAAAGACTGAATGGCAGCCTGACACTCTGCCCGTTCAAATTTTAGGGCCGCCAACAGATCCGCTAGACCATGGCCGATGAACTCTCTTCTGTTTACATACTTTAGAAGAAGAACTACTCTCTATGTCCAGTCCTCCATGGGGCAGCCAAAAGCTAATAGCGAGCGAGAGAGGTGTTCCACCAGGTCTCTTAGTTGCGCATAAGACAAATCCTGTCAGGTCGTCACGGGCTGCCTCAGCGTCTCCAGATATTGCCACACTAGGTCGCTTGGTGATTGCAGACTGAGCGATGGCGTATCAGGGAGGTGAAACTCTACACGGCTATCGACCGTGGCCCAGATATCGTCGATCGGCTCTGAGTACGATGATGGTAGGTCCTATATGGCGCTTGCACCAGGACCGGCCCCAGTGATTAATGCAATAGAGGGACTGTCAATAGCGAAAATTTCTCCCCCAACCTCTAGCAAGGGCACTGCATCTTGTGTCTCAATAGCAGGAAGGGCTGGTCACCATCTTTGGCATGTCCGGCTTCCACCAATGCTGATTCAGTGGCAAGGGCTAAAATTATGGAGGCACCAACGGTTTCTTCCATGATCTCTTCTGCCTCTATTGCAGGGGTGTCTTCAAGCAATTCTCCACCAATGGCAAGTTGCTGCTTCTCCGAAGTCACGGCTGCTGATCAGACCCGTCAGTTACGCCGAGCACTTGCAAACTCGCTGTCATAATATAATCCTTGGGATACCGCAGGGCAATGGGCCTCATGACAGGCGGGAATACTGGCGAATCTACACTGAGGGGTGGAAGGGATACCTTCACGGTCATGGCAGGCAAGGTCACGTCGACCTGAATAACAGGAACCTTCGAAAGAAATAAACATAACATAGCTCAGAGGTTTGATGTAATGACCAATGAGAAGAAGCAAAGGAGTTAAGGGAGTCCCCTTACCTCAGCTAGCACTAAGCTCAATTCTCTGACAGCAGAGACCATCGCCTCCATCATTCCTACCCCCTCTCTTACGGAAGGACCAGGTGGCTTGAAACTGCTCCACGTCAGCCGTGGAGGACTGAAGGTTGTGAAATCACTTTCATAAGCGGAGGACGCCCCGACATCTTCGGTTTCTGTCCCCACCATTGGAAACTCCCCGTCACTGGAGTCGCCACCATAACTCACCTGCTCTGATGAAGATGAGCTTTGAACTAGCACCATGTCTTTCCCTTTAAGAGTGGGCGACCCCTCACCCGGATGGCCTATCGAAGGAGCGTCTTGCTCAATAAGAGCCTACTCAGCTAGCTCTACAGTAGGAATGACAGGAGAGGGAACTTCAGGAGTAAGTTGACTTCCTGGAATTATCTCTTCCTCAACATAAACTCCCTCGGTCGACTCCACGACAGGAGGAGAAGGCGGTCGGATCTCGACCGAAGCTGAAACAAGAAGCACTCATGTGAGCCCAGAGTGTGATAAACTGTAGAAATTCGCAAGGGGACAAACTGTGAATTACCTTCTATCTCATGGCTGGGCGTAGGAGAAGGCATGTCTTTATCAAGAGGAGCTACTTGCACTCCATCCCCTCTCTCTTCAGCGCCCGTAGGGGTGACAGCCACTTGCACAGCCATTGCAGACGAAGTCGCCGCATTTACAAAATAGGAATTAGCCTACACCACCAAAATAGAGGTGGGGTGCAGAATGGAAGATATACCCCAGGTTACGTGTGCCGGCAGATGAGAAGCCTCGAATTCTTCAAATGAGACTACGACTGGAGGAAAAATAGTTGGCTCCGGGTCTATAGTCTTCTGCCGGCGGGCCCGCTTCGGTCGAGTCACCGCCTCCCTTACCTGAGACCTCGTTCGCTTGCGCGAATCACCGGAGGGAAAAGGTGTCGTGGTCAGAGCCGCCTCTGGGGTTTCAAAATATGTTGGCTTCTGAGCGTTTATAATCAGCTCCCTAAAGTGCCTAGTCTCTTCCGAAGTGAGCCGAATTGCACATATACAAGGGTGAGAAAGAATGACATTCATTACAGCAAGAATCGAACCAAAAGCTGAAGGCAACGAACGAAAGATACCTACCGGCCCCGTGTATAGAGGGGAGAGAGGCCAGTAAAACAACAAAGGTTCTTTGTTCCTCGAAGCAGCCTTGCGAACCAGCCAACAAATGTCTCCTATCACCTCGCACTGTTTGGCCAATGACGCCAAGTCCAAATGGCTGCGAGAAGATAGATGATAATACAAGCCGAGGTGGTCCAACCCCCATCCGTCGACATACTTAAAAGAAAGGAGAACAGGTTGACCCAATATGGCTTCACTAGGGCAACCCACTGAAATCCCATGTGAGCGCAGCAATGCGAATAGCCAAGGGGTACTGCCGTATAGTGTCGGCCGTCGGTCCTCCCTTCTAATGAAGGTCCTGTAAGGATATAGCCGGTCGCTCTCAAGACGCCAAGAAGCCGTAGAAGGTAGAGGCTCCTCCACTGGCAAAGGAATCTGCTGGAGAATTAGTTGTTCGCCGCTCATACAACATAAGCCTTGAAGTGTCTTCAAGAAGCCATCCTTGCTGATCTCCGGTAGTTTCGACTCGATCTTAAATGAGCGCTGCTTGGCAGCCTTGCATGCCTCCAGATAAGCCACCACGGTAGTATTTGTATGGAACTTTAATTTCTTCAGATAGGCCAGGTCAGCATCTAGGGCCGACACTGGCTGAGAGTCCAGGAATCGGCATTCAGCAACGGCCCAACATTCTCTTCTCGAGCTCCTATAAAAGTCAGTGCGCGCATTCCACCACTTGATATATTCTGGAGTCACACGGGGAAATCATGCAAGGGCTGGAACTCTGAATGAAACTGCCTCTTGGCGATGAAAATAGTCCCACCATATGCGAGCTTTGTCATTTGATACTTAGCCAGCCCGGGCCCTATTCGGCAGCGCAAACTGAGTCGAGGAGGTAGGAATGTGCTAGTCATAGCTAAAATTCCTACTGAATCGGAATGGATAGTATATAAAATATCACTTTTGCGGAAAACCAGGACACTCGACCTTATGGACAGTGTCCAATCAACTAGCTCTGACTCCAGGATTGGCCTCGTACACTTACCGTCATAAAGGGGGTGAACATACTCCTCTGTCTCATGGAGGCTGCACTCCTGCATCTTGTTCACCAATGGACTTGAATGGGCAGCCAGGCTCAAAAAATGCAAAACCCCAGGCGAGTCCATTGGAACTTTGCTCAGTTTGCCCCGAATAGCAAAGAGCTGGTCTGCTGTCTGGGTCAGCTTAACACTGGCAAACTCTATCATCCTGGGAACTAGCTGTGTTGACTAGAGAGATCGAGGAGCAGCTTTCGGGAATAATGTACAAACCCAGGCATTGAAAAAATGCAATGGGCCAACCCTCCGCAAATTCCTGGGAAGACGAGATTGATGCAAGTCCCCCAGCATTTTATATACTAAACACAGTGCCATCGGGCACAATGAGAGCTTCATGCCCCATGCCATCAGGTAGGCAGGATAGATGGCCTTGGCCCTGATCACGCTCTCGTCGCCATGCGGGAGAGTGAAGGAACAAATCCAATAAGTCAGATACGCAACACAATGAGTGAATGCGTCAACCCCAGCAGGGTTGGAACCTCCTTGTTGTCCTCCCTTCAATGTGGATGGGAAAGCGGCTTGTCGCCGAACCCTCTTCTTTTGCTGGACAAGAGCCAGCACTATAGAGGGGAAGTCTTTGTATTTCTGCTCCCCTCTGAAGAAATACTGGAGCCAGGTGTGCATCCTCACGTGCCTCTTTTCTCCAGGCTTGCGTGCTTCCTTGGTATCGTACGAGGAACGGCAGAGAGTATGATATGCTTTCATCAGATAGCGGTAGGTGAAACCGGTCAAGTATCGCCCTTCACCGTCTGTCTGATCTTTCAACCAGTCCGGCCAGCAGACTTCTTCATACGGCTCACCGTCGATCGGGAGGCCGCTCAGTTGAGAGAGACTCCAAAGGTCCAACGATGTCTCTCCCTCTGAAGTATAAAAGGTGTTGTACTTAGGATAGAACACCTCAATCATCCCGCAACATAGACCCTTGGAGATGGGATAGCGGTACCTTGATGCATAGACACTATGGTATACGCCTGCCTTGATCAAAATAGGAGCATAGTGCTACAGAACATAATCTATAAATTCCATTGCTCTTGGCCGGAAGGCATGGGCATCAGTAGCCTTCAGGTCAGTAAACCAGCCTACCAAAATCTGGTGCTTGAAGTGCACGGCTAAGCAATCCAGCAAGAAGGGCTCCTCTCTGTACTCCCATCTTAGCGGGGCCAACAAGAGACCGAAAGATGGCTTTTCCCAATCAACACGGCCTTTAGTCACGTTCCATCTGGCTGGGATGAATTCAAGGGCTTTGGTCAACAGCCCATCCTATGGAGTCAGTTCCTGGAGTCCAAGCACATCATTCCACTTCCTGGGCTCGCCTAGCAAATATATGGGTCTTCCCCGCACAACGAAGTCTGTTAGACTATCCTGCTCGGAAAGTAGCGCCACCTCGGCCTTCCTAGCGAGGAACAGGTCCCACTTCCCCTGAAGGTTGAATCGCTTCATAAAAGACATCAGATGCTTGTCTTCGGGGTGATCCACTATGTAACCGTCAGGGCGATCATATTTGAAGGAGTCGCTCCCGACGATTAATAGACGGCCGATATCTACTGTCTCGGTCTCAGAATCAGAAGACTTTGCAACTATGGCTAGCTTGTCATGGCCTCTGTCCAGAGAATAAATGTCCCTCTAGGTCACCACAGCATGGGAGGAAGAAGAAGAATCAGATGCCATGGTATCTGCATCAAAGGAAATACAAAAGAAAACAAACAAAGTCAGAAAAGAGTTGTTGAAGATAAAATTTTTCTGACAAAAATCCGACAGAGTCTGATGCGGGACGGACCACGGACTCGACTCCAAAATGATATGTGACCCTCATACTCTAGACGAGCTCGTGATTGTCCCTTAGCGAGGGAAGCGTCGGACGTGCGCGGTTGAGAAACTGGCAATGAGCTAGGGTGGTCGGCTCTCTTTTGTGCCCGGATCGGGTCACGGGACGGTCACGCTCTCTCTCGCAGCAGCGGTAATAAATAATATATAGCAAGCTAGATATCCCTACACATGCTCTCTAGCAGCGGCATAAAGATGTATATACGAAAGAAAGCAAATGCCGAATAAGGGAGCGAAAATGATACCTCCACGCTCTCGGCGTGGGGACGACGGATCCGGCCGAACTCGTACTCCCGGGATAGTTAATACACGAATATTACAGCAATGAATTATGGCCCACTCCACGCAGGGAGGTAAAGGGCGAAACAATGGGGCCCGGGAGGATCGATTTCAGGTTGACGGGCGGCTTCACGCGTAGCTTCGGCCGCACCCGTACTCGCAACCGTGGGGCCCACGTGCTGCCCGGAGGGGCCGTGTGGGACCCGGTGGCACCGCTGTAATGGGAACACTTGGGGAAGCACTCCCCGGGATGACGGCACGCTGGTTCGCCAGCCGGAGGCTGGGCGGCTCCGATCGGCACCGGTCGGAATCACCGGCCACGGATCTGCCGGTTCTATTTTCAGGCGCGCGCTCCTGTGAGAATGGACGCTGCGATCAATCCCGATGTCGGATCAGGGCACATGAGCTATCGTTGGAAAGCTAACTCGAAATACTTCAATCTAGAACCAGAGAGAAAAAATGGAGTGCTCCAGATCTGGCCTTGACCGAATTTCCAAGCTGCTGTTGTACAATGGCTGAAATCTCAGACCAGCAGAGGAGTTGTCTGAGAACTACCGTTGACCAATGGGTAGACATCCAAATCTGAAGTTGTGTTCTTCAGCAAAGTTGTAGGAAATCAAGAGAGGAAACTAGGGGTATTTTTAGATCTGGAAAATATGGTGATTTGGATTTTCTAGAGTGTTTACAATGGACTGTGGTCGGATCTGGACTGATGCAGATAGAACTGTAGATGAGTTGGGACAAGAATTTATAAAAATATGAAACGAACTTTCTAAATTCCACGAAAATTTGGAGAGGTGGAGGAGGGTGGACAGAACTCCCAGTAAAATTGGGGGCTCCAAGAAAAATCAAAAGATGGTCGGGGAATGGAAAACTCAGGGAAACTATCACTGTAGACAGAGATCTGGCATAACTAGGATGACAGTTTGAAAGAAAATGGAAAAATATCAAATGAAGGAAATATGACTTGAAATTTTTTGTGAAGATAAGGGTTCGAGAGGTGAACCACTCCTGAAAATTTCAGCTCCATAGGAGGAGGGAGGTGGGAGCAAAAATTCGTGGAAGTTGTCTCTATCCTGGATGGATAGATTACCGAAGACGGCTTCGCGGCGGTTCGATGGCGGCACGAACGACGGCGGCGGCGGCGGCACCGATGAACTCAGAGATTGAGGGGGAGGAGATAGAGGGGTTACACTCTAGAATTGGGGGTTGGGGATGAATAAAACCAGAGGGAGAGAGAGGGGAGGTCGAAATTCTCACAATGGGGGGCTCTTGCATAATGCTTTTTTCACTTTCATTAATTCTAGAATAATAGAAATACATGACTTATATAATAAATAAAAAAAGACCATGAATACCCTTAGATCTAAGATATGGAGGGGCATTTAAGGGACTTCATATTTGATCCAAATAAAATAAAAAAAATGAAATTCCTAATTAATTCTAATGGGGGGACAAGGTAGGTGAGGTAGGTAGCCTACCTTTGAATTTTTAATCCACTTGTCTCCCATGTGGTCAATTGGCATTCCAACCTTCTAGATGGCCACCTAGGATGTTTGACCAGCCCCACATGGTCTAGGTGGATCAATTACTAGAATTTTACATATAAACCCACTAAGACTTACAATTGCGTACCCATATAACACAAGGGTATACATACAAATATGAAAGGACATAAATGCAAACAAAATACGGACGGTCTTGCCTCGATGTCCCCATCAATTCTCCCCGGGTGGGAGGAACTCGACCCCGTCGAGTAGGGGTATGGATGCTCGAGTACTCCGGCGGATCCGTCACCGTGCCAAGTAACGCGGGTATGCTCCACTCCAAGTGACCGTCACCTGCTCATTCCATATATACTCGATATGCACGAACTGCTATGAGCTAAAGGTGGACACTCCGGGTGGGGCACTCTCAAAATGGGAGGAGACGGCTCGAAGACTCACTAGGAATCACCGCTGGGTCCCTGTAGGTGACTGATCCGGGTATAGAGGTAGAACCGTTCCCAAACTCCTCGAGTGAGTCTACTCGCTTTCACACTCATAAGGGACTGACATCGACGAGCTTGCACACGACACATGCAGACTGACCATGCACTAACACACATATGCAAACCACACAAATAAGAAACTGACTCATGACTCGAGACAAATATATGGTTAGTCCGACCCGTACATGGATGACGGCGGACCAGGACACCCGAACGTATGCCATGCATGCATCTGACGTAACCGGTGGTTGACATCATGCGAAAATCCTAGACCTCTTAAGGTGGGCCATGCATGCATATGGGATGTGGATGTGGGAGGACCAAGAGTATTTCCCCTAGATGATGGTGTATCTTGTAGGTGTACGGGCTTGGTGGGCGTAGATGACCCGGCCCGTGGGGTAGGAGTGTGATAGTGGACTCCCTCTAAGAAGTGAAGTATATATGGAGGGTCTAAGGATCCACTAGGGAATGGGTCAAAGGGATCAAAGAGGATATGACCCCTTGTGGTGGGTTCCCACAAGTCACGGTCCCACGTGTAGAAGTTTTGAAGGTGTGGATAGTCACCTTCTTGAATTGTGACGGGTGGGACGGGGATCGTAGGCAAGATGTATGATTCCTCCCTCGGACAAAAGAGTATAAATTCGGGCTCGTCCGGTAGCGGGAGAAGTAGAAGAACCTCCGTGGTGACACAACCCACGGTGCACTCGGAGGTAATGGACCCGAAGGCCGGATGGGTGGAGCTAAGACTAGCGGGTTGGTCAAAGCCTCGCGCCAAAAGATGCGTCAACTTCCATTGTGAATCTAATCCCATGACAAGATCGTCCAATGTGTCAACATGGTGACTAGATCGAAATGTGGTATGGAAGGAGTTGATCGGCACTAAAGGGAGGATGGGGTCCATGGATGGAAAGGGAGGTGAGACCAAGCCATCCTTGAGCCAACTAAAAAGTGGCTCGGCGATGTATAGTGTACCCGTTAGAAATACGGGTGGCTCGGGCCTTGGTGGCTCCAAATGAGATGGTTCCGAATCACGTTCGGACATAGAGGGTGGTGGCATTGGAGCTCTCGAGGGTGATGGAGGCGTGGTATTCATGGTGGGAAAAGGGTGTGGGGATGCTAGAGGTGGGGCCGGGTGAAGACTACCGGCTATGACCTCCTTGGGCTCGGGTTGGAGTAGTGCCCTCTCAATCCTATCCAGCCCGTCCGTAAATTGTTTCAAGATCTCGGCAAGGGTGCGGGTTGGAGTAGGGACCTTGGGGTGGACTCGCTCCTTGTCCCTCGGCCTAGGTGTGGTCCTAGGCTTAGCTATAAGCGGGGCTTCCACTCGGTTGGAGGTACTTGAGTGGGTTGGGATGGGGGTGCCAAGGGGAGGTTGGTTGGAGGTGATTGGGCGGGCCACTAGATTGGGGTCGCCTTGGTGGGCTTGGACGGCGGTGAAGGGGTGGGATTGGGTAGAGGTGTGGCCCACTTGATTGTGAGTGAGTTGGTGGGGTTGGTGAGTGGTATGACCTCCGTGGTTGGAGGTAGGTGGGCGGGGAAAGTAGGCCCTCCTAAGTGCTCTCTTCATTTCCCACCATGACTCGATGGGCCTTAGATTCCTATCCTCCTCCAATATTTGATGTCCCTCCTGTAGATTCTAAGAAATCCCCTTAGAACAATTAAGAGGAAAAAGAAAATGAATAGAATAGAAGAATGGGAAAAGAGGGAGAAAAGGGGAGCATGAGAGGATGCTAAGGGGAATGTGATCGCCAGAGACGCGAGGGCCTCAAAGGATATAACAAATAATCAATGGAGGGATCGCGATATAAATACCTTAAATGCGGGGGAGATTGTGAGTGCACCTTCTCTTTCTATCGGCCGGCCGATGAAGAGAGTTTTCCTTGATTGATTACCCTTGCAAAATTAACAAACACCAATAAACAAACATGGATTAGAAACCAAGATGTGTAGCATCAAATCCAAATGTAAATATGGACATAGAAAGCACGGATATGAACACACCTTATTGGTGTTTGGCCTTTAAACCCCTATGCAAAAGGGTAGGTAAAAGATGATGTATGATGAAGAATAGAGGGAGATGTGCAAGTGTTGCACTAAGGGAGATGTGCTAGAGTGCACAACATGGGGAAGATCTCAATAAAGAAATAAAAGAAAAAATGATATGATGCATGCAATTAAC
Organism: Amorphophallus konjac; assembly: GCA_022559845.1. NCBI lineage: Eukaryota > Viridiplantae > Streptophyta > Magnoliopsida > Alismatales > Araceae > Amorphophallus > Amorphophallus konjac. The sequence goes on along the minus strand of CM040122.1, from coordinate 331,744,137 downwards.
TAAAGCAAAAATAAGAGATAGGAGGGGAAAGCTTAGTGGTTTTCTCCAATTTGGCTTCAAGCTAGGATGAAGATCTTCAATGGAGGAAGAAGATGATGTAGAACTCCATGGATGTAGAGGCTTCAAATCTTCAATAGAGGAAGAAGAACTCCATGGATGAAGCTTTTAGGTGCATGGGAGTCTTCCTCCTTGAGCCTTTGGTCCGGCAGCACCTCCTCTTGAATTGATCTTTATGATTTTTCACAAGGGAGAGAGAGATTCTATTTATAGGGTTGAAATTCGGAATTAATTCTAAGGGAAATTAGGAAAACATGTTTTAGTGGGATTTGGAATGAGATAAACATTAGGCAAGTGTCCCTTCAACATTGGAAAGTCATAAGAACCCTTTCCCAAGTGGAAAAGGAGGTTAAATGAGGAAAGGAAGGGAAATTCGGAATTAATTCCAAGGGAAAATAAGAAAACATGTTTTAGTTGGATTTGGAAGATATAAACCTTAGGCAAGTGTCCCTTCAACCTTGGGAAAGTCATAGGAACTCTTTCCCAAGTGGAAAAGGAGGTTAAATGAGGAAATGAAGGGAAATTCGGAATTAATTCCAAGAGAAAATAAGAAAACATGTTTTAGTTAGATTTGGAAGAGATAAACCTTAGGCAAGTGTCCCTTCAACATTGGAAAGTCATAGGAACCCTTCCCAAGTGGAAAAGGAGGTTAAATGAGGAAAGGAAGGGAAATTCGAAATTAATTCCAAGAGAAAATAAGAAAACATGTTTTAGTTGGATTTGAAGAGATAAACCTTAGGCAAGTGTCCCTTCAACCTTGGAAAGTCATAGGAACTCTTTCCCAAGTGGAAAAGGAGGTTAAATGAGGAAAGGAAGGGAAATTTAGAATTAATTCCATAAAAAATTAGAAACCTTAGTTTTGGTAGGATGGAAAGGGGGATCCTTCCTCCAAGTGTTCTTTCAAAATTAGGAAGCCATAGGAACCCTCTCGCAAGTGAAAAAGGAGTGTAAGTGAGGAAGGGAAGGGGTGCTGATGGAGTTCGGAATTGAACAAGAATTGACGACCTTGGTCAAGGCGTTAATTGAAATCACGACTGGGACAAAGGCGTTAATTCACGGATTTAATTTTAGCAATAAAAACTTTCTGTATTTAAAAATAATGAAGAGACGCCTGAGGGAGAGGCGTTATTTAAAAACACGACCCAAGGAGGGTCGTTAATTCTTATTTTTCTGTTTTGGAAATCAGAAAATTCCAGAAACTGACGCCTTTGCCTCTAGTCGTCCTTTCTTCAAAACGCGCCTCAGACCAGGCTGTTAATTAAAACACGCCCTACTTCAAGTCGTGAATTCCAAAAAATAGAGAAAATTGCCCAAAAAATCCAAAAAAATAAGGAAAATAAGAAGAGGGAAAAAAAAGGAGAAATCTAAGAAAATTGGGGAAAATAACTCAAACAAAGTTAATTGGAGGGTCAAATTGGGGCATTACAAGGTAATACGAGATGCACTCACAGTAACGTCAATTTTGGCGTGTCTATAGCTGCCCCGCCTTGGCGTCTGCTTTGCAAGGGGGCAGAGCAAACTGAAAAGTAGATGCCAAGATGTGATGAGACACGCAATCAATATCACTTGATGAGAATGAAATCAAAAGCTCGAGATGAAGCAATCCCGGAAAATTCAATGAAATCAACGATGTTTGGATAAGAGGAGGAGTGTGCACGCGGGCACGAAGGAGAATGATCAACTTCCAGCGCGGTGGAAGTACCCCAGGTCACAAACCTGTAGGTTTCATCATTGGGGAGCAGTTACCAGCCAATGTGGACGTGCTGCAGTCAAGGTGGATCAAAGTAAAAGGATTGAGATAAGATAGATAGAAATCCAAACAAGGAGCTTTCTAGAAAATGACCCAAAACAGTGACAAAACGAACCGAGGATTCCATCAGCAATGAATATCACATATCTGGAAAGATTAAAATCAATTTGACTCTCGAAATCAGCTTATCAGAATGATTTTCTAAAAATTGTTTCAAACTCCTATATGAATGCATGCTGGGTTTAAAAGGAAAAATTAAAACAAATGAAAATATAAGATAATCAAGGATAATATTGTTAAACTGCCAAGACTGGGTCAAGAAACCCATTCTGCGAGCCGATACTAAGTCGAAGCCCGTTTATCCACGCATCAACTCGCAAAAGGGAACCATCGTCCCCAGTCTTGGACGGCTCAACGGCCTATCCGTGTGACTAAGACTCCTCTGGAATCATCATTATTTTTGATGAAGGGGAACTCAAATCCCGGATTTACCAAAGTCACAAGGTCCTTGATATAATCTAGTAGCGTATGTAACATATAGTAGAATGCATACAGGGGGGATGGTGATAGCAATGAGCATGGGGGAACTGAGAAATGAGGTGCAAGCACCGTGGGGCTTGGATGATGATGCCCAGTCGGTGGGACCAAGAGCTTCTTCCTGCGCTCAAAGATTCATCAGCCAAGATATAAAAGATAACAAGCAATGAATAAGGCATTTAAGCATAGCAAGCATAGCATGAATCAAAGCATCAATAGCAAGTATGTATCATATTCAAAAATAGCATAGATAGCATCATTAAAGCATAGATAGCATAGCATCATTGTTTGTCGTTTGTCATGAGGATGACAACTTGGCTAATCAAGATTTGGAGTTGAATGATCAAGATCTGATAATGTCCATCGGCGGAGTGATCAGTAAGATTTGATAAAAAAGATTTGGAGATGAATAATCGGAGTAATGCGTAGCAAATTATGAAGATGTGATCAATTGTGAACATGGGAAGAATCAAAAGGTAGATGGTAATGAATGGAGAGGACTCATCCCGTGCTCTTGGTCCTTACAAAGTTGTCGTTCCTGCAAAAGCACCATCAGAAAAATACAATGCAATTTTTTAGATTTTGAAATATGTAAATTTTTATGAGTTTTGAAAATATTTGAATTTTTATGTGGATTTTGAAAAATATTTGAATTTTTATTATGAATTTTGAAAATATTCAATTTTTGTTGGATTTTGATCAGGAAATATTCAATTTTTTTTGGATTTTAGCTTAGAAAATATTCAATTTTTTTTGATTTTGACTTAGGAAATATTCAAGTTTTTTTTTGTTTTTTGTTCTTTTGATTTTTTTAGTTTAGACATTGTTAATGCAGCATCAAAGGGTGTTTTTTGAACCAATGGCTAGGGGTCCTTGTTCCTTCCCCTTTTGCTAAAATTACCCAAAGCCGAGCGTGCATTGAAGGGTGGCGCCCTATAACTGACTGCCCTTGATTAACGGTGCTCCTACCAAGGCCATACCCGAGAAACATTCGGTCTTAGAGGGAGAAGAGAAGAATAATTGAGGATAAGCTTTATGCAGGATGGGAGATGTCGGGACTTGAATTCCTTCCAAGGTGTTTCCCCTCAAAGAGGTAGTCTGTTGTGCCGGGCTTTGTGCCTTTGATTTTTAGACCCTTGACATGCATACGACCATGGTTTTCCCTGCGGGGACTTTGCCACTCTTGACATGCCATAATTCATAATTTTACTTTTATCGAAATTTTGACTTGATTTTCATAATAGCCCTTTTGGCGAGATGTATATCATGAAAACTCATATGAAAACTCATATTGATTTTGGGTCAAGACTGCCCCTATTTGAGACTCCTCTCGTATTGGGGATTGCCCTGGGTGGGTCATCTCATCCGTCAACCTCTTGCCCCTGCATTCTGCCGAGTAAAGAAGAGAAAAGACTTTCAGATATACTCATGGCATGGCCAAAGTAGGGACGGTGTTTAACCAAAGGAGCCGGCTAAGGACGCCGTGAAGTGTGTGGAATGCCCAACTAAGGGTTACTCTTAACAAGCGGGGAGAGAACGTTGAATTCCCGACGTGGGTTTTTTTATTAACCAAAGGTGCTATAGAGCAAGCCTAAAGACTCTTTCAGTTTTTTTTTTTAAAAGATGAAATTCAATACAGATAAATTCCTAGGATAAAGGCTTAAAATATCACTCTTAATCATGTTAAGAAGCACTTCACTTTGAAAATCATGCGTGAGATAATGATATCATAATAATGCGTACTTACGCCAATATGTTACCTTGCAACCTTTGTAGAAGCAGCTGTCAGAGGCGAGGTTGATCATCGTGGGATAGTCCTCTTTGGCAGTCAAAAGGATTGGAAGCAAAGGGTTTGAAAGTGGCTTAACAAGAAGGAGTGGTGCCAAGACCAGACTCAGACGAATAAGCAAAAAAGGAAGAGAGGCGAGGGCTAGAACTCCCTCACTAAGGTGTGGAGACCCTGATCACATGAAAGGTCTACAGAAGAAGCGGAGAATTAGAAGGAGGAGTGAGGACTAAAGCCTCGAAAGCAGTGAGAGAATGGGCAGATGCCGAAGGTAGTGGATGTGGAAGAAGTTGGGTCGGACCCAGGATTAGGGGGAATCGGAAGAAGAAATTGATAGATGGAAAGAGGCGGATCTGGAGGGTCTGGGAGTAAAGGAGGAGAATCGTGATAGGAGGAATCATCCGAAGGCTCCGGAGGGATAAGATATAGAAGGACGCGGTGCCCAGGGAAGAAATAGGGAAAAAGATGATGGAAAAGGAGGAAGAAAATGAAGGATGTGATGTCCCGGAGGAGCAGAAAGATGAATCGGAAGAATGATGGAGGGTCCAGAGGTTCCGGAGGAATGAGATGCCGAGGGACACGGTGCCCAGGGAAGAGTGGATGAAAAGGATCAGGAGGGTCCGGAGGTTCCGGAGGGAAATATCAAGGGACGCGTTGCCCTCGGAATGGAAAAAGATGATAGAAAAGGAAGAAAAGAATGAAGGACATGATGTCCCGGAGAAGCAAGAGGATGAATTGGAGGAAAGATGGAAGGTCCGGAAGTTCCGGGGGTAGAAAATGGAAAGGGGCGTCATGCCCAAGGGATTGAGAGAGGGGTGAAGGATCTGGAGGTTCCGGGGGAAGAAGATAGAAAAGGGCGCGATGCCCTGGGAGAAAGTCCGGAGGAAGAAGATGGAAAGGGGCACGATGCCCAGGGAGAATCAGTAAGAAGCCCAGAAGATTCGGACTTGAGGGTGTGCAGGGGCGCGATGCCCAAAGAGCTAGATCCGGAGGTTCCGGAGGAGGAAGATACCATGGGACGCGATGCCCAGGGAGAACGGGAGAGAAATTCAGGGAGTCCGGATGCAATGGTTGGAAAGGGGCGTGATGCCCTGAGGAAAGATTGGAGAGGGTGCAATGCCCGGGCAGTGTAAGGGGACCCGCAGATCCTGAGGATGAAGATGAATAAGATGGGAAATACGAAAGATCCGGAGGTTCCGGAAGGCGGGGAAGATACGGGTCCGGAAACCTGGGAAAGAAGAAGTGCAAATGTATGCGGATGCAATGCAACAGATGCAATGAATGCATGAAATGCAAAGAATGTGAAGAATACGAGGGATGAGAGGATGAGATCCTCCTCTTCGCCTGTGGAGTGGCCCATGAAAAATCGATGATAGATGTGAATGTGGGTGAAGTTGAATAGAAGGTGGAAGGTCCCTTAGTGGAAGCATGTCTACCCCTCCACGGCAGCAAAAGTGTACAACCGGATAAAATCAAAGTCTGTGATGAAGCTTTAACAATCACTGCCAACTCCCTTGGAGGGTGAAGAGTGACAATGTGAGAGAATTGGAAATTTAGAGCGTGAAGCATTGTCATATCCAAGGATTGTGGTGTTTGAAAAGTGTTGAACAAAGCGGGCGTTCGCCCCTTGTATGAAATAGAAGGTTCCAGATTGAAGGATCGGAACAAGGGGTGCCCTGTCTGGCCCTTGGACATAGACTTATACGGCATCAACGCTTGGCGTTCTCTTCTGGCGAGCAGCGGCGGGGGCTTGGCCTCTTTGACCATTCTTGGCACAACAACCCGGATTGGCATTCGACAAATAAGTTCTTGCATCTTGAACATCATGGCCGCGGCCAAATCTTTCTTTTCCACCTCTTGATCATCTTCGGTACAAGTACTTGCAGAAGCACTCCCATTCCGAGTAGTAAAGGGGGGTGAAGCGGAGGCGAAAGGCTCCATAGTTGGTGATGGTGTAATGGAAAGTGTTGGAGAAAGGATGAGTGGAAGTGGAGATTCAAACACGTCGAGCTTCCCCCTTTGCTCGGAGACAGTTGGGGTTGGCTCGAGTGAAAAAAGAGACAAATTCTGCTCAGGATTAACCATGGGTAAAGGTGAAGGGTTAAGTGGTGGAATAGGAGTGGCTAGGTTTGGGGTTAAAGGTGTAATGGAGGACCGAGGTGGCGGTAATAGGAGGTTAGCTGATGAAGTGGAGGCTAATGGTATAGCAGGTGGAGGTTTAGCGGAGGCCGGTGCTGTGGAGGCTGATGGTATAGCAGGAGGTGTAAAAGTATAAGGTTTGGTCCGGAGGAAACGCCGGATGGGGCGAGCGGTGTCTGGGGTAGGAGACATGTCTTGGTGCACCGACATTGGTGATTGGAGTATTGATCCCTCATCATAACACCAATAAGTCTTAGAAGCGGGGGTTATATTAAGGACGATGGCATCGTCTTGAGCAGGGGGTTCATCCAGTGGTAGCGGAGGGAGAGGAAAACGAAGAAAACTCGGAAGGGATGCCTGCAGAGCTTCATCATCATGTGCCGTCTTGAATTCTTCAATTGTCGGTTCTTCATTATCGAGTTCAAGTGGATGCCATGGTGGAGATGTATTAGTAGGTGGTGGAATGTAATGGTATTGCAGATGATGTGGTGAATGCAAGTGTGAATGCGTAGGCGGAGGCGGAGGGCCATATGAATGAACGGGGTGAATGGGTGGAGGATGGACAGCGTCCACTTGAACGTTGAAATCTGCCGGCTCTTGCTTGCTTGAACTGTCGACGCCGTAGCCGTCTCTCCTATCCTTCCAATCTTTCTCCATCTTTGTAATGTCATTTAGAGCCGCATAAAGGGGATTGACTGGAGTAGGAGGAGCGGGCCGTGGGCTCGTAACCCTCTTTAATTGTTCCTCTAATAAAGTGACTTTGTCGAGAAGAGTTCGTTGGAGGGGTGTGACTTGAGTAGCAGAGGGTCGGCAGGGCCTTGAAGGAGGGGCCGCACAAAAAGGCCATGGAAGGGGATTAATGGGATGACCCATAGAAGAACCCGGATGGGCCGGGTTGCAAGGAATAAATGGGTCTTGGGGCCGTGGTGGAGGAGGAATAAAAGGAGGCGGGTGATGGGTCACCCGAATAGGGGTAGGTGTGGACGAAGGAGGCGGGTATTGGACCACCCGAGGAGAAGTGTGAATAGGAGGAGATGGGTGATGGGCTACCCGGGTAGGAATGTGAATAGAAGAGGGAAGTGGGTGATGGGCCACCCGCGTAGGATTGGAAGGAGGATGAGGGGAATGAGGTGCACCCTCAACAACGGCCTTAAGGGCTTGGATTTGTTGAGGGGTGAGATGATCTAATGTATGCAAGATCTGGGAGACCTTCTCATCTTCGGGAGGAGACGGTCCCTTAGGAGTAGTGGCTCGCGATTGAGGCGAGGGACCATGGGATTGGATATTGCCAATGGGTGGGGAAAAACCATGAAGATGAGGGCGTGGTCCCTTTAAAAGATTATGGTGAGAGTTGTGATGAATATGTTGAAATTGAAGGGAATAAGATGTGCTAGGCTGATCACCCTCATGAACATTAATTGAGTTAAACATGTTGACTTTCTTATCAAGGTATCCCAAACAATTCAATGTGCAATCAAAACAGCTCACATAGATAGCAAATAAGCTAGGATGGGGTTACCTTTGATTTGTTTTATTTGAACCATGGCAAATTAATTGATTTTATGCAAATTGATGTGATCACTCAAGGGGGGAACCTAGTTTCAAATGTGGTTTTCTCCGATGCTAACTAGGAACACTCTCTCACCATGCATAGGCCAACTAAACCCGGGACTTCAAAGGTACAACCTGCCCAGCGTCCGTGAGGGAATCCACGGGTGCGGGGACTTATGGAGGCTTGGTTTAGGAATTTTCAGTCCAATGAGACAGAGTGCTCAATGGAGGGTCCTTCCTTCACCAAGAGGGTGGTGTGACTCCTAAAAGTGTGGGGAGAGGAGGTCTCCCAAACCAATGCAAGGATGAATGCAGCAGACAGTATCAAGCAGATAACAACACAGAACAAAAACAAATGACGACCTGGGAAGGGTCGTTACATCCATAAATCGCGTCTGAGCGTCAGTCGCTAGTCACTTTAAAAAGTGCAAGCAGAGTAAAATAGTGCCTTAGGGTGAGGCGCTTTCTCTAGAATGGACGCCCGGGAGCAGGGGCGTCAAATGGCAGTAACCAGCACGAATAAACAATGATAATAAAAATGACGCCTTACAGTAAGGCGCTATTCAAGTGAAAGACGCCTTGATGTGAGGCGTTATACTGATAAAAGACGCCTCTGAGAGGGGCGTTAATTACTTCAATACTTCAACGGCCATAGGGCTCAAACAGTGGAAAATACCGACAGAAATGAAAAACACTCACAATCTCAGTATAAGAATCATGGCAATCAAACATGACAAGGGATATAGCATGCTCATCATTTTTTTTTTAAAAAAAAGAGATGGATAAATGGAATTTCTAAAAACCTATCAAACTGACAAATCACATAGGGAGAGTGCTACATGGAGCATAAAGGGAGACGCATCGTGGGTGCAAATGGGGAGATGGCACACGTGGGTGCCCAAGGGGAAAGGGTAATCAAAAGAAAAATAAAAGGTGGTCCCACCGTGATCGCCAATTTGTAGATTCTAAGAAATCCACTTAGAACAATTAAAAGGAAAAAGAAAATGAATAGAATAGAAGAATGGGAAAAGAGGGAGAAAAGGGGAGCATGAGAGGATGCTAAGGGGAATGTGATCGCCAGAGATGCGAGGGCCTCAAAGAATATAACAAATAATCAATGGAGGGATCGCGATATAAATACCTTAAATGCGGGGGAGATTGTGAGTGCACCTTCTCTTTCTATCGGCCGGCCGATGAAGAGAGTTTTCCTTGATTGATTACCCTAGCAAAATTAACAAACACCAATAAACAAACATGGATTAGAAACTAAGATGTGTAGCATCAAATCCAAATATAAATATGGATATAGAAAGCACAGATATGAACACACCTTATTGGTGTTTGGCCTTTAAACCCCTATGCAAAAGGGTAGGTAAAAGATGATGTATGATGAAGAATAGAGGGAGATGTGCAAGTGTTACACTAAGGGAGATGTGCTAGAGTGCACAACATGGGGAAGATCTCAATAAAGAAATAAAAGAAAAAATGATATGATGCATGCAATTAACTAAAGCAAAAATAAGAGATAGGAGGGGAAAGCTTAGTGGTTTTCTCCAATTTGGCTTCAAGCTAGGATGAAGATCTTCAATGGAGGAAGAAGATGATGTAGAACTCCATGGATGTAGAGGCTTCAAATCTTCAATAGAGGAAGAAGAACTCCATGGTTGAAGCTTTTAGGTGCATGGGAGTCTTCCTCCTTGAGCCTTTGGTCCGGCAGCACCTCCTCTTGAATTGATCTTTATGATTTTTCACAAGGGAGAGAGAGATTCTATTTATAGGGTTGAAATTCGGAATTAATTCCAAGGGAAATTAGGAAAACATGTTTTAGTGGGATTTGGAATGAGATAAACATTAGGCAAGTGTCCCTTCAACATTGGAAAGTCATAGGAACCCTTTTCCAAGTGGAAAAGGAGGTTAAATGAGGAAAGGAAGAGAAATTTAGAATTAATTCCAAGAGAAAATAAGAAAACATGTTTTAGTTGGATTTGGAAGAGATAAACCTTAGGCAAGTGTCCCTTCAACCTTGGGAAAGTCATAGGAACTCTTTCCCAAGTGGAAAAGGAGGTTAAATGAGGAAAGGAAGGGAAATTCGGAATTAATTCCAAGAGAAAATAAGAAAACATGTTTTAGTTGGATTTGGAAGAGATAAACCTTAGGCAAGTGTCCCTTCAACATTGGAAAGTCATAGGAACCCTTCCCAAGTGGAAAGGAGGTTAAATGAGGAAAGGAAGGGAAATTCGGAATTAATTCCAAGAGAAAATAAGAAAACATGTTTTAGTTGGATTTGGAAGAGATAAACCTTAGGCAAGTGTCCCTTCAACCTTGGGAAAGTCATAGGAACTCTTTCCTAAGTGGAAAAGGATGTTAAATGAGGAAAGGAAGGGGTGCTGATGGAGTTCGGAATTGAACAAGAATTGACGACCTTGGTCAATGCGTTAATTGAAATCACGACTGGGACAAAGGCGTTAATTCACGGATTTAATTTTAGCAATAAAAACTTTCTGTATTTAAAAATGATGAAGAGACGCCTGAGGGAGAGGCGTTATTTAAAAACACGACCCAATGAGGGTCGTTAATTCTTATTTTTCTATTTTAGAAATCAGAAAATTCCAGAAACTGACGCCTTTGCCTCTAGTCGTCCTTTCTTCAAAACGCGCCTCAGACCAGGCTGTTAATTAAAACACGCCCTACTTCAAGTCGTGAATTCCAAAAAATAGAGAAAACTGCCCAAAAAATCTAGAAAAATAGGGAAAATAAGAAGAGGGAAAAAAAGGGAGAAATCTAAGAAAATTGGGGAAAATAACTCAAACAAAGTTAATTGGAGGGTCAAATTGGGGCATTTCAAGGTAATACAAGATGCACTCACAGTAACGTCAATTTTGGCGTGTCTACACCTCCATGTTTCGGCGGCTTCACCAAAAAGTCACCTTTTGGCAACATCGACTTGCATGGGCCCGTACATATTGTACACCTCGAAGTAGTCATCCATAATGGCTTCCCACTCTAGATAGTCACCTGGGTCATCAGACCCGTAGAAGTCCCGGGTTTCGGGCCTAGTGGGGTGATTCGGGTGGTCCTTCCATTTGAGATAGTATCGCCACCATGGATAAGATCTGGGTGTTCGGTAATCCATGGGACACGGAGAAGCTAGTGGATGGCCATGTCGACACTAGTAGATAAACCAACTAGACAATAGACTACAACCCTAGACATGACGACCAAGACTCGGTACGTGGCGGAGCTAATCGATCCGAATATCACTCGCACAAATGTGTGGCCTTCCCGATAGGCGTAGCCTAACATTCGGACAACACCTTTTGATATACCGACTAATGGTATGTAAATGCAACTCCTAAGATCGACTTAGACACTTAGACTTAAATGACACTTTTTTTTTGACAGCCTAGACTCAAACTCGCTCTGATACCAAACTGATGCGGGACGGACCACGGACTCGACTCCAAAATGATATGCGACCCTCGGACTCTAGATGAGCTCGTGATTGTCCCTTAGCGAGGGAAGCGTCGGACGTGCGCGGTTGAGAAACCGGCAATGAGCTAGGGTGGTAGGCTCTCTTTTGTGCCCGGATCGGGTCACGGGACGGTCACGCTCTCTCTCGCAGCAGCGGTAATAAAAAATATATAGCAAGCTAGATATCCCTACACATGCTCTCTAGCAGCGGCATAAAGATGTATATACGAAAGAAAGCAAATGCCGAATAAGGGAGCGAAAACGATACCTCCACGCTCTCGGCGTGGGGACGACAGACCCGGCCGAACTCGTACTCCCGGGACAGTTAATACACGAATATTACAGAAATGAATTATGGCCCACTCCACGCAGGGAGGTAAAGGGCGACACAATGGGGCTCGGGAGGACCGATTTCAGGTTGACGGGCGGCTTCTCGCGTAGCTTCGGTAGCACCCGAACTCGTGACTGTGGGACCAGCGTGTTGGCCGGAGGGGCCGTGTGGGACCCTGTGGCACCGCTGTAGTGGGGACACTTGGGGAAGCGCTCCTCGGAATGGCGGCACGCTGATTCGTCGGTCGGAGGCCGGACGGCTCCGATCGGCACCGGTCGGAATAACCGGCCACGGATCTGCCGGTTCTATTTTTCAGCGCGCGACCCGACGAGATCGCTCTCTGCGACCAACCCCGATGTCGGATCGACGATCAGGAGGTATCGATGGAAAGCTCTCTCGAAATCCTTCAAGATAGGACTAGAGAGAGTAGCTGAATCTTCACGGATCTGGGCCTTAACTAATTTTGAAGCTACTGTTGTACAGTACCCGAATTCTCAGATCAGCAGAGAACTTTCCTGTGGATCACCTTTGACCGTGAGGTAGACGTCCAAATCTGAAGTTGGCTCCTTCCGCAAAGTTGTAGATATTCAAGAGAGGAAACTAGGGGTATTTTTAGATCTGGAAAATATGGTGATTTGGATTTTCTAGAGTGTTTACAATGGACTGTGGTCGGATCTGGACTGATGCAGATAGAACTATAGATGAGTTGGGACAGGAATTTATAAAAATATGAAACGAACTTTCTAAATTCCACGAAAATTTGGAGAGGTGGAGGAGGGTGGACAGAACTCCCAGTAAAATTGGGGGCTCCAAGAAAAGTCAAAAGATGGTCAGGGAATGGAAAACTCAGGGAAACTATCACTGTAGATAGAGATCTGGCAGAACTAGGATGACAGTTTGAATGAAAATGGAAAAATACCAAATGAAGGAAATATGACTTGAAATTTTTTGTGAAGATAAGGGTTCGAGAGGTGAACCACTCTTAAAAATTTCAGCTCCAGAGGAGGAGGGAGGTGGGAGCAGAAATTCGTGGAAGTTGTCTCTGTCCTAGATGGACAGATTACCGAAGACGGCTTTGCGGCGGCTCGATGGCGGCACGAACGGCGGCGGCGGCACCGATGAACTTAGAGATTGAGGGGGAGGAGATAGAGGGGTTCCACTCTAGATTTGGGGGTTGGGGATGAAGAAAACCAGAGGGAGAGAGAGGGGAGGTCAAAATTCTCACAATGGGGGGCTCTTGTACAATGCTTTTTTCACTTTCATTAATTCTAGAATAATAGAAATACATGACTTATATAATAAATAAAAAAAGACCATGAATACCCTTAGATCTAGGATCTGGAGGGGCATTTAAGGGACTTCATATTTGATCCAAATAAAATAAAAAAATGAAATTCTTAATTAATTCTAATGGGGGGACAAGGTAGGTGAGGTAGGTAGCCTACCTTTGAATTTTTAATCCACTTCTCTCCCATGTGGTCAATTGGCATTCCAACCTTCTAGATGGCCACCTAGGATGGTTGACCAGCCCCACATGGTCTAGGTGGATCAATGGGAAAGGGGTGAGGGCCCCCTTGCTTGGGCCTACTAGAATTTTACATATAAACCCACTAAGACTTACAATTACGTACCCATATAACACAAGGGTATACATACAAATATGAAAGGACATAAATGCAAACAAAATACGGACGGTCTTGCCTCGATGTCCCCATCAGAGTCTCCCCAGCCCGGGAGCTTGCCAGAAAGAAGAGGAAACATGTCCACTAAGGGACGGTCCCTAAAACAGGCCGTGGGTGTCACACCGGGGCCGAATAGGACACCAAGGGTTGTAGCTCCGAGGACAAGCCTACTAGGAGCCTCCCGGGGCCTGGAAAGAAGGGGTTTGAATCCCCTGAATTAAAATATGGAGCTCTCCCTCACCCGCTCTCGCCACCGCTGCCGCCATCTCGAGACTCCAAGGGGAGGACACTCGCCACTGTGGGAGGAGAGGAGGAGAAGAGAGAGAAGCTCAGGGCGCGAATGAGTTGGGAATGGGAAGAAAGAGAAAGAAGAGAAATTATATAGGGGAGGGCTTCAATGGTCTAATCCGGCACACTAAAGGGCGCGCCGTTTTTGCGTTTGCCGCCCAAATTCAAATTGAAAAGGTGCACCATTTTTGAACCCCCGCGCCGGATCAAGACACATTCAAAGGGCATGCCATTTTAAATGTGCCGCACCGTTTTAAAGGCCAAAGCCTTGACCGTGCCGTTTTAAGGCCACTATGGAGTCGTGTCACTCCAACGGCATCTCGACCACACTGAACAAATACTCTGTGCTGATCAGGCAAAGAATATGCTCAATTTGGGTACATCCACTGGTCCCGCGTCCCTCGTTCCTCACTTGCGACACCCACGGCTGGGGGGCATTTGTTGGCACCCGAAAAATTATCAATGGCAATCACACCCGAATGACAAAAGAATACGGCCCGCCGAAGTGCAAAAGCTGAAGAAAATCCATACACAAGAGTCATCTCGGACTGCTGAAGCCTCAGGTCATCTGACGAGAGCGTCAGAGACTCCACCTCGGGATGGTTAGAAGAAATCCACAACAACCCGGCAGTGCCGTTCGGCTTGCCCAATGAACCTGTATCGACTCAGTCGTGCCGAACAAGTCCCGTCTGTCGTCCGATCTGGGCGAGAATGTACCTAATGATTCACCACCTGGCAAGAAACCCTCCAGAGGTGGAGGAATGTCTCTGGCCCCTCGGAACAAGGTGTCGAAGGCCATATCAACGAAAGACCCGGGTGACCCCGCGCGGGTACGTCTTATTACCAGATGGGTCTGTTTGTGACCGAATAGTTGCCCAGTGAAGGCGAAAGTGCTCCGGGTGGTGACCCACTGCCCAGGAATGTTACGAGTACGAACGAAGTCAGCCCGGAAGCACAAATCGCAGTGCCGAAGGTCATGTCAGCAGAAAACCCAAGAGTCCGAGCTAAAGCCATGAACATCGACGGAATTGGCCAATCATCGGCCAAAATGCTTCCTCGATACTTCTCATGATGGTCTCACAGAGCCACGACGAGATGAATACTCAAGTTGACTCTTGGAACTGGTCCGAGATCCACAAGCCGAAACCCGGATCAACAAATGCGATAAGGAGAGTAACCCGACGCGCTCCCAAATCGGCGCGCTCCTCTAAACTGACGCGCTCCTCTAAAATGGCGCGCATATGGCAATGCTCCTAAATCGGCACACTCTTCACTCCCCCGCGCCGGATGGAGTCAACTTCTGCTTGGCCTATAAAGAGAGCCATTCAGAGTAGGTGAAAAGAGCAAAGATATATAGAGCGTGGGTGAGAAAAGAAAAGGGGGATCTGAGAGGAGAAGCTTGGGGAAAAAGAAAACCTTAGAGAGGCTTCCCTGCACAGTCATCCACCATTCGCTAACTGAGAGGAAAGGCTCGGAGCGAGGGGAGAGAGGAAGATTTTCGATACTCTATTTTCATTGTAAAGAGCGGAGGTGGGTGTGTGGGATGTTGTCTTTGTTCTTCATCTAGCCCTCCCTTTGCCAATATCTCCTCTGTGGCTTGTAATGAAACAGGATGATATGAGCCCGCATCCCCCTTCATTTCTTTTTTTTTTAGTTTAGCATTCGGCTCTTTTTCTTTTCATCTTCTGATGCAAAGATGTAATGGAACGGTCTCGTGCGGCAACGCCAGGCTGAATGCAATATATATTCCTTTTCTTTGATCATTCCTTAAGCTATGTCTGAATCCCTCCTCTTGTTCTGCTGCATTTACTTTCGTATTGTTTATTAACATTTGATTTCTTCGGTCGATGCCGAGCATGCCCTGGGATAACCAAGGGCTACATTAACGTTATCCCCCTCCCCGGGGCTCTCTTTCAGTGTGATAGCTATATCGAATGCACTGCATATCCTTCGTGGGTTTTATCACCGGAGACACATATACATGTGCATCTCCATTTTGTTTCGTTTTTCTTAGGGATTGGCTCCCCTCCCATCAGCTCTCCATTTACTGTCATGAACTGGAGAGAATAGGGGTCTCCCTACAATCTGGGCGTAGGGCCCTCTAGCACAGTCAAGTTCTCGTATGCCACCTGCCAATTGCTCGAGCGTGTGCTTCTTACAATCCCCGTGGTTCGTTAGTTCACGACTAACCTCTAGGTGTAAACCAACTAATCCCTCTGCTCTTGACCTGCCATCCATGGTTTAATAGTCGAATGATTGGCATTACATTCTCTCCTGCCCCGAGAAGGATAGGGTGAGGGTCTGTTCGATATGGCCCATCCCTCTTTCCTGTATATGGGTGACAGTTGTTTTGTTTTGTCTTCTCGATGATGATAGTCTAGTGACCTGGGAGGGGAGACATTCCAGATCAAACACTCACATTGCCTTTCTCTGAATCACCCCAAGGCTATAGGATCCCGTCCCCCTGTGGCATGGAGCCCTATGAGCCCTCGAAGGTGAATAGAAATGGGTCTTTGACCCGACATTAAATTGATGGGGACATCATAACAAGACCACTAACTTTTTGTTTTACATTTGAGTCCTTTTATTTACATTTATATCCTTGGAAAAATATGTATGCAATTGTAAGGCTTTATAAGCCAATGTGTCATTCCCTAAGGATCTTTGGGTTTTTGTGCAAAAGTCCAGTAAGACCAGCAAGGGGCCCCCATCTCCTTTCCTATTGGTCCACCTAAGCCTTAAGGCCCATGTGGGGCCAATCAAAGGTCCAAGGTGGGCTTCTAGATGGCTTGACCATTCAAGGGGACAATTGGATTAAAAAGTTTAATATTTCAACCCTTAAAGTCCAAGATGCTTCTCCCTTATAATATAGTTTATCCCATGTTGTATTTTTTATTTAATTTGGTCATTTGACCACATGGGAAAGAAAATCTCCTCTTTCCCATGAAATTCTCAACCCCCACCCCTTGCCATTCTCTATATAAGTCTATGTATAGTGTCATTAGAGATATTAATGAAGAATTAAGCATTTTTACCAAGAGCAAGCCCAAGGGCACCCCTTGTGTCTCTCCTCCCCTCTTACAGATAGATTTCTGCCATTCTAGGGTGTGAAGCCCTCCTCTTGGTGTGACTCCAAGATCTCCACCTCCGCTGGATGTGACTTCCGGCCACCGCCTTCCGTTCGTGCCGCCACCGCCGCTTCGCTGGAGTTCTATCTCCATCAAGATAGAACCCCAATCCCGAAATTCTAGTTATTTCTATTGTTGTCAGGTCGAGCCCTAATTTTTAGAGTTTGTTTTACTCGTCTCCCCTAACATCCAGTTCAAATTTTGTGTCATTTGAACACCATTTGATATTTTTCCCACATTTATTGTTCTTCCCCCTGTAATCTGTCATTCTGCAGATCTATGGGACAAAGTCACCTTGTTGTATTTTTCCCACCAACTTATAACTTCCCAACAAAATCACAAAAATTCTCAGGTGTTCCTCACGTCCTACCTTGTCTCCCATAATTTTTTTCGCCCCTGGAAAAATCATTTACCCCATGGTCAAAGGTCAGTCTCAGGAAAAACACAGTCTGCCCTGTGTGTCTGTCAGTCCGGGTCAGAAAACAAAATAGTGTTACAATCATTCTCATCTTCAATCCGTTTGGTGGATGGAGCTGTGAAAAATATATGTTGTAGTTATGTGAGTGCTCTTTCCAACGGTACCAGCCACGCCTCGATTGGCCTCCGGATCTGAGCACCATAATTCTTGTTGCCGATGGGTGCAAATTTGTTCTCTGTGCAGATCAGAAAATTCATTCCGGGATTAATTCGTGCAAAAATATCAAAAGTCAACTTCTGGAACCGCCACTTCAGGGAGTCGATTTGGGACATCCCGCCATCGTCCCAGCCAAGCGGCGCCTTCAGAAGACCTCAGGAGGCCGTCATTCCTTTGAAATCTGTGCCTTGCTATCCAGCGAGTCAGAATCGAGTCGGCACAGGACCGAGTCGGACCAGCAGGCCGAGTTCGTGCCGTACGCACCTCCAGATTACTGTTCGTCAACCCAGGGTCGGTCCTCCCGGGCCCCACTTGTAGCCCTTTACCTCCCTGCGTGGAGTGGATAATAAAATTCACGGTTGTAATTAACTTTTTACTGTTGTTACCGGGAGTTACCGTAACTGGCCGGGGTCGTCTTCCCCATGCCCGGAGCGTGGAGGTAAACTCGCCCCCACTCTTTATCGCATTTTGCTTATCTCGTATATCTTTGAATGCTGCTGCGAGTGTAGGTTCCTAGCTATATATATATTGTTATCACCGCTGCGAGAGTGAGTGAGTGTACCATCCCGTGACTCGACCCGAGTTAACGCAGAAAAGTCGATACCCGAGACTCACGGCCGATTTCTCAACCGCGCCCGGTCCAACGTTTCCCTCGCATAGGGACGATCGCGAGCTAGAGTCCCAGGTCGCGTGTCCGTCCCGCATCAATTTGGTATCAGAGAGCCAGTTGAGTCTAGGGTGTCTAAAAAAACAAAACAAAAAAAAGAGTCGTTTAAGTCGGTCTAAGTGTCACATTTGCATACCATTAATCGGTATATCAAAAGGTGTTGTCCGAACGTTAGGCTACGCCTATCGGGAAGGCCGCACACTTGCGCGAGTGATCTTCGGATCGATTAACTCCGCCACATACCGAGTCTTGGTTTACGTCTAGGGTCCTTAGTGTGCAATAGTTAGTGCATTCCAACTTGCATTATCGTCGTGTCTAGTGTCTTGTCTCCGTGTGTCGGCATGTCCGCCTTGTCATTCCCCATTCCCAATGGAATCTCGGTCGCCCAGGCGATCTGACCGTTGGCCCACCCATGGGTTGGGCAACCATCCTCTCCACTTCTGTAGGCCCGAAGCCTTGGATTTTTATGGCCCCAATGACCCGGGTGATTACCTACGTTGGGAAGCCGCCATGGAAAAATACTTCGCTTGCTATCCCATGTCCGAGGTCAGATAAATCTATTTTGCCAATGATAGGCTTCATGACCGGGCTGCCGAAAAATGGAGAACCATCTAAGGCTTAAGGCAGGTTAGGAGGCAATGACGCCTCGAATCATGGTGGGACATGAAGAGAGAGCTTAGGAAGGTCTACGTTCCCCAACCGGTCACCTCTAACCGACCCCACCCAATCACCTCCAACCAAGTGGGATATAGTCGGAGGCAAGAAGCCCCACCGGTAGCCGAGCCTAGGCCCACCCCCAGGCCGAGAGATGAGGAGCGAGTCCACCCCGAGGCCCCTACTCCAACCCGCACCTTAGATGAAATCAAGAAAATGCTTTCGGATTGGTTGGATAGGATGGAAAGGACACGTGCTCCTTCACCACCCACGAGAGCTCCAATGCCACCACCATCTACTTTCGATCTTTATTCGGAACCATCTCATTTGGAGCCACTTCATTCCGAGCCACCCGTGTTTCTAACGGATACGCTTTTCATAGTCGAGCCGCTTCTTAGTTGGCTCAAGGATGGCTTGGTCCCGCCTCCTTATCCATCAATGGACCCCACCCTACCATTAGTGCCGGTCAACTCATTCCATACCACATTCTGGTCTAGTCACCATGTTGACACCTTGGATGACCTTATTGTGGGATTAGATTCGCAATGGAAGTTGACGCGCCCATTGGCCCGAGACTTTGACCAACCCACTAGTCTTAGCTTCACCCATCCGACCTTAGGATCCATTACCTTCATGTGCACCGTGGGTTGTGTCACCACGGAGATTCTCTTATTCCTCCCTATATCGGCCAAGCCCGACTTCATACCCTTTTACCCGAGAGAGGACTCTTATTTCCTACATATGATCACCGTCCCATCTACCACAATGTATGAAGGTGACCATAAACACATTCAAGACTTCCATACATGGGACTGTGACTTGTGGGAACCCACCACAAGAGGTCATACCTTCTTTGATCCCTTTGACCCATTCCCTAGTGGGCCCCTTGACCCACCATATATACTTCAATTCTTCGAGGGAGTCCACTACCACACCCCTACCCCACGAGCCGGGTCATCTACACCCACCAAGCCCACTCTCGATACACCCACACCTGGCTCTTCCACACCCGGCTCTCCTAGCCCTCTCAAGTCTCCCAACTCCAAAGGGCCGCCCATGCATGACTGGGTCATACTTGGACGTCTAGGTGTTCCCCATGCCATCAACCGCCGGTTGCATAACATGCATGCATGGCACATATTCGGGTGTCCTGGTCCACCATCGCCTATGCGTAGGTCGGACTAACATTAGGTTTGTTTAGGGTCTTTGTGAGCTTTTACTTCGTTTGTCTGTCGTGTGTCTGTGCATACGTTGAGTCGAGTCAGTTTTTGTACGCTCGCGTTGTTAGTCCCTTTCGAGTGCGAGACTTGTCAGACTTTGGGTTCGGTTCTACTTCACATATCGGATCTAGTCACATAAGGGACCTAGCGGTGATTCCTAGTGAGTCTTCGAGCCGCCTTCCCTCCTTTGCGAGTGACCCCACCCGGGATTGTCCACCTTTAGCCTCAGTCCCATAGCAGCGTGAGCATATCAAATCTATACGGGATGAGCAGGTTTCGATTACTTGGAGTGGAGCGTACTCCGCGCTTCTAGGTTCGGTGATGCATCCGCCGGAGCTACTCGAGCAGCCGCACCCCTTACTCGACGGGGTCGAGTTCTTCCCACCCGGGGAGAATTGATGGGGACATCAGAGCAAGACCACTAACTTTTTATTTTACATTTGAGTCCTTTTATTTGCATTTATATCCTTGGAAAAATATGTATGTAATTGTAAGGCTTTATAAGCCAATGTGTCATTCCCTAAGGATCTTTGGGTTTTTGTGCAAAAGTCCAGTAGGACCAGCAAGGGGCCCCCATCTCCTTTCCTATTGGTCCACCTACGCCTTAGGGCCAATGTGGGGCCAGTCAAAGGTCCAAGGTGGGCTTCTAGATGGCTTGATCATTCAAGGGGATAATTGGATTAAAAAGTTCAATATTCTAACCCTTAAAGTCCAAGATGCTTCTCCCTTATAATATAGTTTATCCCATGTTATATTTTTTATTTAATTTGGTCATTTGATCACATGGGGAATAAAATCCCCTCTCTCCCATGAAATTCTCAGCCCCCCAACCCTTGCCATTCTCTATATAAGCCTATGTATAGTGTCATTAGAGATATTAATGAAGAATTAAGCATTTTTACCAAGAGTAAGCCCAAGGGCACCCCTTGTGTCTCTCCTCCCCTCGTGCAGATGGATTTCTGCCATTTTAGGGTGTGAAGCCCTCCTCTTGGTGTGACTCTAAGATCTCCACCTCCGCTGGATGCGACTTACGGCCACCACCTTCCGTTCGTGCCGCCAATGCGCCGCCACCGCCGCTTCGCCGGAGTTCTATCTCTATCAGGACATAATCCTAATCCCGAAATTCTAGTTATTTCTCTTGTTGTCAGGTCGAGCCCTAATTTTGAGAGTTTGTTCTACCCGTCTCCCCTAACCTCCAGTTCAAATTTTGTGTCATTTGAACACCATTTGGTATTTTTCCCACATTTATTATTCTTCCCCCTGTAATCTGCCATTCTGTAGATCTACAGGACAGAGTCACCTTGTTGTATTTTTTCCACCCACTTATAACTTCCCAAAAAAATCATAAAAATTCTCAGGTGTTTCTCACGTCCTACCCTGTCTCTCATAATTTTTGTCACCCCTGGAAAAATCATTTACCCCATGGTCAAAGGTCAGTCTCAAGAAAAATACAGTTTGCCCTGTGTGTCTATCAGTCTGGGTCAGAAAACAAAATAGTGTTACAGTCATTATCATCTTCAATCCGTTTAGTGGATGGAGCTGTGAAAAATATATGTTGTAGTTATGTGAGTGCTCTTTCCAACAGTACCAGCCACGCCTCGATCGGCCTCCGGATCTGAGCACTATAATTCTTGCCACCGAGGCGCGCAAATCTGTTCTCTGTGCAGATCAGAAAATTCAGTCCAGGATTAATTCGTGCAAAAATATCAAAAGTCAACTTCTGGAACCGCCACTTCAGGGAGTCGATCAGGGACATCCCGCCATCGTCCCAGGCAAGCAGCGCCTTTAGAAGACCTCAGGAGGGCGTCGTTCCTTTGGAATCCGCGCCTTGCTGTCCAGCGAGTCAGAACCGAGTCGGCGCAGTACCGAGTCGGCGCAGGACCGAGTCGGCGCAGGATCGAGTCGGACCAGCAGGCCGAGTTCGTGCCGTACGCACCTCCAGATTGCTGCCCGTCAACCCGGGGTCGGTCTTCTCGGGCCCCACTTGTATCCCTTTACCTCCCTGCGTAGAGTGGGCAATAAAATTCACAGTTGTAATTAACTTTTTACTGTTGTTACCGGGAGTTACCGTAACTGGCCGGGGTCGTCTTCCCCACGCCCGGAGCGTGGAGGTAAACTCATCCCCACTCTTTATCGCATTTTACTTATCTCGTATATCTTGGAATGCCGCTGCGAGTGTAGGTTCCTAGCTATATATATATTATTATCACCGCTGCGAGAGTGAGTGAGTGTACCGTCCCGTGACTCGACCCGAGTTAACGCGGAAAAGTCGATACCCGAGACTCACGGTCGATTTCTCAATCGCGCCCGGTCCAACGTTTCCCTCGCATAGGGACGATCGCGAGCTAGAGTCCCATGTCGCGTGTCCGTCCCGCATCATAAATCCACATCCCCTTGGGAATGGTGGTGACTGTGGGTAAGGTACCTCTCGTAGGCTAGTCCTCGAGGTTTCCCCCCCATTCTGGCCGTCCCTTTGAGCAATGCTTTTGGCCCATGGAGTATTGGTACCCCTCGTAGGCTAGTCCTCATGGTTTCCATCCATCTGGGTCTGTCGGTCACTGTTTGGGCTTCCTGGCTTTAACGAGCTTACCCCAGTTTCTGTGGGAATGTCTCCACTTTCCCCCCGCAACCCTCTGTGCATGGGGAGGTGCTGCCAAATTTTTGATTGAATACTTAGTCTAGATCATGATGGAGCCTCAGTTTTGGGGACTGTAAGCTTGTTGCGGACTATGCTTGAGTAGGAACCTTGCACAAGTTTTGGTTTGCTGCGTCTGCAGGACAATCAAATATGAATTTACTCAATGAATAAACTCTTAATCAACGTCAAAAGACTAAGCAAAACCACAGTGCAATCCAACAACTCAGAAAAATCAAATTCTGCCCTAAATCCGGCGCGGTCCTAATCGGCGCGCCCCAATCTGGCGCCGCCCCCCCCCCCCGCGCCGTTTTCACTCCTCATTCATAAACCATTCCAATCCCATGGGCTCTAATCCGGCACGCCCCTTCTGCGCCGTTCAACCTATCTCAATGCCCCGCGCCGTTTTCCAACCCTCAACTGCACCGACCTTCGCCTTCAACTGCTCCTTAGTCCCCAACCTGCACCGACCTTCGCCTTCAGCTACACCGACCTTAGCCCTCAAGCTGCATCGACCTTAGCTCCAGCCTGCACCGACCTTTGCCTTTAGCTACACCAACCTTAGCCCTCAAGCTGCGTCGACCTTAGCTCCAGCGTGCACCGACTTCAGCCCATTGTTGCACCGACCTCAGTCCTTAGGTCAACCTTCTTTGATCCCCTCCCCAGTCAACATCTGGCCTTTGTCAAAGCATGATGAAACCTTATAATAAATTATTAATGAGCTCAACCTCAATAAATCATTAAAATAAAAATTAATTAAGAAATAAATAAATAATAATAATAAATCAATTAGCTGAGCTTGCTTTCTATTTGAATGTGCAATTGTGTTTGAACACACTTATCTTTGCTGCCTTGCTTGCTTGTTTCGCATGCATGATTGTCGAATATTTGTCATCATCTCGAGCCTCAGTATATCAAATGGTGATCTGCCAAAGGTCAGACTGGCTCTGACCAGATGCTCTCACTATGCGCGATGGTGGTCTTCGGATCTACGTTCTCCGCCATGTACCGAGGGCTCCGGGTGGTGAATGAATTTGAAATGCATGCTCGAGCTTATATTTTATTCTTGCATTATGAATTATCACTCTCGCTGGTTCACTTATGCATGCACGTTTATATAGCCTCAGTGACCCATTATCTTGACAATTAATCAAGGGTTTTCCTCTTCTTGGAGGATGTAATTAACGTCATAACCTTTATAGTATGACGGACTGCCGGTCTCGACATGAACTTCACATTCGTCTGACTAAGTCAGATCGAGCGCATAATAAATTTGTCACTTATGTGACTGGCACGCCTACGTAATAAATAAATAAATCAATCAATAAGATCAATAATAAATAAAAATAAATAAATAAATAATAATTAATAAATAATTAAAATAAATATTAAATGTGTTCCACAAGTGATCGCATAGCCAATCTACACCTAAAATGGTATCGTAGCCTTCCATGTCAAGGCATACGAGATTTATTGGGAGATTACAACCTTCTATCATTACCTCGCTATTAGGGTAGTCAATTTTGAGTTCGGTTCTTGGACCTAAAGGTGTGGTAATAGCTAGGTCCGAAGGTAAAGGAATCGGTGAAACTGGTAGAGTTTTAGCAAAAGTCGTAGATATAAAAGAATGAGAAGCACCAGTATCAAATAATACAAAAGTAGGATGTGAATAAATTTGGACAATACCTTCCCTCAGACCATCATCCTTTGAGGTTTCATCATCTATCATGACATTTAAACGAGCCTGCCGCCTGCATCCACCATCGCCCTTGGAAGGCTGATCTTTCATCAGGGGGCAATCGGGTATGCGATGCTCCCGACTTCCACATCGAAGACAAGCACCAAGGCGCTTCCAACATTCTTTGGTCGAATGACCGAACTTCTCGTAGAAAGTGCAAGCCGTCATGACTTGCTTCTCCTCTTCTTTAACTCTCTTGTTGTTGTTGACATTCCCGTTACGGGACCTTTTCTTGTTGTCACGGGATTTGTAGGGCCCCGTGATGCTGAATTTCTCTTCTTTCCTTCCTCTCCTGTCCTTGTGACTAGGTTCTTCACCTTTGCCCTTGTATTTCTTGACCTTGTCCAAGGTCTGTTCACATAAATGAGCTTGATGGACCATCTTCGTATATGTGCGGATATTTTGAGGCCCAAGTTGTTGAACAAAGATGGGCCTTAAACCGTCCATGAAGCAATTAGCCTTCAAGAGCTCCGTGCTGATAAGATGTGGAGCATACGGTTCTAGCCTTGAGAATTGAAGTTCATATTCCGCTACAGACATCATACCTTGCCTAAAAGAGGCAAATTCTACAGTGTTCCTTTCCTGAACATGCTCCGAGAAATACTTCTCTCAGAAGAGTTCAAGAAACTCCTCCCAAGTAATTTTTGCATTATGAAGATGGGCCGAGGTGGCCTTCCACCATGTGCGCGCATTTTTATTAAGTTGAAATGTGAAAAGTAGGACCTTCTCCTGGTCCGCACATTGCATGCCATGAAATATATGGTCCATTTCGTCTATCTAATTCTCAGCTTCATCTGGGTTGGATGAACCCGAGAACCGTGGAGGGTTCATACTCCGAAAATTGCGATGAAGATCCCCGGCGCTAGCTCGCACGCCAGGTGGTGCCATAGTCTGCAGGGCCTGGGTAAGACTCACAACCGTTTGTTGCATAGCTTCCCAATTCACTCGATTAGCGGCCATTTTGAAAGTAAGGTGCCTGAGAAAACACACAACTAGTTACTTTTCTTTAGAAGTTATGGGGGGTCAACCTAGAAATTAATTTCTAGAGAACTATCTTATCCTGGGCTCTACCCAATCTCACTTGGATTTGAAGAATTTCTTCTTAGTTCATAGGTGTGGGTCCTTAAACCTTGGACTTAACTTTTGACTTGACATTTTTTCTAGGACTTAAAAATCCTAGGCTCTGATACCAACTTAACTGTATTGTCCCGAGATATACAGCGGAATTGAGTTGGGAACTTAAACAACCGATAAATAAGTCTTAAGCTAGCAAGATAATCAGAGCACTATACACATCCACATAGAAGTTGAATGCACAATACCATGTACTAAAAGATCTTCACTTTATTAAATAATAAACCAAAGGTTACAAATTGATACTTGACTTTGACTCTCTTAACCTAACTAGACTCAAGAAAATAAAAGATTTCATAACATGACCAACTTCACCGCCTATTATAGTGAAGGAACTTAAATTACAATAACTGACTCCAGACTCTTTAACTATCTAGGCTTCACTCGTTCATCAATCACTCTCTGATCTGCCACTTGAATAGTCTGAATCCGACCCGCTAGAGTTTCCTGAAAAAGATTGGAAAGTAGGGAATGAGCGCACTTGCCCAGTAAGTATCTTCGTATCAACATGAAGACATAATTTAAGTAATTAACATTTTACCTCTATAAAAAGGCAATGATGAAAGAAGTGATAAAACCAAAGTAACAACAAGATATCAAGACAAGTGTAGAGATATGAGACGATATGAGAACATGATCAAGCAAGATTATAATATGGCCTTCCATTAATGAGAATGTACTATCATGTAACGAGAATGTACTTTCATAACTTTAAAAAGGCTATGCACTAGAAAATCATGTAAGAAGCATGTAATAATCAAGTATGAGATCTCGTGGATTTCACTCGTTTATAAAAAAGTACTCCCAGCGCAATGTGACGCCAGTATTCATCATACCCCATAGTTTATAGCATGTTTCCGGCCATCTGTCGAGGGGGCTAGCGTGGAGCCCTTGGACACTGTCCGTGCCCGCTCTTGCATCTTCAAGTTATAAATCAAGCTACTTCCACGAGAAATAAGGTAGTCCAATAATGTCAAGTTCAAACAATAGTCTTCATGATAACAAAAATCAAGATAAGAACGTACCAAAATGAAATCATGAAATCAAGGATGAATTATTTGGACATTATGCTATGGAGGAATTCCGACAGCATAACGGTATATTTCCATTGTACCATAGTTCATTAATAACTTATTGAATAAGGTGTTGGACTCCAGATTATCAGAAGGCTATCTAGGAACATGGTAGAATCAACCATTGGGTCAAACCACGGGTTGGACAACAAGTTGACATAAAGCGGTCGAGCCAACTTGATGGTGGGAGGTCGATCTCAAATAGTACGAGGCCGATGGAGCTCCGCCTTGGAGATTCGGCCACGATGTAGCTTGTATGCTTGAAGACGGATGAAGATTGACTATTCCCAGCTTGGATCGCCCCTGCAAAAGGAAGAAAATATGATAAACTCTCAAGAAACCTCTCTTCCTCTCCACCTGCGGCCACACAGAAATTCTCCCATGTTGAGAAAGCCACAAATCGCATGGAATATATAAGAGCAGAATGAGTTGATCTAATGGCCAAGAAGCCCACAGAAAAACTCTTGAAAACCCCTCTAAGATGTGTATGTTTAACCTAGGGGCAAAGGGGTCAAAATAGGGTCCATTCGGGTTGGTTTTAATGGGTTACGAATGGGGTTCGAAACCCCCGTTCCGGAATGCCCTGAAGGGGGTGTCGACACTTGGTGTCGACACCTGTATCCAGCCCGGCCAAAATCCAGAAGGCTTCCACACAAGAGTCGACTCTTGCTGGGAGCCTTCCTGGACAGACCCAAGCACAGCAGGAGTCGACTCCCAGAGTCGACTCTTGCTGGCCTGTCTACCCAAGACAGACCCATGCAAGAAAGGGTGTCGACTCTGTGAGTCGACCCCTGCAATACCAGGTTAAAAAAATACTTTAAACCCCTTTTAAAGCACCACTATCCACAGCTAAAAATTAAAATCAAATTGCCATGCATTTATGCAATGTATGAGCATCGTCAAACCAATTTTCACCAAGATTTATATGAAGATCTTAAACACAATACAAGTCTCAAAACCCCTTGAAGAAAATGCATTAAAACACACATTACAAAGGGTGGGTCGACTCACTCTAAAGGGTGGGTCGTAGCAACTTTCACTAAACAGAACCTGAGCAAGATAGTGTCGACACCTAGGGTCGACACCTGTTACCAACTCACTCAAAATTCACCTAATTGAAAGATTTTGAGAAATGCAAGGCCTTACCAATTTTTCTTGAAGAATGAAAATGTGATTTACCACCTATTTTGAATCCTTGATAGCAAAATGACTCATTCATTCATTCATTTTGAGTTCCAAGTGTCCACCATGGATTTTAATTCTGCAACGCAAGATAATCCAAATATAAGCCTCGTTGGTTAGCAAGCATTCTTCAATGGACATTCTCAATGACACTTACACACAAGATTTATTATCATTAAAACTCAACCACCAAAATCAACTAGGGGATCCAACAATAGACCCTTCCCCGACAGGGATGAGGTTACGCCCACAGCGTCAAGATTCTCGCCCAAAGGCCTCTCTTCCCGAATAAGTAGGTGCACAATGGTAAACTCCCCTCACGATCAAGGAGGCGTTACTCCATGACCTACGCCTTTCCCCATTGAGGAATGAGCCCTCACCATCAGGACGGCCTATATAAATAGGCCTCCGATCAGATGACAAGGGACCTAGATGAAGGCAGACAGAGATAAAGAGATAGATAGATAAAAATCAAAAGCACACAGAGGGTGTAACGACCCGAGAATCCGATTACCGGGAAGGCCCGATAACCCGAGACTCGCACCGCCACCCACGAGCCCGAAGACTCGGAAGGGTTAAAAGGATGGTGTGGAAACTACACAAGCATCACAAATAATTGCAGAAATTAAACAGCTATGATATTAAGCAGGAAATGAATTAACATTTTACATGGTCCACAATAAAATAACAACAACAGCAACAGTAGTCCACGACTAGTACAGTGACAAGAAAGAAAAGTACAGCTACACGGGGCATCCCCCGGCTCTGACCTCTGGCACTACCTCTGGGCACCCGCACCACGCTTCCGCTGCGCTCCTGACACGCTCCCCGAAGGTGGCGCCTCACCTGAAACACGGTGAAAACACGCAGGGAATGAGTCTCGGAACAAGACTCAGTAGGGATCACTCGAACCCTACCTCGTAAAACGAGAAACCACTACCCTAGCGGTAGGAAGGTACCTCGGAAAGGAAAGCCCTGTACTCTACGGAACTAGACCCTAACGGCACGCAAACCGACACACGTGCCACGGTACGAGAAGACCGAAACTCAACGGTCGAACCGTCAAAACCCGAAGGTCGGAAACACACGACTGACAGTCTGACACTCCGTACTCGACAGGAGTACCACCCACCAGAAGCACAGCCGGTAGCGTCCCCTGACGTCTTACACCGCACCGCAGGTGAACCGCCTGACATGGTAGGTCCTACCCGAGGCGCAAACACCGTACAAGTAACCACAACAAGTGACTAGCTGGGGTCACGCCCGTCGACGTGGGTCCAACCGCCCCCAACCACGTGTGCACACACAGACCGCGCGTCCCTGGTCTGGCCCTCTGACCGGTTTTCCCCTCAGCCGGACTCTGGCTGCAAGACGTGGGGCCCAACGGTAACCGGTCCACAAACCGTCTCTAAAGGTCAGCCCGTACACCACTCCCTGGTGCGACTAGCACACGCGTACTAGTAGGCTACGACTAGTGGAGGGTCACTGAAGGAGTAGACTCTCAAGTTACGGAAAACAACGCCCAAGCCCGACAACGTGTGGGAATCACCCCACGCACTAGTCCCGTCGCACGGAGACCACGGTCGGAGAAAAGCGAGGTTGCCACCCTCATGGGGCAACACAGGAAGTGGCGGTCCGACCCTGGACCGTCACAGCCAAATGGCGGTCCACTCTAGGGCCGTCACTTACAAATGGCGGTCTAAGGCAGACCGTCACATGGCCAGAGGGGTAGGGGAAGTGACGCGCCTGCTCCAGTGCGTCGCTTGAAAGTAACGCGCCTGAGACGGGCCGTCACACGGCGCCCCACACCCTCCAAAACCACAGGGAAAGTAACGCGCCTACCCCGGCGCGTCGCTTGCAAGCAACGCGTCGGCTCAGTGCGTTACTCACATGTAACGCACCTAGCCCAGCGCGTCACATGGCCCTTACACTCGGGGTGGGAAGGGGAAGTGACGCGCCTGCCCCAGCGCGTCGCTTGTAAGTAACGCGCTGGGCCCAGTGCGTCGCTTGGCCCATCCACATGGGGGACAACAGGAAGTAACGCTCCTGCCCCAGTGCGTTACACGCATGTAACGCGCCTATCTCGGTGCGTTACATGGCCTGACCCCCAACGGTCAAAACCCAACGGTCGAAAGCATGTGACGGCCCAGCCCAGGGGCGTCACTAGCAAACGGCGGCCAGTCGCAGGACCGTTACAGCCCTCGACCCCAAAGGCCAACACCCAGGGAAGTAACGCACCCCTCTAGGGGCGTTACAAGCATGTGACGGTCACTGGAGTGACCGTCGCTTGCCCCAGAGCACGCTACGGCGGGAAAACCCCAAAAACACCAACCACGCCCCCGTACCTCCACCGGAGAGGGGGAAAACAAGGGGGAAGACCCCTGGGGACCCCTAGCATGCATCTAAGCCACCAAAACATAGAATCATGGGCTAAAACCATAGATCGGGCGGCTCACCCCAAAACATGGAAAAACCCCAAAAACGCCCAAACATGCCTCTCTCGGCCTCCCCGCGGCCTACAAACCACGGAAAAGAACGGCGAAGAGCTAGGGAACGTCACCCTACCTCAATGGAGCGAATGCTCCGCCGGATCGTCCACGAATCGCGAAGAACGCTTGAAAACCCTCGTTCTTCCTTAAGCTTCCCACGCTCGCCGCACGCCCCCACGACCGCCTCGCCGCCGCCCACGTCACCGCGCCGTCGCCCCGCCGCCGTCTGCAGCCGGAGGGGAGCTCGCCGTGGCCAACCGGGAGGAAGAGAGGGAGAGGGAGGGAGACACGGTGGAGGAGGAAGGAGGAAGAAGAAGAGAGGAAGAAGAAGATGGTGGGGGAGAGAGAAAAGAAAAAGGGTTTTATAGAAAAACCCGGAAAATCCGTAAAATTCCAAAAATTAGGAAATCACACCCCCGCGATCCTCGGAACGCACCGATCGCAACGGTACCACTCGTGTCCGTGTGAACAGCCCGGTTCACCCGCAACGAGCGTCCGAAGAGAAAAGCCGAAACACACACCGGGAATCGGAAAACACACGCGGAAAAAGCCGCGGAACGCCTCCGGGCCTCCGAAACGACTCCGGATCGCGCCGATCCGAACACGAAAGATGTCCGAAACGAAATTTCGGACACAACGGAGCCGGACACTCCGAAAACTAGATCCGGGACCCATGAAGAAGGATCCGAAAGGTCCGGGATATTACAGCCCTCCCCCCTTAAGGAATTTCGTCCTCGAAATTGAGAACAACCCAAGGGGAAAGAAGAGGAAGACTCACTCAAACAGGTACGGGAACTGCTGACGCATCTCGTCCTCACGTTCCCACGAAGCCTCACCACCAGAGTGTCGTTGCCACACGACCTTTACCAAGGGAATGACCTTGTTCCGCAGGCGCTGCTCTCGCCTATCCTCCACGCGGATCGGAAACTCTGGGAGAGAAAGATCTGGAGTCACCTCAGGCCAAACGGAAAACTCGAGCACATGAGAGTCATCGGGCATATACTTCCGCAACATAGAGACGTGGAACACGTCATGCACCGACGCCAACTCAGAGGGTAACTGCAACCGGTAAGCAACCTCACCGATGCGCTCCACAATCGCGAAAGGACCAATATAGCGGGGACTCAGCTTCCCACGCCGTCCAAACCGCATCACCCCCTTCATCGGAGAAACTCTCAAGAACACATGATCGCCCACGGCGAACTCGAGGGGCTGCCGCCTACGGTCAGCATAGCTCTTCTGCCGACTCTGGGCCGCCAACATGTTCTGACGAACCAGGTGCACAACATCCACACATTGCTGCACCAATTCCGGTCCCGTCAAAACACGCTCACCCACCTCAAACCAATCAAGTGGAGTCCGACAAGGACGCCCATACAATGCCTCATAAGGAGCCATGCCGATGCTCGAATGAAAGCTGTTGTTATAGGCAAACTCCACTAACGGTAGGTGATGAATCCAACTCCCCTGCCACTCCAGGCAGCAGGATCTCAGCATGTCCTCCAAAGTCTGAATGGTCCTCTCAGACTGACCATCTGACTGTGGATGATACGCCGAGCTAAATGCCAACTCCGTGCCAAGAGCTCGCTGGAAACTCCTCCAGAATCCAGAAGTGAAGCGCGGATCCCGATCCGACACGATCGAAATGGGAACCCCATGCAACGGCACGATCCGCTCCACATAAAGACGAGCCAACTTAGGCACGCTCCAGCTGACTTTGACCGGTAGCAACCGCGTCACCTTCGTCAGCCGATCCACCAGCAACCAGATACTGTCCTGCCCACTCGGGGTTCTGGGCAACCCCACCACAAAATCCGTGGTCACATGGTCCCACTTCCAAGCAGGAACATCCAAGGGCTGGAGAGTACCGCCTGGTCGCTGATGCTCTGCCTTCACCTGCTGACAGATCAGGCACCTGGCCACAAACTCGGCCACATCTCTTTTCATGCCAGGCCACCAGAACTGCCTCCGCAAGTTCCGATACATCTTCGTCGCACCCGGGTGCACAGTGTACCTGCTCCCATGAGCCTCGCGTAACACCGCAGGACGAACCTGCTCCTCCGCTGGGACGTACAGCCTGCCACGAAACCTCGCAGCACCGTCCTCGCCGAGCTCCACATCAGCCATCGCAAGAATCCGGGGCAACTCAGGGTCCGCATGCTGAGCCTCTGTCACCTGACGACGAATAGCAGGAGTGACAGTCAGACTCGCAAGCACTGCCAACCCTGGCTCCTGGGGAATCTTGAGCCTGAAAGATACTTCGGGCACCTGTTCCCAGAGCCTCCACTTCCTCAGCATCAAGGTACTGACCGCAACCTTCCTACTCAAGGCATCGGCGACGACATTCATCCTGCCCGGCTGATAAGACAGGGTGAAGTCATAGTCCTTCATGAACTCCATCCAACGCCTTTGTCTGAGGTTCAGATCTCTCTGCGAGAACACATACCTCAAACTCTGATGGTCAGTGAACACCTCGAACTTCTCACCGTACAGATAATGCCTCCAGATCTTCAGCGCGAAGATCACTGCCGCCAACTCAAGGTCATGGGTAGGGTAGTTCTCCTCATGGGGCTTTAGCTGCCGAGATGCATAAGCCACCACTCTACCATGCTGCATCAGAACAGCACCCAATCCGACGCCGGAAGCATCTGTACACACCACAAAACCTCCCGATCCAGAAGGCAAAACCAACACCGGAGCCGAGGTGAGCAATCTCTTCAGTTCCCTAAAGCTCTGCTCACACTCCTCGGACCAGACGAAAGGCACATCCTTCCGCGTGAGCCTCGTCATCGGGGTCGCAATGCGGGAAAAATCCTGGATAAACCGGCGATAATAACCCGCAAGCCCCAAGAAACTCCGGATCTCCGTCACCGACCTCGGCCTCGGCCATTGCATCACAGCCTCGACCTTGGCGGGATCCACGGAAATGCCATCACCAGAAATCACGTGCCCCAGAAAGTGCACCTCACTGAGCCAAAACTCGCACTTGCTGAGCTTCGCATACAACTGGTGATCTCGCAACGTCTGCAGCACCACACCCAAATGGTACGCATGCTCCTCAGCAGACCGCGAATAAACAAGGATGTCATCCACGAAAATGACCACGAACTGGTCCAAATACGGGTGGAACACCCTCTGCATCAAGTCCATGAAGGCTGCTGGGGCATTGGTGAGCCCAAACGGCATCACCAGAAACTCATAATGCCCGTACCTCGTACTGAACGCAGTCTTCTCCACATCGGACTCGCGAATTCTCAGCTGATAGTAACCGGACCGCAAATCAATCCGCGAGAACACTCGCGCGGACTGCAGCTGGTCGAACAAGTCATCAATCCGCGGCAATGGATACTTGTTCTTAATGGTCACTTCATTCAGCTGTCGATAGTCAATGCACAACCGCAGACTACCGTCCTTCTTCTTCACAAACAACACGGGCGCACCCCAAGGGGAAAAGCTCGGACGAATGTACCCCTTGGCCAACAGTTCCTGCAACTGCGCCCTCAACTCCCTCAACTCCGCGGGGGCCATACGGTAGGGAGCCTTCGCCAAAGGTCCCGTACCAGGTACAACCTCGATCACGAAATCGATCTCCCGCTGGGGAGGTAATCCAGGCAACTCCTCAGGAAAAACATCGGGAAACTCGCACACCACCGCAATGTCCTCGACATTCGGCTCCATCCGGTCAGACACAACCACAGACGCGAGAAAACCCTGACAACCTGAATCAAGCAATCGACGGGCTCGAATAGCAGAGATAAGAAATCGAGAAGAGGCGGAACGGATACCTTGGAAATAGAAGGTCCTCTTGCTCGGATGTTGGAAGTAGACCCTCTTCATCCCACAATCCACCACCGCTCCATGAGTCTCGAGCCAATCCATGCCTAGAATCACGTCGTAATCCCGAAGCTGCAACGCATACAACCTGCCTGGCATACTCCGCCCATCGATCCACACCGGAACCTGGTCGAAGCAATACGGAGTGACCATAAAGTCACCCGAAGGCAACTCCACAGCCAAATCACAGGACAACTGGGTCACCGGCTCCTCGACGCTCGACGCGAAATCCTCCGAAATGAACGAATGAGACGCGCCAGAATCAAATAAAACCCGAGCCGCACAACCCAAAATCTGAACGGTACCTTCCACGAGCTGCGACGCCATTGCCTCTGCCCTGGTCAAGTGCGTGATCTGGCCACGAGCTCTCTGCCTGCCTCCCACACTAGCTGACCTGGGTAGCGGCGGATACTGTCCCTGCTGCTGCTGCTGCTGGGAAACCTGCTGCTGCGGCGGCCTCTGAGGACAGTCACGCGCCATGTGCCCTGGCTGGTCACACCGAAAACAGATGATCGGCGCCGTGCACTGCCTGCCTGGGTGGGTCCCACTACACCGTGGACAAGGTCCTCGCGATCCACCCACCGATCCCTGTCGCTGCAAAGGAAACGGCTGCTGCACACTGCCCGATGAAGCCTGCCCCTGATCCCTGGACTTCTTCTTGCCGAACCCTCTCTTGAAGAACTTTTTGACCTTCGTGCCAAAGGACGCAGATCCTGTCACCGAAGCTGCCGATGCCGGTACTCCTGAACCACCCGACGCAGACTGAAAGAAACCCTGCTGCTGAGTAGCCGACTGCTGGCTGCGACCTGACACAGACTGCCCCTGGCTGATCGGTCCTCGAGTCCTCTGCATATCCATCTCCAAGGAAATCGCAACACGAGACGCCGTCTCGAGATCAGTGGCCCCATTCGCGATCAGATGGTGCCTCAGCTCCAGCCTCAAGCCCTGCACAAACTGCGTCGTCCTCACCCTCTCATGCTCCATGATATGAGGTGCGTACCGACCCAGCTCGACAAATCGGGCCCTGTACTGCAACACGGACATGTCACCCTGCACCAGCTCCAGAAACTCCCGCATCCGCTGCGTAGCAACAATATCTGGACAGTACGTACGCTCGAAAGCACTGACAAAGTCATCCCACTCGATCTGCTCAAGCGGACGAAGCTGAAAGGACGTCTTCCACTCGGAAGACCACCACCTCCGAGCCGTACCCTGCAACTGGTTGTAGGCC
The DNA here is from genome assembly GCA_022559845.1 of Amorphophallus konjac. NCBI lineage: Eukaryota > Viridiplantae > Streptophyta > Magnoliopsida > Alismatales > Araceae > Amorphophallus > Amorphophallus konjac. The sequence goes on along the minus strand of CM040122.1, from coordinate 331,708,926 downwards.
AACACCACTCTGTCCTCGACAGCACTCTTCGCAGAACTGAACACCCGCTCCATCTCATCAAGCCAATCACGAGCCGCATCAGGGTCTGCCTGGCCGCTAAAGTAAGGTGGATGGAACTGCATGAAATCCCTCACTGCTCGGCCTGGCCCACCCCTGACTGACGAGCCCTCACCGGCCTCTCCGCCGAACTGCTGAGCCATGAGATGGTACATGCCACGGAGAAAACCCTCGGCCCCCGGAGCCCTCGCAGCATCCGCGGCCTCGGTAGCTCCCGGAACTCTGCTATGCTCCTCCTGGTCCCTCTGGACCCCCTGCTGGATCTCCTGACCTCCAGCCGACTGCCCCTGCTGAGAGCGAGAACTCCTCCTCGGCGCCATCCTCGCTCCTGAAGCACAAGACAGAAAACTCAGAAACGGAAGGTCAGAATAAAACACGCGGTGCCCCATGCCAGCGTCACATGTACATCATCGTTGTGGACTAGTGGACCAATACAATTACCTATAATTCCCATGTAATTCCACAACCGCGCTCTGATACCAGCTGTAACGACCCGAGAATCCGATTACCGGGAAGGCCCGATAACCCGAGACTCGCACCGCCACCCACGAGCCCGAAGACTCGGAAGGGTTAAAAGGATGGTGTGGAAACTACACAAGCATCACAAATAATTGCAGAAATTAAACAGCTATGATATTAAGCAGGAAATGAATTAACATTTTACATGGTCCACAATAAAATAACAACAACAGCAACAGTAGTCCACGACTAGTACAGTGACAAGAAAGAAAAGTACAGCTACACGGGGCATCCCCCGGCTCTGACCTCTGGCACTACCTCTGGGCACCCGCACCACGCTTCCGCTGCGCTCCTGACACGCTCCCCGAAGGTGGCGCCTCACCTGAAACACGGTGAAAACACGCAGGGAATGAGTCTCGGAACAAGACTCAGTAGGGATCACTCGAACCCTACCTCGTAAAACGAGAAACCACTACCCTAGCGGTAGGAAGGTACCTCGGAAAGGAAAGCCCTGTACTCTACAGAACTAGACCCTAACGGCACGCAAACCGACACACGTGCCACGGTACGAGAAGACCGAAACTCAACGGTCGAACCGTCAAAACCCGAAGGTCGGAAACACACGACTGACAGTCTGACACTCCGTACTCGACAGGAGTACCACCCACTAGAAGCACAGCCGGTAGCGTCCCCTGACGTCTTACACCGCACCGCAGGTGAACCGCCTGACATGGTAGGTCCTACCCGAGGCGCAAACACCGTACAAGTAACCACAACAAGTGACTAGCTGGGGTCACGCCCGTCGACGTGGGTCCAACCGCCCCCAACCACGTGTGCACACACAGACCGCGCGTCCCTGGTCTGGCCCTCTGACCGGTTTTCCCCTCAGCCGGACTCTGGCTGCAAGACGTGGGGCCCAACGGTAACCGGTCCACAAACCGTCTCTAAAGGTCAGCCCGTACACCACTCCCTGGTGCGACTAGCACACGCGTACTAGTAGGCTACGACTAGTGGAGGGTCACTGAAGGAGTAGACTCTCAAGTTACGGAAAACAACGCCCAAGCCCGACAACGTGTGGGAATCACCCCACGCACTAGTCCCGTCGCACGGAGACCACGGTCGGAGAAAAGCGAGGTTGCCACCCTCATGGGGCAACACAGGAAGTGGCGGTCCGACCCTGGACCGTCACAGCCAAATGGCGGTCCACTCTAGGGCCGTCACTTACAAATGGCGGTCTAAGGCAGACCGTCACATGGCCAGAGGGGTAGGGGAAGTGACGCGCCTGCTCCAGTGCGTCGCTTGAAAGTAACGCGCCTGAGACAGGGCCGTCACACGGCGCCCCACACCCTCCAAAACCACAGGGAAAGTAACGCGCCTACCCCGGCGCGTCGCTTGCAAGCAACGCGTCGGCTCAGTGCGTTACTCACATGTAACGCGCCTAGCCCAGCGCGTCACATGGCCCTTACACTCGGGGTGGGAAGGGGAAGTGACGCGCCTGCCCCAGCGCGTCGCTTGTAAGTAACGCGCTGGGCCCAGTGCGTCGCTTGGCCCATCCACATGGGGGACAACAGGAAGTAACGCTCCTGCCCCAGTGCGTTACACGCATGTAACGCGCCTATCTCGGTGCGTTACATGGCCTGACCCCCAACGGTCAAAACCCAACGGTCGAAAGCATGTGACGGCCCAGCCCAGGGGCGTCACTAGCAAACGGCGGCCAGTCGCAGGACCGTTACAGCCCTCGACCCCAAAGGCCAACACCCAGGGAAGTAACGCACCCCTCTAGGGGCGTTACAAGCATGTGACGGTCACTGGAGTGACCGTCGCTTGCCCCAGAGCACGCTACGGCGGGAAAACCCCAAAAACACCAACCACGCCCCCGTACCTCCACCGGAGAGGGGGAAAACAAGGGGGAAGACCCCTGGGGACCCCTAGCATGCATCTAAGCCACCAAAACATAGAATCATGGGCTAAAACCATAGATCGGGCGGCTCACCCCAAAACATGGAAAAACCCCAAAAACGCCCAAACATGCCTCTCTCGGCCTCCCCGCGGCCTACAAACCACGGAAAAGAACGGCGAAGAGCTAGGGAACGTCACCCTACCTCAATGGAGCGAATGCTCCGCCGGATCGTCCACGAATCGCGAAGAACGCTTGAAAACCCTCGTTCTTCCTTAAGCTTCCCACGCTCGCCGCACGCCCCCACGACCGCCTCGCCGCCGCCCACGTCACCGCGCCGTCGCCCCGCCGCCGTCTGCAGCCGGAGGGGAGCTCGCCGTGGCCAACCTGGAGGAAGAGAGGGAGAGGGAGGGAGACACGGTGGAGGAGGAAGGAGGAAGAAGAAGAGAGGAAGAAGAAGATGGTGGGGGAGAGAGAAAAGAAAAAGGGTTTTATAGAAAAACCCGGAAAATCCGTAAAATTCCAAAAATTAGGAAATCACACCCCCGCGATCCTCGGAACGCACCGATCGCAACGGTACCACTCGTGTCCGTGTGAACAGCCCGGTTCACCCGCAACGAGCGTCCGAAGAGAAAAGCCGAAACACACACCGGGAATCGGAAAACACACGCGGAAAAAGCCGCGGAACGCCTCCGGGCCTCCGAAACGACTCCGGATCGCGCCGATCCGAACACGAAAGATGTCCGAAACGAAATTTCGGACACAACGGAGCCGGACACTCCGAAAACTAGATCCGGGACCCATGAAGAAGGATCCGAAAGGTCCGGGATATTACAGAGGGAAACAAGATCCACCGTTCCGAGCACTCCCAAGGCTCTCTGAGCACGCCCTGTGCCTTGCGAGCACTCTCCAAGCACTCGCCAGACGCTGCGAGCACTTTAGGAGACTGGGTGGTGCGGACACCAGAGCGAGCGAGAAGCATGAGTCGGCGAACCGACGGTACCATACGCGCAGCACCACTCGAGCTACATCGGCGTCCCTATGGCTTGGAGATAGTCTGGAGTCTCCGTCTTGAGTCTGGGTATTTTCTAGTAGTTATTGGGGTGTATTTGATATTTATTACATTGTATTAGTGTGTTTGTAATGTGTGTTTGTTTGGGTTTGTAGTTGGGCTCCTTTGTAAGGCTTTTAATAAGTCATTGGGTCAAATTCATTTAGAGTCCATTAAGGGGTTATGTTCATATTGGACCTTATGTTCATATTGGAGCTTAAGGTCACTTAAAGCCCAATTGGGCTTCTCCCTCTCTCACAGGCTTCCTAGCTTGGAAGGCCCCATAGGTTGGTCAAGGGTTCATGGGCCAATTGGTTGGTCCTTGGCCCAAAGTTGCCAAATTTGACCCATGAGGTGGGCGCCCCTTCTTTTGGCCTTATTAGGCTAAATTTTTTATTATGGCTTTGACCACATGGGAAAAAGTGGAATTTGGCATCCCCATTGTACCCCTTACAAATCCTAGATCTAAGGGTAATCTTAGTCATTTACCTAGGGTTCCCATTTCATACATAAGACTTGTATTTTCCATTTTCACCACAATTAATATAAGAATTTCAGCAATTTTGCTCCATGAGCCAAGGGCTGCCCCCTCTCTCTCTCCTCTCCCTTCTCTTGCAGCTGTGAAGGCTGCCAATCTGAGGTGTGACGCCTCCCCTATCAGTGTGTGAAGCTCGCCGCCGCCGCCGCCACCGCCATCGAGCCGCCGTCGCACCGCCACCACCGTTGCCGGAGTTCTATCCAATTCAGGACAGCAAGCCAAATCTAGAATTTTGGCTCTCAGCTCATAGATCTGATGAGGCTGAAACTTTGAGGGTGAGTTCCCAAGCTTGATCCCACATCCCAAAAAAAATTTCAGATTATTTCCACATCGTTTTCCCATTTTTCCATTTAGGTTCCCACAGCCCACTAGATTTGCCCCTGTTCAGTCTTGCGTTCTAGCAATCTAACACTTCGCCCATGAGACCCCCTTTTCGATTTCAGAATGAGCTGAAATTTGAACTTGGAGTTCTGTCCACCTAATCCATCGTCCATACTTTTTTTTTGATTTTAGGAATTTTTTTCCATCCAAAAAACCACTGCATTTTCCCAAATCTGTGCTGCCCCCTACAGTCCAGATCCGGCCCATCTATGTTAAAAAATCCATTTCCCATATCAAACCTCCACCAAAAATTATTAAAAAATTATCCCCGTCTTCCTTACTTCCCCCTCTAGCTTCCATAAAAATTCCATTACCTAGATCCAAAGTTTCAATCGCGGTCAACGCCCTTTCTCAGGCAGATCTCAGTCTGCCCGGCCAGATCTGAGACAGGAACTATTCCTGTTGAAAAATCCCCCATGAAAAATACGGCCACAACAAAATTCCTGTAACACCAGAGGGTTGAAGTTCTCTGAGTTAGCTTCACATCGGCGCTGGTTACGCGACGTTCCGAGATCGCAGCTGGTCGCAGCAATTTTTTTCGCAGGATCGTGCAAGCCTGAAATAGCAGCACCGATCTGTGGACAACAAGCCTCAAGGCTCTCAAGTCCGGCCGCCTCACCTTCCACAAGGCGAACCAGTGTCTCCGCATCACAGGGATTGTCCCTCCAGGGGTTCCCTTCGCAGCGGGACCAACCCCGCCACAGTCGGCCGTCCGAGCAGGTCGTGGACCCCACAACCGTCAACCCGCGCCGTCCGGACAGCACCAAGTTGCAGCGTGTCGGCACCGAAGGAGCGGATCCAAGTGCTGCCCGTCAACCCAATTTCGATCCTCCCGGGTCCCACATGTTACCTATTACCTCCCTGCGTGGAGTGGGTTTAATTCTGTAATTATTGATAATTATTAACCGGGAGTACGATTTTGGCCGGGGTTGTCTTCCCCACGCTTGGAGCGTGGAGGCAATGGTCTCTCCTTCTTGGAATTTGCTTACTTAGTATATGATCATATGCCGCTATTGGAGTGCGTTCGAATTCTAGCTTGCTAATTCAATTTTAATCACTGCTGTGAGAGAGAGAGTGAATCCGTCCCGTGACTCGACCCGAGCACGGAAGTGAGTTGACCACCCTTTACTCTGCCGGTTTCTCAATCGCGCGGATCCGCATTTTCCTCGCTTGGGATGACGAGTGAGCTCGCATTTCTGTTTAAAGCATATATTCCATAGGAACTCTTAGTGTCGAGCCGAGGTCGCTCTATTGTTCGCATGTCGCTGGTCGCGTCGTCACTTAGAGTCCAAGGTTCGCATCATTTGGCGTCGGGTCCCTCATTCGTCCCGCATCAGTTGGGTATCAGAGCCATGTTAGAGTCTAGGGTAGTCACCCACAGTGTCTCATTTGCATTCCTTTACCCGATATATCAAAAGGTGTTCCCGGAACGATAGGTTACACCTATTGGGAAGGTTGCACACTTGCGTGAGTTCGGTCTTCAGATCACACCTCCGCCACGTACCGGATATTCGTTAGGTTTAGGTTCATCATCTTTGCTTTAGTCTGTGTATCCCAGTCACCGTGTCACTTGCATGCCCACCCGTAGAGGTACCCAATACTCACCACCATAACCTATGGTGGATCCCCGAGTCCGTAGTTCCGATGAGCCTTCGGTGGCTGAGATGTTCCGATCTCTCATGCATCGATTCGATACGCATATGGATGGGCTTAGTACGCGTGTAGATGGCGTAGGTATGCGTCTGGAAGGGAGGATGAAAGCCTTAGAGGATCGGGCCGAAGCATCGAACCAGTCTATTCAGGGTCTGGTGGGGAGAGTTGCAGTCCTAGAGAGGGCCCCGGTTGAGGCGGCACAACCCGCGTCGACCAATGGCCAACAGGAGCCGGTTCAGCAACCTGCTGCTCCAAGGGCTCAAGGGGTAGATGATAGGAGGCAGCGAGTGGCCGAGGTGAATGATTATGCATCCGATAATGAACATGGGGGTGATGGTCGTGACCGTCGAGCCCAACAACAGAATCGTGATTACGATGATGACGATCGCGTTCTTAGGAACATGCGTGTGGACCCTCCCCTTTTTGACGGGTCCTTGGACCCAAAGGTCTATTTAGATTGGGAGGCTGGCATGGATTGGTATTTCGAGTGGTTTGAGATGACGGACCGCCGAAGAGTCCGCTACGCAAAGATGAAGTTGCAAGGGCAGGCGCAAACTTATTGGACCAATGTGGAGAGCCTGCTAATGTAGCGACATCAACCCGAGATCGGTACTTGGGATGACATGAAAACCAAATTGAGGCAGAAGTACCTTCCTGCCACATATCGCCAGCGTCTCATAGATAAATGGCAGAGTCTCTTCCAAGGGAACCGGTCTGTGACTGAGTACACGGCCTAGTTTGATGAGTACTACTTGCGGTGTGGAGTTACGGAAGAGAGCACCATGACCATCTCACGCTTTCGAAGAGGTCTGCGGCCACACTATCAATATGAACTTTTTCGCCGCAATGTGGCCACTTTGGAACAAGCGTATCAGGTCGCTCTCGAATTGGAGCACTTCGAGGCCGAGTTCGAGCCTACCCAACGGTTGGGTCCCTTCCCTCTCCGTAGTGTTGAGCCCCGCAGCTCTTCAGGCACATATCAGAGGCCCCCCATGGCTCGACCTCAAGAGCCCGCCTGTCAGGAGCCCTTCGTTCCTAGGCCTCGCTCTCCACCTCCGAGGGATTTTCCTCCTCGACCCCAACCTACGGCACCCATTGCCCGTCCGCCGGCACCCGCACCTCTTGCCTGTCCCTTGTTGCCTACACCTCCTATTCGTCTGGAGGATAAGGGTAAGGGACCTTTGATCGGGGAGCCTAGTGGATCACGGCAACAGTGTTTCCGCTGTAATGGGTTTGGCCATTTTGCCAACCAGTGTCCCACTCGTCAATCTCTAGTCATTGGGGACACAAAGGTCGGGAACACCTCATCTTCTGAGCTTGTGTCAGTCAGCTATGAGGCGGAACAGGAATTAGCTAACGAGTTCTTTGAGAATGAAGATGATGGCCAGGATGCCCAGCATCCAGATGATACCCACTTGGGGGTCGTCAGGTGTATTCTCACCTAGCCACAGGCCAGTGATGACTGGCATCGGACCACTATCTTTCATACATACTGTAGGCTGGGCGGGAAAGTTTGTAAGGTGATTATCGATAGTGGGAGTTGTATCAATGCAATCTCCACGGGCACTGTCTCTCGTCTTGGTCTTACTCCTGTGGACCATCCTTGCCCCTATCAAGTATCATGGGTGGATTCCACCTCCATTCCGATCAGGCTGCAGTGTCTGGTCCCACTGCAGTTCCATGCCAATCGTGACGAGATCTGGTGCGATGTCCTCCCCATGGAGGTGGGTAGTATTATTCTTGGTAGGCCATGGTTGTTTGATCGGGATGCCACACTCTATGGCCGGTCGAACACTTGTACCTTCGACCATGGTAGCCAACGGATTACCCTCCACCCCTCTCAGCCCCAGAGTCCTTCAGTTAGGGGTCCTACTGGTCCTAGTACTCTGGAGCCTTCCGTCCCTGGACCCAGTACCCCATCCCCAACTCGGGCCATGACCGTTACATCTTGTACAGGCGAGCCCCCATCTAGGAGGTTGATGTTGATTAGCTCCCGAGAAATGGAGCGGGAGGCTAGTAAGGGGAGTCCTATGTTTGCTATCACGGTCCGTGAGGTGGAGCAAAAGTCTGAGGGTGAACTCCCACCCGATGTCATTCCCATTCTGCAGGAGTTTGTTGATATATTCCCCGAAGAGCTTCCCGAGGGACTCCCACCTATGCGGGATATTCAGCATGCTATCGACCTGATTCTGGGATCCACATTGCCCAATCTTCCCCACTATCGCATGAGTCGCACTGAGCACGCTGAGCTAAAGCGGCAGGTCGATGAGCTTGTGCAGAGAGGATCTGTTCGGGACAGCATGAGTCCGTGTGCTGTTCCCGTGTTACTCGCCCCAAAAAAAGATGGCAATTGGAGGATGTGTATTGATAGTCGTGTCATCAACAAAATCAAGTACATGTTCTCTATTCCCCACCTGGATGATATGCTTGACATGATGGCAAGTGCCACTGTCTTTTCTAAGATCGACCTTAAGAGTGGCTATCATCAGGTAAGGATCAGGCCAGGTGATGAGTGGAAGACCACATTTAAGATCAAGGATGGTCTATATGAGTGGTTGGTTATGCCCTTTGGGCTGACCAATGCCCCCAGCACCTTCATGCAGCTCATGACTCAGTCCTTCGACCATTCATTGGAGTCTTTGTGGTAGTGTATTTTGATGATATTCTCATCTATAGTCGCACTACGGGGGACCACTTGGATCACCTACGGCAGATCTATCTACTCTTGAGGCGAGAGCAATTGTTTGCAAACCCACAAAAGTGTGCCTTTATGACTCCTCAGCTTACCTTCTTGGGTTTCATTGTGTCTAGTACTGGGGTCTCCGTTGATCCGGAGAAGGTCTGGGCCATTGTTGAGTGGCCGGAACTCGGCACGATCCATAATGTCTGCAGCTTTTATGGCCTCGCAATGTTCTATCGTCGTTTCATCCACGGATTTAGTTCCGTCACTACCCCGATCACGGACTGTATCAGGAAGGGCACATTTGTATGGACGAAGGCCGCTGCTGCTACCTTCAAGGACATCAAGGAGCGCATGACCCAGACACTGGTCCTTCGATTACCAGATTTCTCGAAGGTGTTTGAGGTTTCATGTGATGCGTCGAGTGTGGGAATTAGAGGAGTGTTGAGTCAGGAGACCCACTCGATTGCATATTTCAGTGAGAAACTGAATGACGTAAAATTGCGATACTCTACCTATGATAAGGAATTCTATGCAGTTGTTCAGGCTCTTAGGCATTGGAGGCACTACTTATTACATCAGGAGTTTATCTTATACTCCGACCATGAGGCCTTGAAGTTCCTCCATGCGCAAAAGAAGCTTAATGCGCATCACAGTAGATGGGTTGAGTATCTCCAGCATTTCACATTTGTGCTCAAGCACAAGGTTGGAGTGGAGAACAAAGTGACTGATGCCTTGAGTCGGCGTGCATGTCTGCTGACCACCATGAGTGCCGAGGTTATTGGGCTAGAGAAGATAAGAGAGGCATATGTTGATTGTCCTGACTTTGGTCAGATCTTTGCCGCTCTCCAGGCCGGACTCTCGAGAGATCATAGTTACTATGTGCTTCAGGAGGGTTACCTCTTTCAAGGAGGCAGACTTTGTATTCCCCGAACTTCGGTTCGTGACTTCTTAGTTTGGGAACTTCATGCGAGAGGTCTAGCCGGTCACTTCGGTCGGAACAAGACTATCGAGGCTGTCAAGCATATGTTTTATTGGCCGAGTTTGAAGAGAGATGTTGCTCACATTGTGGCCCAGTGCCATACTTGTGTTACAGTCAAAATGAAGAAGCAAAGCTCGGGCCTCTATACGCCTCTCCCCATGCCTGACGCTCTGTGGCATGATGTTAGCATGGATTTTATTTTGGGATTATCACGCACCTCTAGGAAGCATGATTCGGTCTATGTTGTAGTAGATCGATTCTTGAAGATGGCCCTTTTCATTCCTTGTTCTAAGACTTTGGATGCTTCGAGGGTAGCCCGTCTATTCCTTTCTCATGTGGTGTGTAAGTTTGGGTTGCCTCATACCATAGTGTCTGACCATGATGTTAGGTTCACCGGTTACTTTTGGAAGACATTGTGGCATATGTTAGGTACTCACCTCAAGTTCTCCTCTGCATATCACCCCCAGACAGATGGTCAGACCGAGGTGGTCAACAGGAGTCTGGGTGACCTTTTGAGGTGTCTTGCTAGGGACCGTGTAGGGGATTGGGATCTCAGGTTACCACTGGCAGAGTTTGCATATAATTATTCGGTCAATAGGTCTACAGGTATGAGTCCGTTTGAGATTGTCACCGGTCGTAGGCCTAGAAAACCAGTGGATCTTGTTTCCATGCCCATTCATGCACGAGTGTCAGAGTCTGCTGAGTCATTTGCTTGGCATGTTAGGAGTCTGCATGATGACATCCGTCGTCACAGTGAGGCCAGTAATGCACGGTAAAAAGAGTTAGTCGACACCCACAGACACCACTGTGAGTTCCAAGAGTGTGATTATGTCATGATCAGGGTTAGACCTGAACGGTTTCCCTCTGGAACCGTCAAGAAATTGCAAGCTCGCGGAGCCGGTCCATTTCGAGTATTGAAACGCGTCGGATCCAATGCATATGTTGTGGACCTGCCCGAGGAATATGGGATAAGCTCTACTTTCAATGTGTCTGATTTAGTTACTTATAGGGACCCAACGGTGATCCCTAGTGAGCCTTTTGAGCCGTCTCCCCCTCTTGAGAGTGACCCCACACTTGAGTGTCCACCACTAGCCTCATTCCCACGACAGCGTGAGTATATAGATCATATACTGGATGAGTAGGTGACTATTACCAGGAGTGGATCCTACCCGCGCTACCTAGTACGATGGAGATCGCGACCCGCCACCGAGGATACGTGGATCACCAGGGCAGAGTTGCAGAGGATAGATCCGGACCTACTAGAGTTCTACCAGAGCGTTCCCGACACTTACTCGACAGGGTCGAGTTTCTCCCACCCGGGGAGAATTGGTGCGGACACCAGAGCGAGCGAGAAGCATGAGTCGGCGAGCCGACAGTACCGTACGCGCAGCATCACTCGAGCTACATCAGCGTCCCTATGGCTTGGAGACAGTTTGGAGTCTCCGTCTTGAGTCTGGGTATTTTCTAGTATTTATTGGGGTGTATTTGGTATTTATTGCATTGTATTAGTGTGTTTGTAATGTGTGTTTGTTTGGGTTTGTAGTTGGGCTCCTTTATAAGACTTTTAATAAGCCATTGTGTCAAATTCATTTAGAGTCCATTAAGGGGTTATGTTCATATTAGACCTTATGTTCATATTGGACCTTAAGGTCACTTAAAGCCCAATTGGGCTTCTCCCTCTCTCATGGGCTTCCTAGCTTGGAAGGCCCCATAGGTTGGTCAAGGGTTCATGGGCCAATTGGTTGGTCTTTGGCCCAAAGTTGCCAAATTTGACCCATGAGGAGGGCGCCCCTTCTTTTGGCCTTATTAGGCTAAATTTTTTATTATGGCTTTGACCACATGGGGAAAAGTGGAATTTGGCATCCCCATTGTACCCCTTACAAATCCTAGATCTAAGGGTAATCTTAGTCATTTACCTAGGGTTCCCATTTCATACATAAGGCTTGTATTTTCTATTTTCACCACAATTAATACAAGAATTTCGGCAATTTTGCTCCATGAGCCAAGGGCCGCCGCCTCTCTCTCTCCTCTCCCTTCTCTTGCAGCTGTGAAGGCTGCCAATCTGAGGTGTGACGCCTCCCCTATCAGTGTGTGAAGCGCTCCGCCGCCGCCGCCGCCGCCACCGCCGCTGCCATCGAGCCGCCGTCGCACCGCCACCGCCGTTGCCGGAGTTCTGTCCAATTCAGGACAACAAGTCAAATCTGGACATTTGGCTCTCAGCTCGTAGATCTGATGAGGCTGAAACCTTGAGGGTGAGTTCCCAAGCTTGATCCCACGTCCCCAAAAACTTTTTAGATTATTTCCACTTCGTTTTCCCATTTTTCCGTTTAGGTTCCCACAGCCCACTAGATCTGCCATTGTTCAGTCTTGCGTTCCAGCAACCTAACACTTCGCCCATGAGACCCCGTTTTCGATTTCAGAATGAGCTGAAATTTGAACTGGGAGTTCTTTCCACCTAATCCATCGTCCATAATTTTTTTCTGATTTTAGGAATTTTTTTCTCATCCAAAAAATCACTGCATTTTCCTAAATCTGTGCTGCCCCCTGCAGTCCAGATCCGACCCATCTCTGTTAGAAACTCCATTTACCATATCAGACCTCCACCAAAAATTATAAAAAAATTATCCCCATCTTCCTTACTTCCCCCTCTAGCTTCCATAAAAATTCCATTACCTAGATCCGAAGTTTCAGTCACGGTCCTTTCTCAGGCAGATCTCAGTCTGCCCGGCCAGATCTGAGATAGGAACCTTTCCTGTTGAAAAATCCCCCATGAAAAATACGGCAACAGAAAAATTTCTGTAACACCAGAGGGTTGAAGTTCTCTGAGTTAGCTTCACATCGGCGCTGGTTTCGCGACGTTCCGAGATCGGAGCTGGTCGCTGCAATTTTTGTCGTTGGATCGCGCAAGCCTGAAATAGCAGCACATATCCGTGGACAACAAGCCTCAAGGCTCTCAAGTCTGGCCGCCTCGCCTTCCACAAGGCAAACCAGTGTCGCCGCATCACAGGGATTGTCCCTCCAGGGGTTCCCTTCCCAGCGGGACCAACCCTGCCACGGTCGGCCGTCCAAGCAGGTCGTGGACCCCACAACCGTCAACCAGCGCCGTCCGGACAACACCAAGTTGTAGCGTGTCGGCACCGACGGAGCGGATCCAAGTGCTGCCCGTCAACCCAATTTCGATCCTCCCGGGTCCCACATGTTACCTATTACCTCCCTACGTGGAGTGGGTTTAATTATGTAATTATTGATAATTGTTAACCGGGAGTACGATTTTGGCCGGGGTTGTCTTCCCCACGCCTGGAGCGTGGAGGTAATGGTATCTCCTTCTTGACATTTACTTACTTAGTATATGATCATATGCCGCTGCAGGAGTGCGTTAGAATTCTAGCTTGCTAATTCAATTTTAATCACTGCTGTGAGAAAGAGAGTGAACCCATCCCGTGACTCGACCCGAGCACGGAAGTGAGTTGACCACCCTTGACCCTGCCGGTTTCTCAACCGCGCGGATCCGCGTTTCTCTCGCTTGGGATGACGAGTAAGCTCGCATTTCTATTTAAAGTATATATCCCATAGGAACTCTTAGTGTTGAGCCGAGGTCGCTCTATTGTTAGCGTGTCGCTGGTCGCGTCGTCACTTAGAGTCCAAGGTTCGCATCATTTGGCATCGGGTCCCTCATTCGTCCCGCATCACTGGGTTCCCACGCCTATGCTTGTCCATTCCGTTCTCATGCTCTCTCTCTCTCTCTCTCTTCCTCCTACTATTTTCTTCCCAGTGTGATCCTAACTTAAGTATTAAAGGGTTGTCCTGTGGGGTAATGCTCTTGCCTCCTTCTGACGCCGCCTTTCTAGTGTTTGCAAGTTTTCACGGGTGGTTGGACGATATTCCCCAACGTACAAATCTTAAAAGTGTGGTACGAGATCTAGGGACTATTTTCCCACCTCTACAATACGTATGGTATTATATTATATCGTTGCATGCCAAGAAGAAAGAAAGAAAAAAAATCTAGTTCATATATATATATATATATACATATATACATCTATTATAATAAACGTATGACAAATTGTGTACTTTTAGCTCAGTTGGTTAGAGTGTTGTGTTAAATATGAATAGATCTCATTTTTTCATTACTTTTCTATTCTTTGAAAAAAATTTAATACAGTATTAATGTGATATTTTTAATAAAAATAAGTTAAAAATTACATAAAAAACTATAATTCGGAGAGTTCCATGTTTATTTTTTCGGTTTACTCTGATCACAACCCTCTTTTGCTCAAAGTCACCGCCCTCCCCACCTTTTTTTATTATTTTTTTACAAACCCAAAAACTCCCGTCATGTCTCTTCACGAACTATCGGCATAGGTCATTTTCTCGTTAGAGTGATAAAGTTACACCAAACTTTAATAATACAGACTAGTTTAATTGGTTAGAGTGTTGAGTTATCTAACCGAGGTTGCAAATTCAAGATGTACATGGGTCACTTTTATTTTATTATTTTTATTATATTTTTAACGTGCAGTATGTAATATATCGGATCGATACGTAAAATCAAATGGACAATCTAAATGATGACCAGATGAATAAGAAAAAAAGATCATACACCCTAAATGGGCCAAACATTATCTTGGGCTAACTGGGGTGTCTAACCTTTATTTTTTTTCATTTTTTCAGCTATCTAAATATCGATGAGACCATACGAACATGTAGATTGGTTTGGACCAACATGCTTTTTTTTGTATACATTTTTATTTGTTTGCTTCACCACCGGGCGGTGGAGCAAGTCGAGCTCTTATCTTTGGTTGGGGATCCTTCCTCACTTTGGAATTTGTTCATAGAATTATATATATATAGTATCAAGTCTTAGGTCAGCAATTTATGTCATTTGATCATCCATTTTTCGCATCATACTAATGGAAGTGAACCAGTTAAATTGCCCCATTTCCGCATCCTATTCTTATGCGCAATCACCATTGCCTAACTGCCCATATGCATGCATCCTAGCGGCAGAGGCAATTAGCCGCCAAGGAGTGGGCTTGAGATGAAAGCTGTCCCCTTGTGGGTACAGATGGCCAAGGAGTCAGCGCTGCTACAGGCGTGGTGATCTCTTCTCAAGTAGGAAGGGGGTCTCGCAAATATTTACATTTGAGTATGATTTCTTTACATTGTAAATAATTGTAGTTACTGATTTTTTTATAATATTTTGATTTTATATTAAGGATTTTTATAAATAAACTATTGTTATAAGTGAACTTGTAAGAAAATTATTCATGAAAATATATTAACAGACAAACTACTCCGTGAAATCAAATGACACATAAATATCATAAAGACCATCTAAGTATGATTTTGTTTTGCAAGTTTTTGAAAAAAATATGATATGCTTGCAAATAAAAATAGTATATTTACACGGTATGATTTTACGCAGTGGTATATCTTATGATATATTTTTAAGAGTATTTTTTCTACAAATTTAAATTTAACAATGATTTTATTCACAAAAAATCCCTTTCCATTAATGATGTGTTGCGCGTCAAGTTCCACAGTTCTTCCATATTCTGCCAACACCCAAATTTTTCTAGGTTGTAAAAAGATTTGTGGTTTCTTTTAGTGTGGGTCAGTGAGGTTTATGATCGATTCGAATTGCTGTGGGTTGCCTTTGAGAAAGTAATATAAAAAAAATGTGGAGTAATCCAAACATAAAAAGATACGGATAAGTACCTAATAGATTGTGCAACCAAACTAGTCATGGTATGTTTTGCTCTTTAAATGTGAGAACCAATAATTTCTTCACAAGGTGTTTTCTTCTTAATTTTTAGAGTTTTTTTTGCATATATACCCTCATAAATATGTTTATTGTCAAATAAATCTCTCATTTTGATATATTATCAAAAAATACCCTCAATATAGGTTGAATGGTTGCGGTTATATTCTTATGGTTACCTAATGTCAACGGCTGACGAATATTCGAGAAAATATGTCACAGGCACCATCAGGGCTATGTGAAATACCCAAAATACTTAGAGAGAGAGAGAGAGAGAGAGAGAGAGAGAGAGAGAGAGAGAGAGAGAGAGAGAGAGAGAGAGAGAGCACCCCCCTTTCACCGACCCTCTCTCCCCCTCCGGCAAGCCTCCTTCCCCCTCCCCACCCCCTCTCCCCCCCACGCAGATGCCCCCCTCCCAGGTCCCCTCTCCCCCTCGTAGATGCCCCCCCTCCGTGGCCCCCTCTCCCCTGAGCAGATGCCCCCCTCTCTAGGTCTACACCCTCCCTGACCCCCTCTCCCCCTTGATCGTCAGAATTGAAGCCCCCCTCCCCGGTCCCCTCTTCCCCTGGCAAACGCTTCCCCCCTCCTCGGTCACCTCTACCCCCCCCCCCCACTCGCCGAAAGCCCCCCTTCCCAGTCCCCTCTCCCCCCACCAGACGCCCCTCCTCATTGGGTCTACTCCCTTGCCTGGCCCCCTCTCCCCCTCGTAGATGCCCCCGTCCCTGGCCCCCTCTCCCCCACATAGACAACCCCCGTCCCCGGCCCCCTCTCCCTCTCATAGACGCACCCCGTGCTGCAAGGCCATCTTCGTCTGCACCACCCAACTAGACTCCATTGCCGCTTGTGACCGCTAAAAGTCACTGCCTGACCAGATCCCCCCCACCCGGTGATGTTGTACATCTACACACACACACACAGAAAGGGTCCTGGACAGCACCAGAGATTCATCCTTGGTAATGGTCGAGACATTAACTTCTGGAAGGACACCTGGCTATGGGATAGAAACCTGGAATCCAAGACCCTTTCCCACTATATCCAGGACAATACAATTTCTGTCCAGGAAGTTATTGATCAGCCAGCTCAGGATATGGTTAACATCATTGAAGCAGTTCTTCCTACTGATATCAAAATTGCTCTGCATCATGTCAGATTATCTGAGGTTCCTGATCAGCCCATATGGTGTTTATCCTCAAGCGGAAATTGTACTGTATCTTCCATATATCACAGCTTCTTCAATATGCAACTGCCTGAATTTCAATATTGCTGGAAACACATATGGTCAAGATGGATTCCTACAAGAATCTCTGTCTTCATTTGGAAGGTTATTTTTAACTATCTACCATCTGATAGCAATGTTAAACAAAGTGGTATATCTCTCTGCTCCAAATGTAGATGCTGCAAGCAAAGCCAGGAAGAGGACATTAATCATCTGTTTGTTCAAAGTGATTTAGCCACCAACATCTGGTCATTTTTTAGCGCCAAAGGAATTCCTGTTTCTGGTCACACTGCCAGGAACTTGATTGCTAATTATGTTTCTGCTGTTAAGAGTAACACTGCCTTTGGTCTTTTCACTGTTGGAATTATTAGCTATGGAATGTGGGAGATCTGGTTGGCTAGGAATGCTACCATTCATGAAGATAGAATTCTCAAACCGAAAGGCTTGATTTCCAGCATCATTAATCAGGTTAAACATGCTATCAAATTGGCAGACTTGCAGGAACCTGACCTGGGGAACAGACAAATCATGGCTGCTCTTGGTATTATTACTCAGTCCAACAGGAACCTGCCTATTATGCTAGTTCGGTGGATGTGTCTGCCTTGGCCTTACCTCAAACTGAACACTGATGGAGCCTCTAAACAAGTTGGTACCTCGGGAGGTGGGGGTATAATTAGAGATGCCTTTGGCACTCCTATTATTGCCTTCTCCCATTACTATGCACAGAGTAACTGTATCATAGCTGAAGCTAGAGCCATCATGGATGGGTTAAAGTACTTAAGGGCCATTTCATCTCTACCAGCCCTTGTTGAATGTGACTCGCAAACTCTTGTGGAAGTGATCAACCGGAAGATTCCCTGCCCATGGAAGATCATTGGCTACATGAGAGAAATTTGGAGATTATTATTAGCTCATGATTCAATCAGCCATATCTATCGAGAAGCAAACAAAGTGGCTGATTCCTTGGCTAACTATGCATGCGAAATGAAATATAATCTTTATTTTTTCTCCTTGCAACAATTCCCCACACATGTTAAGGGAATTGTTCGGTTGGACAAGCTAGGATTTCCTAGCATCCAGGTGGTGTAAATTCTGGTTCCTCCTTGTTATTCAATAAAATTACCACCTAGTGTTGTAATGGTGGAGTGGCTTTCTCCCTATCCTTGATAGGGGGTGCACTCTCCTATTACTCCTAGGTAGGGTTCCACAAGAGAGAGAGAGAGAGAGAGAGAGAGAGAGAGAGAGAGAGAGAGAGAGAGACTAACTAAGGATAGGTTAGTCATTTTCTACCTTAACTCATGTCCCACTCTGGTTAAGTAGATGGGGGTTACAGCAGAGGTATATCTGCTATCATTCAACCTATATGGAAGGTATTTTTGATAATATTTCAAAATGAAAGCTATATTTGATAATACGGACATTTACGGGGGCATATATGCAAAACCCCCCAAAATTTTATGTTCTCAAATGAAGCTTTAGTCAAATGAGCACTTTTGGGCACCGCTGATGTCTAGAGAGATGAATCCTGCTACGAATATGGTTTGGACACACAACTTCAGACTTCAGTAGTTTCCACATCATGTTTGTAAACTCCACAAGACAATTTTATAGTGAAATGGGCTCCTGGTTCCGGTGCCTTAGCATCTTTCTTCCAAGAGATAAACGTGTTAGTGCACCTGGCAAAGTGCTGTGGCTTTAAAATTTTTTTTTTTAATATTGACCTTCAAATCCACTAGAAATACATTTTAGTAGAGTCTATATAATGACCTTCAATGCCACTTGGATGGAGATGTTCCAGATTCCCCTTCTCCTACTCCCATGTAATTGAGGCAAGGTTACGCACACGTGCTTCTTAAGAGGGGAGATTTCTTTGATGTCATCCGCTTCTATGAAGCTATTAATGGAGCCTTGGCCCCTCTCTTGCCGTATCAATGGGGCGAGAGAATGACCCATCAGCTCATCTATGTGTGGGTACATGTACATCACAACAAAGAGAGGAAACCTCGACACTTTTAACTCTGCATAGACGTCCCCAGTGAGGACTCTTCTTCAGCAAAAGACATCCGATATTGCTACGGTTGAAGTGTAGTCTCAAATCCGATAATGTGTGAGCACTTTTCTCTCTATCTATTTAAAGATTTCCTCGACTCGATACCTATGTTTTGGGTTAAAATCGGACATTTAACGTGGCATCAGATTCAGAGCCATGGGAATCCCTCTCTTGAACGCTACCCTAGTTGCCGCTGCTCTCGCGAGTCCACCCTCCTTCAAGATCCATCTCTGTTCCGCCGGCGTGATCACCCTCTCCTGCACGCTCTGTGCTGGGCTGAGCACCCCCTACTCGCACCTATTCCTCTTGCCCTCGCGACCTCTGGAGCCCATCGGAACTCCACCCAACGCGACCACGAGGACACTTCCTGCTGCTCGCCCTCCCCACCGCCGTGGTGCTTGCTCCCGCTGTTGGAAGGTGGATGCCGCTGCGTCTGCGTTGTCATCCCCATACCGCCTCTCCGTTACTGCATGCGAAGTCGTCCACGCCGTTGCCCCGAACCTAGAGGTTGGTTATCCAAGCCGCCCTCTGTGCTTGTGAGTTTGTGGCAGTTTTCATCCGACAATCCCAAAGTTGGCAGCACCCTCTCTGTTTGTTCGTCAGTGCCCTCTCCGTTGACCCCTCTCATAGCCAGCCGTAGGGAGAGCACCACCACGTCTAGTACCCCAGGCTCAGCCGTCCTCCTCTGGCACCTTGCCTCTCGATGCTGAGCTCTGCTCCTGTCGCGCGTGCCCGACTGGACACATATTTCCTGTGATTTTTTAGATTTTTTTTGATGTTTCGAAGGTTTGACAAATCGAGTCGAGTCGGGTTGATCTGTACGACTCGACCCGTTTCAGTCACAGACTGAGACGATCGATCTGTGAGACGTAATCAGATCACTTTATATATTATATATATTATTTTAAATTTAAAACATTTAATAGGTAAGTTGGTTAACTATTTTCACTAGTTCAAAGACGGTTTGAGTTCGAAACCCGCGCACACAAGTGACTTAAGCAACTGCGCTACAAATTTTATTATGTTATTATATATATATATATATATATATATATATATATATATATATATATATATATATATATTACGAGATGGAGCGGGACGGGACTATCCCGATACAAAGCCGGGACGACCGAGACGGACGGGACGACAAACCCTTTACTTTTACTTACAATTCTTTATTTCTGCGACACTTCTTTTTTATTTTTTGAATTCAGTCTTTTTACTCATAATTTTTACTTTCAGCGATATTTTTTTGACAGATCTCATTATTGCGATTTTCATGTCCAATTTTTTCCATTTTTCTTTTTTCTACAAAATAAGAAAAAAAGTGTTAGTAACAATATATTCACAAAAAACACAAAGTTATCAACTTAAAACATAAAAATCTCCCCGACAACCATATCAAAAATCGATGTGTCGCGATGTTCGTCGTTAAAAATATTGTTCACTTAATTTTAAAATATTGAACTCGCACAAAAAGTAAAAGCAAATAGCGTAATGGTAAGTATGGGTTGAATCCACGAAGATGTTAGAAATTTAAATTAAAAGTTCTATATTTTTTTAAGAGCTAAAATTGTAGATTATTTGTTTTTGAGATTTTTTTAGAATTTAAAATAGCATGAAATAAATCTATCTAATGAAATTGGAGGGTTAAGAGAGAGAGAGAGGAAGAAGAAATAAAGAGAGAGATGAGAGAGAGAGAAAATAAGATCTAGAGAGAGAAAATCAAATCAATACTATTTTTATTGATTAAAGGACGAAACTTACAATATGAAAGTGCTAAAAATAAAAATTACAACTTAGTGAAAATAAATTCTAAATAGCATCAAATTAAAGAAGAATTAGGAAAGAAGATGGAGCCGCCGTGGTGAGAGAGATGATGACGCCGTCGACGTCTTTCTCTTTGAGTCTTTGATCATGACTTGTCGAGGACGTCTTGTCACCCACCGAATTGGACACTGCCTTTGGAAGAAATCTTTAGAGAGGGGAGAAATAGAGAGAGAAAGAAGTGGAGGTGGTGAGGCTGGAGGAGAGAAAGAGGGAGAAGAGGAAGAGAGCAGAGGAAGAAGAAGAAGGAGTAGAGGAAGGGGATGTGCAGAGAACGGTGGAGAAAGAAGAGGAGAAGAAGACAACGTGGAGGAGGATGCAGTTCTACCATATTCCTCAACACTAACAAAAAAAATGAAATAAGCTTCTCTACGCCGTGCAGCCACCATATATGAGTCCTTTCTATAAGTCTCGACACCCTGATATGCACCACCTCTTCTCACGTTAACACCTCCTGTTGGAAAATATAGTTCACGGGTAGAGCTTTTCTACTAGATCTAGGTACTGAAATCAAAGGGAATCAAAAGATCAAAAGAGTAAACTGGGGTCGAAGCGCGTAGTCGCTTTCTTTAGAGTCGTTCCGCTCCTACTCTGGTACAGATAGGTTTCGCGACGAACTTCCCCCAAGATACGACGACCCAAAATCGGTGGCGACACGAAAGTGCACTCCAACTCGCGTTGCCGGGGGCGAACACCACAGTGACAGACGGCTCTTGCAAGAGGAAGAAGATGACGAGAGAGAGGAGTTCGAGAGCGATAGTCTTCGGGTGAGAGAGAACCGAAAATCGTACCTCTCACAGAAAATGACCCTCTTCAAATACCTTCTTGGGAAGCGACCCTTGACCTAGTCACACACATCCGCCCAAAGAGGAGAATCCGAAAAGACGCGGAGAGAATCCAAGAGACGCTTGGTCAAACAGTCAAAAATAAAAGAAAAATAAAATAAAATAATCTTTTGAGAATCACACGCACGCACGCCACGACAAGGTAATTCACGCGTGTGTGAAATAGAGGATACGGGCCAAAGAGCCCAGTAGCCCAAATGGGCCAACCTCCATAGTCTCCTCAAATGAATACACAACAAAGACACGAGTCCCAACTAAAAGCAAATGGAAACCTTTTCCAATTTCTAATGTGGGACTATTCAACAAAAAGAGAGACTCAAACCTTTTAAAATTTAAACACAGATTCGAACACCTCCATGCCTCACGGCAACGCGGCCAAACGAGCGCCGCTTTCCTTCATTGTCTGAGTTGCCATTTGAGGAGGGTAAATCTAGTTTGACCCAGAAACGACCCAAACACGAGTGGCCCATTAATGTTTGGGCAAGTTAGGCCTAAACAAGGGGCGAACATACACGCTCAGCCTAATAAGAAGATGACCGACCCAACAGAGCATCGGATTCCACGGCGCCGATGAGGTAGGCCCAAGCGGAGTTCTCGCCGGAGGACACTCCGACGACCGACCGTTGCCCCCATGACGTTGGCCTTGACCTCGTAACGAGCGAGCATGCACCATCAGTGCCATAAGACTCGCCGAGGGACCGGCCGACGCCGAGGCTATCGCTCTCCAACGGGAAACTCCCGCCAACATAGCGGGAAATGCTACTCTACTAAACGGACCCTTCCCTATCAAGGGATGAGGCCCCTCGCTCTAGGACAACCCATATAAAAGGGACATTGACAGAAGAGGAGAGCACGGTAGATTCTTCTACTAAATCCCCATACTGCTACGCAAGAGGAGATACGGTGGAGACTTATGCCACTAGACCTTCCTACTGAGAAGAGAGCAACTCGACCTGTAACTATGACAGAGAGGCCATCCTATACGTCTAGAGAGCCACTTCTCCTGCACGGTCTTACCACCCAGCGAGCACTCCTCGAGAGCCCACTGGAAGCGGCGAGCACGCGTGCAGAGGATCTACATGCCTCCTGGATCGACTGCTATGGCTTCTACTTCTTTCTTACCTCGCTCTTCTCTATTGCTCATTAATCCTTGCTGACTTGAGCATCGGAGGGTTGTCCCATGAGATAACACCCGGGACTCCTTCTAACGCCCTTCTGGTTTCTTGGTGTGTGCA
Source organism: Amorphophallus konjac (assembly GCA_022559845.1). Lineage (NCBI taxonomy): Eukaryota > Viridiplantae > Streptophyta > Magnoliopsida > Alismatales > Araceae > Amorphophallus > Amorphophallus konjac. The sequence continues at coordinate 331,686,291 of CM040122.1, read as the reverse complement.
GGGCTCCACGGGCGAGAGACGACTTCTCCAACAAATAAATAGAGAAGGTGGTACGTGGCCTAGGAACCATTTTCCTGCCGCTACACTTCTTGACGCCGTCTGTGGGAACACGAGCAAAAAGCTATGGCACCCCATAGAAGCCTCCGCAACACCAGCAACCGGGGGCGGGGTTCCCATTAGGGACCCAACTCTCGTCGGGGATTGCAGGAAGCTTCTTCCGCGTGCCCCCGACAAGAGGTCACCCCAGGTGACCTAGATGAGCTCCGCCAGGAAGTCCGAGCCCTGGCGGAATTCTGCCGAGAGCTCCGAGACCAGAGGCCCCAATACGCCCCACCCGAGCGATGGGAGGGCGAAGGAGGCCAGGCCGGAGAAAATTTCCGGCAGGTACGGGAGGTATCCCATGCCTCCGTCGCAAGGACCCGACGGTCACGCAGCGTGCCTGCGCCTAAGGTACGCAGCCCACTCCATTCCAACCCGGACATGGACCGTCGGCTCCAGCGATTTGAGGAGATAGAGGACAAGGTCTGGTACCTAGACGACGTCCTCCTGGCCGTCAAGAATCGCGGCCTCATCGATGACGATCAAGACTTCCACGCTCCCTTCTCCAGGGAAATCATGGAAGCCCCCATCCCGCCAAAGCTTCAGCTGCCATCATTCACCTCCTACGATGGCATCACCGACCCGGCCGACTACCTGCACGGCTTTGAGTCCCACCTGGTGTTCTACCGGGCCTCGGACACCGTGAAATGCTTGGCGTTCATTACGACCCTCCGGGAGAACGCCCGAGCATGGTTCGAATCCCTACCGGCTGGACAGCAGCTCAAGAAGCTGTTCAGGGGGAATTTCATGGGCTGCCGAAAGGTAGCCAAGTCTACTGTAACCCTGCTGGCCCTCAGGTAGGGGAAGGAAGAAGCGCTATGGGATTTCATCTCTCGCTTCCGCGCGGAGGCACTCTGTATGACCCATCTCGATGTTGGCATCACCACCACGGCACTCACCCAGGGGACGCGGGACCACATCCTCCGGCGCGCGCTTGGAGTCGAAGTCCCGATGACCTTTCCAGATCTCCTCGCGCTCGCCCAGAAGCACGTGCGTTGCGAGGAGAACACTGCGGCCCTGTGCCGCGCGACCGGGACCGACCAGCCCGACTGCAAGAGAGCCGCCGACCGGCCACGAGAGAGTCGGGGCAAACGGGAGCGACGCGATGGGGACCACCGTGATCGCTCCGAGAAGGAAAGGGGTGGCTACCACCACTATACACCCCTAACGGCCCCACCTGACCTGATCCTAATGGAGATCCGCGAGGAGCCGTTTCTCAAGTGGCCTTCGCGGATGAAGTCGGATCCCAACTTGCGGAATAAGAAGAAGTATTGCCACTTCCACAGGGACCATGGCCACGACACCGCTGACTGCATCAACCTGAAGGACGCTATCGAGGATCTCATCCACAGGAGACTCCTCGACAAGTTCCTCACCAAGGCCGCCGAAAGATGACAGAAGACGTCTCCCCCGATTGACAATCGGCCCAACGGAAAGGAGATCATGATGATCTCTGGAGGGCCCGCCGTGGGGGGAGATAGCGCGAGCAGAAGCCATCGGTACGCGACGGCCATCAACACGGGGGACCGAGGCGATGGCACCCCAAGGGAACTTTCCCTCTCAAGTCACCCGGGAGACCCCATAGTCTTCTTCGAGGACGACCTTGAAGGCATCACGACGCCCCATTCTGATGCTTTGGTGGTTTCCACCACCATTAATCAATGTACTGTACGACGCATCCTGGTGGATAATGGAAGTGGACCCGATGTTATTGCGTATGATTGTCTTGTGCTCATGGGTGTGGACGTGTCACGACTCGTGCCATTGCACACGCCGCTATATGGATTCTCTGGCACGACTGTTCGCCCGGAAGGACGCATCTCGGTCCCGATTACGTTCAGGACGGCACCCAAAGAGGTAACCTTCCTCGCCGACTTTACTGCGGTTCGTGCGATGATAGGGTATAATGCCATCATCAGCCGAGGAATCCTCGGCACGCTCCGAGGCGTGCCTTCCTCCTACCACCAGAAGCTTAAGTTCCCCACCCCACGCGGGGTAGGGGAAGTCCGAGGGGATCAACGGGAATCCAGAAGGTGTTACCTTATCTCCACCCGTGATCGACGTCCTGAAGAGATGCCTCTAGAAAAGAAGGCGAGGACCAAAGATCCGGGGTCCGAGCACGAGCGCGCCAGCCGAGGATTTATACCTCATCCAGGTTGGGGACGACTTGAGCAGATCACTGAAGATTGGCGCTACTTTGGCCGAGCACGATAAGCAAGCCTACGCAAGCTTCCTCACGGCCAATCAGGACGTGTTCGCTTGGTCCGAAGATGAGCTTCCTGGGATTCCCCCAGAGGTCATCACGCACCAACTAAGGTTGGACCCCACCTGCCGCCCGGTACAGCAACGCCGAAGGCGGTGCAACCCCGAGCGACAAGCCATCATCAGAGAACAGGTGGGAGAAAAATTACGATCAGGGCTACTTCAACCTACCCAGTATCCGAATTGGGTAGCCAACGTAGCCCTGGTGCCCAAAAGCAATGGGAAGTGGCGAATGTGCGTGGACTACACCGACCTCAACAAGGCCACGCCCAATAACACCTTCCCCATGCCACGGATCGACCACTTGGTCGACGCCACGGCCGGGTACGAAATGCTGAGATTCCTCGACGCCTATTCTGGGTACCATCAGATCAGCATGCACCAGCCCGACCAAGACAAGACCGCGTTCATCACCAACCACGGCTTATACTGCTACACTCGCATGCCGTTCGGGCTGAAGAACGTCGGAGCTATGTATCAACGCCTAGTCAACCATATGTTTGACTCACAGATCGGTCGCAATATGGAGGTCTACATTGACGACATGCTCGTGAAAAGCCTCAGAGCAGCCGAACACTTGCGTGACTTGGCGGAGACCTTCGTCACGCTCAGAAGGTACAACATGAAACTCAACCCTGCTAAATGTGCGTTCGGGGTACGATCAGACAAGTTCTTAGGTTTCCTTGTCACCCACCGAGGAATCGAAGCCAACCCGACCAGATTAGAGCAGTGTTGGAGATGGAGCGACCTAAATGGGTGAGGGACGTACAGTGCCTCACCGGGCGCGTCGCCACTCTCGCCCGATTCTTATCCCGAGCCGCTGAACGATGTCTGCCCTTCTTCCGACTGATCAAGCAAGCCAACCAGGCACAGGAGAAGAAGGGATGGATCGACTGGGACCAGGGGTGCGAACAGACATTCGAATAAATGAAACGCTATCTGGCGACACCTCCTGTCCTCGCCAAACCCCAAGGTGGGGAACAACTGCTCTTGTACCTATCCGTAATGCCCAGCACTATGAGTGCTGTGCTCGCACGGGAGGAGACGAGAGTCATGAAGCATGTCTACTATGTCAGCCGAGCATTACAAGGACTGGAATTCTGGTATTCGCGGACCAAAAAGTTCACCCTCGCACTGATTACAGCTGCTCGCAAGCTACGACAATACTTCCAGGCCCACCCAATCGTCGTCCTCACCGATCAGCCCCTCCGGCAAATCCTTCAGAACCCTGATGCGTCCGGGAGACTGGTCAAGTGGGTCATCGAATTGGGAGAATTCGACATTAGGTTCCGACCGAGGACATCGATCATGGCCCAGGCTCTCGCAGACTTCGTTGCCGAATGCACCCTACCCGCCGAAGACTGACCCCAGAAGTCCTCAGGGCCCACCTAGGAACTATACGTCGACGGATCGTCCTGCGCTGCGGGCAGCGGCGCGGAGTTGGTCTTACTCTCACCAGAGGGAGTGGAGCTACAGTATGCGTTGCGCTTCAACTTCCCGACCACAAACAATGTGGCCGAGTACGAGGCGCTCCTCTCCGGGTTGCGCATGGCGAAACACCTGGGGGCATCAAGCGTGCGAGCATACAGCGACTCCATGCTCATCGCCAACTAGGTTAGGGGGGAGTTCGAAGCCCGCGACCCCTCCATGATGAAATACTTAGAGAAGGCCAAGGCCACGGTAAAAGAATTCGCCCACTTTGAAGTGGTCCACATCCCACGGGAGGAGAATGTCCGAGCAGAAGCCCTCTCCCGCCTAGCGTCAGCCACTATAGTCTCCAGTTCCAGATCGATCCTGATAAAAGAATTGTCAGCACCGAGCATAGATGATCCAACATTCCAGGTAAACGCCATCGACTATGAGCCTTCCTGGATGGATCCCCTGCTCGATTTCCTCCTTCGACAACAGCTCCCGAGCGACCACGCCAAAGCTCGGCGCACGTGGGCAAGTGCGGCCCACTTCACCATGGTGGATGGCCGACTATACCTCCGGTCCCTGTCAGCTCCTCTACTCAAGTGCCTCTTCCCCATGGAAGCCAACCAGGCCATCCAAGAAGTCCATGAAGGACTCTGCGGAAGCCATGTGGGAGGGAGAGCACTCGCAAGGACGCTGATCCGACAAGGGTATTGGTGGCCCACCTTGTAACAAGATTGCCTCAACTATGTCCGAAGGTGCCCCCAATGCCAGAAGTATTCCCATCTGCACCACCAGCTAGCAACGCAGCTCCACGCCTTGATGGAGTCCCGTCCGTTCACTCGGTGGGGGATCAACATATTGGGACCCTTCCATGAAGCACCAGGAAGAAAGAAGTTCCTCATAGTTGCCATCGACTACTTCACCAAGTGGATTGAAGCCGAACCATTGGGGAAGATAACAAGCGAGGCAGCTTGAAAATTCGTGTTGCGAAGCATCATTTGCCAGTTTGGGATCCCAAGGGTTCTTACTACCGACAACGGCAGCCAGTTCGCGATCACTGTCTTTCAAGAGAAGTGCTCGGAGTTGGGGATCTGGAACCACTACACCTCAGTGAGACATCCCCAAGCCAACGAGCTGGTGGAAAACGCCAACCGTACTCTACTTCATGGCATCAAGACCCGTCTGGACCAGGCAGGCGACGCATGGATTGATTCAATCCCCAACATTCTATAGGCTCACCGGACCACCGCTAGAGCCGCCACCGGGGAGACACCTTTTCATCTCGCTTACGGGGCAGAGGCAGTGGTTCCGGAGGAAATATCCAACCCCTCGTTACGAGTGGGACATTTCGACGAGGCCAGGAACAACCAGGCAATGTGAGAGAATCTGGACTTGCTCGAAGAAGAAAGAACCAACGCCCAGGTAAAACTTGCAGCATATCAGTAGAAGCTGGCTCAATATTACAATGCTCGGGTTAAGGAGCGACACTTCTTCCCCGGAGACCTGGTTCTACGATGAGCAAGCGTGGCTGACCCACGAGGGGTCGCAGGAAAACTCGCACCGAACTGGGAGGGCCCGTACCGGGTAACAGAAACACTCGGTAAAGGAGCGTACAGGCGAGTGACGCTGGGGGGGAGAGAGGTGCCCAGGACGTGGAACTCCGTCAACCTCAGCAAATACTTCCAGTGAAACGTCACCAGCCATACCCCACTAAGGTAAGTTGCCCACGAAAGGTAACCTAAGGGTTCCCTAAAGGTGCGAGCACTGCTCCCTTTGAAAACAAGAATGTAACATAAGGGTTCCCCAACGGCGAGCACCGCTCCCCTTGAAAACGAGAAGGTAACCTAAGGGTTCCCTAAAGGCGAGAGTACTGCTCCCCTTGAAAACAAGAAGGTAACCTAAGGGTTCCCTAGAGGCGAGCACTGCTCCCCTTGAAAATAAAAAGGTAACCTAAGGGTTCCCTAAAGGCGAGAGCATTGCTCCCCTTGAAAACAAGAAGGTAACCTAAGGGTTCCCTAGAGGCGAGCACCGCTCCCCTTGAAAATAAGGAGGTAACCTAAGGGTTCTCTAGAGGCGAGCACCGCTCCCCTTGAAAATGAGAAGGTAACCTAAGTGTTCCCTAAAGGCGAGAGCACTGCTCCCCTTGAAAATAATGAGGTAACCTAAGGGTTCCCTAAAGGCGAGCACCGCTCCCCTTAAAAACAAAGCGAAAACCTAAGGGTTCATGTGAAGGACGCGAACGCTGTGAAATACGAGCACGGAGGATCGCCCAGAAAGCACGTAGAAGCAATCCGACAAAAGGTACACAATAGTTTTGGCTCAGAACAAAGAATTTATATTTCTTTAGTCAAAATACAAGCTGCCAGAAATTGGCAAAATACCCTTACATGGGCCAAGTACAAGTACATGGAGGAACAAAACGTGCTCAACAGTGCCAACTCGCTCCTTCGGCATCGTCCTCTATCAACGATCATGCAGAATCTCTGAGCAGGCGCAGGTACCCATCTTCGTTCTGTGGGAGGGTACCTACGGAGAAGCCTCCTATGACAGAGAAGAGGGACAAAGCCCTCAGGCCAACAAAGGGCTTCACTGGTAGAAGGCATGCACAAGGAAAACTAGGCCAATAGCTCCGGCCACCCCTGCTTGGAGGAAGACCAGCAAGGTCCATCTGTTACAGGGAACAAGCCGACCTACCCAAGCCAACAGGCGATAGCGGTACTACGAGGCCAACACATTATGAAGTCCTCCCCAGCGTGCTGGCCATGCCTCCAAACTGGCGAACAAGGCCCCGCTTGTCACGCCCCGAACCAATAACAGCGGAACGTGTTGTTCGGAACGCGGCAGTGATACAGTCGTGAATAGTCAGAGTAAACCATAAGACACACATTCTCTGGGCCCAATAAGATAATCTTTATTACTCCAATATCTGAATTACAGGACCAGACTCTAATTACATATCAAAAGAGAAAAGAAACTTGCTAATACAATCTAGAAAATAGAAAAAAAAAGGACTCAAATGATAGGACTAGACCCAAGAAAACAAAAGATAATGATTCGGTTGACCAGACACTCATCACTATGGCCCTTCCTTGTCTGATGGAATATCTTCAATGTCGTTTCCTGAAAAATGTTAAAGATAGGCTGGTGAGCGAAACGCTCAGTAGGGATTATATCTCATCATCAAGCAGAATAAAAGTAATTAGCCAATTTTACATGTTCATGAGATGCAGTGCATGAAATGCAATAACTAAAGAATCATGATAGTCGATCTAGTAGAGATGATGAATAACAAGCCAAGAATAATTTACGAGCTCCAGCGGATTTAGGAATACATTCCCAACTTACAGAACCAAGGTCAAGCTAACAGAACATAACAAAGGACATAAGCTCATATGAACATAACTTCAGAATTGGCCAGAATATAACAGAGTTCAATAATAATAAGCAGATTAATCAGTCTAGCGGAATAACTGAATTTAACAAAATAACAGAATAACATAATAACAGAATATCAGAATTTCCAGAATAACAGATTCAACAGATAACAGAATAGAACAGATATACAGACGTTGGTGCAATGTCACACCCAGAATTTTACCATGGTTACAGAATTGGACTTCCATCCTACCTGACATTGTTGGTTGCGGACCCAGAGCCCTTGATTATTTCAGAATCAGAGTTGGCCAATACAGAGTCAAAGGATTATGTTCTTTCAAATAAAAGGATTCTCCAGAAGGAGACAAAATGTCATGATAAGGGAATCGTCCATGAATATGCATGACGTATCTAGCTCGCGACAAACCGGAATAAACTGGGTGAAGAACAAGTAGAGATCTTGCACATGACAAGGTTAACGGATTTGTCCATTAATAGATAACCATCCATTAATCATAAAGAATCTCAGGATAACCATGTGATAAATCATGAGGGCCGGATTCATGTTTCTCCGAGTGACATGACAATAATCAAGGTTTCTTGAGTTTTTAGGGTACAACCTGCTCGGCTGCCTTGAGGGAATCCAAGGCTAGCAGAGACTAACGGAGGTCTCTATGACAAACTCGCCAGTCCAAAGGAACGGAATGTCCAATGGAGAGCTTATAAGTCACGGAGAGTTAAGGGTTTATTGATAAAACGCCGAGAAACGTGGGACTACACTCACGGATTGGAGCATAGTGCTAGGCATATATATATATACATATAAAACCCTCGGTTTACAGAAAGCAGTGGAAAATAACTATGCAGGAAATTCGCGTCTTAAGCCAAGCCGTTTCTTAATAAATTAACGACCTTAACTGGGTCGTTTATTTTCAATTTGACGACTTCAGCAACAGTCGTACATTATACATTTCTATTTTTGCTGAAATTTCTTAATTCTGTATTTTTGATGAAATGCGCCTTAGCTAGGGGCATTTTTTTTTTCACAAAGAAACCACATGCAGTATGTCGTTAATTATCTTTTTAACAGAAGTTATCACCTTTCCAGTATTTTTAAGGAAAATCACGACTTAATCAAAGTCTCTATTTTAGAATAGCGCCCTGGTACAGGGCGTCTCTTTCATAACAGACGACCTTCCGGAGGTCGTTATTGGTTTCCAGGAATATGAACAGTAACAGTTTTTTTATGATAAATAATTTTCAGGAAACAATTATATGGACAGGACAAGAAAAATATCAGGATTTCAGGTATATGATCATGCATTAGATTTAACTATAGGTTTCGTAGATATTAAATTTTAAACATGCGTATTTATCAATTTTCTTAAAATGGACGACTCATGTGTTAGTCGTCATAACTTTAAATAACGCCCTGGAGAGGGTCGTCTCTTTCTAAAATTTCCCAGAAAGCCTCAAAACTCAGTGGAGATACGTGCATGCATGAATCGAAAATTTAACAGAAGGATCTTTGATTCTTATAACTGCTTTAGCTTGATGTGAGAAAACCTACCTGATCTTAAGATTTTGGCGATGGTACGTGAAGAACTTGAAGAAAGAACTATACTCTGTTCCAAATAGAGTCTTCGGAAGCCTATGTAAACCGTACAGAACAACACCCAGAGGGTGCTAGGAGATGAGAGTGTTAATAGATGAGTCAGGAAGAAGCTTTCTCCCGTTCTTCAGTAGGTCAAGAAGGATTTCTGCTCGTAACCTACAGAGAAATAAGATGAAGAAGCATTAGTTTTCTTCATAATACTCTACTGAAGGCAGAGGAAGAAGAACACCTGTTCTTCACGGTTGCCGGTAGCAGGATAGATTAGATCGCCAAAATAGCAAGGAGAGGTCGATTCGAAAGGTATTTATAGGGTCTTAGGAATTCTAATAGAGTTAGAGTTCGATTAAAAGTAATATTTCCCTGATAGAGTCCTTTCCATGATCTATCAACCCATACTAATCCTAAAACTTACCTTGGATAGTCTCCCAGGTCGAACGGAACTCAAATGTAATTAACGCCTTAGGCTAGGTCGTTAATTTTTTATTTGACGCCTTGACCTGTGCCGTTTCTTTTGTAATTCGCGCCCAAGAAGAGGGTGTTTCTTTCCCTTTCCTTTTATTTGTTTTGGGTCGTTCTGAAATTTGACGCCCTTTGATATAGGCGTCACTTTTTTAATTAACGCCTCAGGTGAAGGCGTTACTTATTCAAATCGCGTCTTCATATGGGCCGTGTTCATAAAGAGTAACAATCTTTGGGGATTTTTATCTTTTTTATTTAATGGGATATCGACATGAAATTTTATGGGTATACATTTTCCATTTTTCTCTATTTTGCTATATAATTAGTTTTATTAAATTCTTTTAATATAAAAAGTGTCACTATTCACTATTACTATTCAATTAATAAAATAACGACTCGTGCTAAGTCGTTGGTTTTCAAATAAATGCCCATGTAGCAAGGCGTTAATTCCATTTTGTATTTCTTTGAAGAATTAAAATTATGTTTATATCCTTTCTTATGCTATTTATGTTTTATTTGATTTTTTTCTAATTTAGAAATAACGACTTGCTCAAAGTCGTTTCTTATAGAATGGACGCCCATCGACGATGTCGTCAATTAAATTTTTTACTTTTCTTCTTAACCTCCAAAAGACCGATATCGTATATATGTCCATTCTTTTCTCTTTTAATTTTTTTCTTAATTCATTTAAATCCTATTAACGTATATTTCCTCCTTCTAATTAAAGTATAATGTAATAAATGTGAACATTAAATTTTCTAAATTACTAAAAAAATATAAATTGATGTTTTCTTCGAGATTTATTGATTCTTAATTCAAATAAAATGGTATTATACATTAAATGCCTTACTTAAAAATAACATGTTATTCTTAAAATTATTATAATATAAGGGTAAGGTCCATGAGTACTTTTTGTGAGACTTTTTAGGATGTCAGGGTCTGGCCTTGATTATCTATTGGTTTTAAATTTATTTAGACTTTCTAGTCCTTAAATTTACCAGGGTTGCTACATCCTCCCCCACTTAAAAGAATTTGATCCCCAAATTCAAATTCCTATGCACATCATATGTTCCTCTAATCCATATTCCTCAATTCAACAATCATGACTAGCAAATTGAACTAAGGGACTAAAGCTCAAGTTAAAGGGGAAATACCTCCATCCATTCCTTGACCATCAGGTGTGACTCTTATTGCTTGAAGTTGCCCTTGACGACGTTCCTTATTACCGTCTTTTTCCTACTGAGGTTGGTCTTTTGGAAGAGGGCAATTAAATACCCTATGTTCTTTGCTCCCACATCGAAAACAAGCTCCATTCTTCCAGCGGCACTTCTCGGATGGATGGCCTTCATTGCCACAGTGTTTGCACTTTCCCTCTTTGATCTTCTTGCCATTTGGAACATTGTCATCCTCATTAACCCTCTTGTTATTGTTACCTGTTCTCTTCTTCTCTATTCTCATTTTAACCCTGTCGGATAACTCCATGGCATCTTCCAATAACTGCGCTCTTTTCACCATCTCCGCATAAGTTTGTATATCTAACGGCGCCAATTGGGGGATGTAATGGATCCTTAAACCATTCATAAACCTTTTTGCTTTCATCTTCCCCGTTGATATTAAGTGAGGTGCATATCTAGACAGCCGCGAGAATTGAGCCTCGTACTCGGCCACGGTCATGCTTCTCTGTTTGAGTGAAGCGAACTCTCCTGCCTTTTTCTCCCGAGTTCTCTCCGAGAAATACTTATCGTTAAAATGTTCTAAGAATTCCTCCCATGTAACCTCGTCATCTGACAAGGTGGCTTCTACCGACTCCCACCATGCCCTTGCATCCTTCTCAAGCTGAAAGGTTGCCAATAATACCTTATCCCGGTCCGAACACTCCATGACCCGAAAGATCCTCTTCATCTCTTTAGTCCAATCTTCCGCTAAATCGGGATCAGGAGTTCCACTAAACCTAGGGGGATTTAAACTCCAGAATTCACGATGCAATTCTCCAGCTCCACGATTTGCTCCACCCTCGGCTACCCGTTGAAGAGCCTGAGTCAATCCTCGAACTGTCCTTTGCATCTCACGCCATTGGGCACGCTCGGCGGCCATTGTTATCTATATAGTTCTACAAGACATAAACAATCTCATGTAAGGTTATCAAGTAATTCTCGTGAAATTTTTACTAAGATATTTTCATAAGCTGATATTATTAGAATTAAAATTCTTTTTTTTTTGCTCTTAACCCAAGGTTCTACCCAATCTCACCGGGCAATAATGGGATTAAACCTAGAACTTATGACAACCTATAGTCAAGACCTAGGATTTAATATATCTAGGCTCTGATACCACAAACTGTCACGCCCCGAACCAATAACAGCAGAACGTGTTGTTCGGAACGCGGCAGTGATACAGTCGTGAATAGTCAGAGTAAACCATAAGACACACATTCTCTGGGCCCAATAAGATAATCTTTATTACTCCAATATCTGAATTACAGGACCAGACTCTAATTACATATCAAAAGAGAAAAGAAACTTGCTAATACAATCTAGAAAATAGAAAAAAAAAAGGACTCAAATGATAGGACTAGACCCAAGAAAACAAAAGATAATGATTCGGTTGACCAGACACTCATCACTCTTGCCCTTCCTTGTCTGATGGAATATCTTCAATGTCGTTTCCTGAAAAATGTTAAAGATAGGCTGGTGAGCGAAACACTCAGTAGGGATTATATCTCATCATCAAGCAGAATAAAAGTAATTAGTCAATTTTACATGTTCATGAGATGCAGTGCATGAAATGCAATAACTAAAGAATCGTGATAGTCGATCTAGTAGAGATGATGAATAACAAGCCAAGAATAATTTACGAGCTCCAGCGGATTTAGGAATACATTCCCAACTTACAGAACCAATTATATCTCATCGTCTCATCGTCCATTATACATTTCTATTTTTGCTGAAATTTCTTAATTCTGTATTTTTGATGAAACGCGCCTTAGCCAGGGGCATTTTTTTTTCACAAAGAAACGACATGCAGTATGTCGTTAATTATCTTTTTAACAGAAGTTATAACATTTCCAGTATTTTTAAGGAAAATCACGACTTAATCAAAGTCTCTATTTTAGAATAGCGCCCTGGTACAGGGCGTCTCTTTCATAACAGACGACCTTCCGGAGGTCGTTATTGGTTTCCAGGAATATGAACAGTAACGGTTTTTTTATGATAAATAATTTTCAGGAAACAATTATATGGACATGACAAGAAAAATATCAGGATTTCAGGTATATGATCATGTATTAGATTTAACTATAGGTTTCGTAGATATTAAATTTTAAACGCATATTTATCAATTTTCTTAAAATGCACGAGTCATGTGTTAGTCGTCATAACTTTAAATAACGCCTTGGAGAGGGTCGTCTCTTTCTAAAATTTCCCAGAAAGTCTCAAAACTCAGTGGAGATACGTGCATGCATGAATCGAAAATTTAACAGAAGGATCTTTGATTCTTATAACTGCTTTAGCTTGATGTGAGAAAACCTACCTGATCTTAAGATTTTGGCGATGGTACTTGAAGAAAGAACTATACTCTGTTCCAAACAGAGTCTTCGGAAGCCTATGTAAACCGTACAGAACAACACCCAGAGGGTGCTAGGAAATGAGAGTGTTAATAGATGAGTCAGGAAGAAGCTTTCTCCCGTTCTTCAGTAGGTCAAGAAGGATTTCTGCTCGTAACCTACAGAGAAATAAGACGAAGAAGCATTAGTTTGCTTCATAATACTCTACTGAAGGCAGAGGAAGAAGAACACCTCTTCTTCACGGTTGCCGGTAGCAGGATAGATTAGATCGCCAAAATAGCAAGGAGAGGTCGATTCGAAAGGTATTTATAGGGTCTTAGGAATTCTAATAGAGTTAGAGTTCGATTAAAAGTAATATTTCCCTGATAGAGTCCTTTCCATGATCTATCAACCCATACTAATCCTAAAACTTACCCTGGATAGTCTCCCAGGTTGAAGAATTAAAATTATGTTTATATCCTTTCTTATGCTATTTATGTTTTATTTGATTTTTTCTAATTTAGAAATAACGACTTGCTCAAAGTCGTTTCTTATAGAATGGACGCCCATCGACGATGTCGTCAATTAAATTTTTTGCTTTTCTTCTTAACCTTCAAAAGATCGATATCGTATATATGTCCATTCTTTTCTCTTTTAATTTTTTTCTTAATTCATTTAAATCCTATTAACGTATATTTCTTCCTTCTAATTAAAGTATAATGTAATAAATGTGAACATTAAATTTTCTAAATTACTAAAAAATATAAATTGATGTTTTCTTCGAGATTTATTGATTCTTAATTCAAATAAAATGGTATTATGCATTAAATGCCTTACTTAAAAATAACATGTTATTCTTAAAATTATTATAATATAAGGGTAAGGTCCATGAGTACTTTTTGTGAGACTTTTTAGGATGTCAGGGTCTGGCCTTGATTATCTATTGGTTTTAAATTTATTTAGACTTTCTAGTCCTTAAATTTACCAGGGTTGCTACACCGCTACCCCGGCTGCCACCAACGCCTCCCTAGAATGGAGAGGTTGTCTTGTGACTTGCCGTCGACAGCGCGCGGCGAGTCCCCATCAGCGGTAGGGAGAGACGTACTGGGCATGCCTACAAACCGAGGAACCCACCGCCGTCGTCCAAGCCGCACGGCCGTACCTACCAAGTGGAAGAATGGAAAATGGATTTCACCCTTCCTTACGATCCTTCCTACCAGAAAGTAGGAAGATGTTCCAGCAACGAGGAGCATCTTACCAAGCACCTACAAGGAGCAAACAACGGTTATATACCGCAAAGACAAGCAAGGGGAACTAGCTGAAGAATGGAAAGTGGCATTACCCGGACACTTTTCGTCCCTTCAAGGATGGAACTTATCCGGCTCAAGAAGCAGGACTCCCCTGCCGGCATACAAGCGGTTAACCTTCTCCAAGGCCTCCCGCCAGCCATCCAGGTATCTGAGCCTGTACTGCTCAGGAGCAGGGACACCCTCTCCAGGCGCAGGCCACGGCCGCCACGGTACCGGCGCTGGGTTTTCCCGGAGGACCAAGGGTTAACGACGAGCTTGTAGGAATTCGTCATCCGAGGAAGTACCTGTCTCTCCTGAGGACATTCTCTAAGAAGGCTACCTACAAAGGTTCGCCAGTGCAGTGCTGATCGCTGGAGCGCTGCGAAAGCCACCATTTATAGGGAAAGCAAAGCCCCCAGGAGTATGAGGACTCCTACCGCCTCAATCAAATCCGTGGAAACCGAAGCAACGAATCCTGAAAGTCGCGCTCCCTCAGAACCCTTACCAAGGACGCCGCTTCATATCCTCAGAAGATCTCGCGACGGTTCAGGAGGGGGGATATACACGGAAGAAATCTCAAGATTTGCAGATAAAAGAAAGATTTTCATTTCCAAAAAAAAAGAGAAATTACAAAAAAAGGAAGCTGCTGCCTCATAAAGTACAGAAAAAAGGAAAGACAACTAGGGGCATCGTCTCAAGGACCTGCCCCGATTACATCATCACGTGCCCTGGGCTCAGCAGGCGCACGCACAGCAGCAGCACTGGGAGAAGGTGGCTCGTCAGTTAAGACCACCACAACAACATCTGCGGGCACTTGCTCGCCCGCGCTCGACACCGGCCGCTCGGCGCCCGCCTCTATGGGTTCGGGCTCCTCCTCTTCATCGTCGGCCTCTGAACCATAAGGGTTTGAAGGGGGGGAGGACTGGATCCACGAGGTCGAAATGCCTCACTGTGGCCTTCACGGTAGCACTCCAGCCCTCCCGGAAGCCGCGGTCACGTGCCGGCCCGTAGTACTCTAAGGCTGCCTTCGTCAGCTCGGCCCGGTAAGCCGAGGAGGAGCGGAAAGCCTCCATAGCCTCCTCGCTGGCCGAAGATAGGGACGTGCGCAGCCTGGCGAGTTCCGCCTCGATCTCCTGGCCGCGGCCCCCCATGGCACGGGCCTCCACCTCCAGCTTGGCCGCACGCTCTCCGGCCGCATCAGCTCGCGCCCGGAAAGAGTCCCGGTCGCACTCCATACCCGTCAGGGCCAACTCCAGCTGAGACGACTGTTCTTGAAGTCCGGCGTTCGTAGCTTCGGACTCCTTCAAATGCCCTTCGGCCTCCGCCTGAAGGGCCCTACTGGCCGCCAGGTCACAAGCAGCATCAAGGAAGCGGTGCCTCCACAGCCTGACGGCGTTGACAACCAGGCACACGCTCCTCGCAGCGACGGCCGTCAGCTCGTGCACGGTCTTAGGACCGAGCTCTCCAACGTCCTCATGCCAGCGAGCACTCCGCACCATGAGGTCGACAATTTTCGGGACACCCGGCATCCGCGCCGGTGAGTCCTCGGGCTGCAAGGACTGACCACGCGGAGGGACCCTCTGCAGAAGGGGAAGATTAGCTTTGACAGCAGTAGGGGCCTTGCCCCTTTCGTGTCCCCGTCCACCGGAAGCAGACGCCGGAGTAGCAGCTACTGGCACTGCCGAAGACGACGGCGGGCAAACACTGGGGGGAGGCGCCCCAGATGAGGGTGGGACCCGGTTCCTGACCGGGGTCGAATCCCTCCCCCTCTTCCTCGACCGACGATGACTATCCATCTCAGCCAGCTCATCCCAGAACAGGACAAGACTCGGAGTCATCATTGCCAGCGTGGCCTCTGCCACCGCCAGAGGCGCCTTGCGTGCCAAGTAGGTCTCAAAGCCACCAACTCCTGCCGTACGAGGAAATCATCTTCGGATCACATCCTCCAGAAGAACCCTCTCTTGGGCTACTCTCAGTCCCCTGCGAGTGCTCAGCAACTAAGAGTAGGGGGGAAGTAAGGAGGGTAGATCTGATTTGACCCAGAAACGACCCAAACATGAGTGGCCCATTAAGGTTTGGGCAAGTTAGGCCCAGACAAGGGGCGAACATACACGCTCAGCCCAATAAGAAGATGACCAGCCCAACAGAGCATCGGATTCCACGGTGCCAATGAGGTAGGCCCAAGCGCAGTTCTCGCATGACGTTGGCCTTGACCCCGTAATGGGCGAGCATGCACCATGAGGTAGGACACTCCGACGACCGACCGTTGCCCCCATGACGTTGGCCTTGACCCCGTAATGGGCGAGCATGCACCATGAGTACCGTAAGACTCGCCGAGGGACCGGCCGACGCCGAGACTATCGCCCTCCAACGGGAAACTCCCGCCTAAAGTCCCGCGATCAATGACACCCAAGAGGGGGGTGAATTGGGTGTTTACAAATTTTAAGGAAACTTTTGGCCTTTTTAAAATATGTGATAGAATGCTAGTTAAGAGATTCAAAACTATTTGAACACAAATTGGATTTATCAAACTTTGTATGATGAGATATAGAATATGCAAGATATACGTAGATAAATCCGTAACAACAATTAACAAATACACTCACTTAGAATGGAGGTAGAAGAAAAGAACCAAACCACACAAATCAAACCATAGTGCACAGCGATTTTTAAGGTGGTTCGGATGCAACGACGGTAATCCTACGTCCACCCCTCACCAAACCCGGTGAGGCTTCACTCGGGGATAAATTCCCAAACGGAGACGACGCTCCAACCACACACGCAGGACGACGCCTGCCCACACACACGAGGGCGCTCCCCAAAGCACACACACACACGGAGATGAAGTCTCCAACACGATCCAACAAGCGGATCAACAAGACACACACACGCTGCGATAAGTGCAGCACTCCACACACACAAACACTAAGATCTGAATAAATCCACACACACACGCAGATCTAAGAAGACCTACGCACACACGAATCAAGTACGACACACACTCACACGACCACGGATCCAACAACGATCCACACACACACGAGTTTGCAGTTTATAAGAAACACAAATATGAAACTATAAAGCACAAAACACAAACATGAATAAACCATAGTTTAGAAAGCTCCTGATTTAGGCTCCCCCTGAGTGTGTGCTCTGGATGTTCACGTTGATTCCTTCTTCACTTGAATAGCTTGAGACTCAGCTTGAATGGCTTTGTATTTGATGTAGATCTTCTTGCACAGAATACTGTTCACGGCTACAGTACCCTTCCTTCTTCCTTGGATAAATCCATGTATCTTCTTGATGCTTGTGAGCTTGTTGTCTTCCTTTGAGACTGCTAACTTCAAATGGAGCTAGAGTAGCTTCAGATGATGCTTGAATGGCTCCTTCTTCCTTGTAGCATCCTTCTTCTTCTTCCCTTGGATCACCTTGAGTTGATGAAGAGGTGTATGGATGTAGCTTTGAACCTTGATTGCTTCTACACCTTCTTGGAGGTAGATAGCTTCAGAAATACCTTGAATGGGTTGGAGATAGATGAAAAGCTTGCTGCACGAGGTACTGTTTACGGAGTTACAATACCTCTTCTTCCTCCTTGGACAGCCTCCCCTATGGATCTCTTGGATAATTAGGGTTATGACTCTAATAGAATGTTTTATAATCCTTAGAAGGTCTATGGACAAGCCCTAGACCAGATCCACAAATTCTGGAGGGTTTGGTGGCTTTGGGATTAAACAATAGCAAGAGGAGATGCTTCTTTCGAGATGGACAAAAGTCAATATTTTTGGCTTATCGGGGCTGGCGGTCGACCTGCAGAGGCTGGCGGTCGACCTGCAAAGGCTGGCGGTCGACCTCTACTGAGAGAACTGCTGGCCGTTGGTTTCTGGGAATTCCGGTCGACCGCTCCTAAGCTGGCGGTCGACCGCCACTGTGAATCCCTGTAGGCGGTGAGCTGCTGGCAGGGGCGGTCGACCGCCCCTGAGCTGGCGGTCGACCGCCAGCTGGGCAGACCCTGGGTTTTCCCGGGTCGGTCCGTTAACCTCTTCAACTCCGTCGCTTAAGTCCTTTAGCAGCCCGTTCATGTCTGTGGCATCACTCTTGACAGTTTAGAAGGTGTCAATTGAGTCTTTGACCTTGTGGATTTTTACTGAGTGTTTTGACCTGTAAAAGTATACATAATTGATTAGAACTACAGCTCAACCATCCATATGATAAATGCATGAAGTTCATGCAAACCATTTGAGCATTAATCAAAATTTTGTTTCAGGGGCTCCGCCCCCGGAAACCCCCGCAACGGGCGCTGCCCCCTTGACGCCCGCGACCTGACCGCGCAGGTCGATCCGCGGGCGAGGGCGCACGATGGCCAGAAGGGTTTCATGTTTTAATGTGCATGAATGAGGTGTATGAAAGAGAGATATATGAGATACACATGGTGAGATCGATGCTAAGATAAGGTAAGAGTCTCACCAATGGTTCTTGACAGTAAATGACATATACCACCTGTTTTAGATTGTAGAGGAGCAGGGTGCTTATCCACACGTTTGGTTCACCAGGTGACTGCCATGTGTTTGATCCTGTAAGCAAGATAGCCAAGGTTAATACCATGCTTGTTCCTGTTGAAGAGGTTATGAAACCTCTTGCCTCTTGTAAAACCAACATATGCAAACTAAGGATCAAGACCATGTAACCATTCCCATTTGCCATCTCAACCATACATAAATAACAAGAGCATGAGCAATCAACCACAAGTTTAGTTATCATCACTTAATCACACATTAAGTTTAGTTATCATCAAAACCATAACTTAACAATCACAACAATCATCAAAACCATAACTCAACAATCTCAACAATCATCAAAACCATAACTCAACACCGCCAACATAGCGGGGAACGTTACTCTACTAAACGGACCCTTCCCTATCAAGGGATGAGGCCCCTCGCTCCAGGACAACCCATATAAAAGGGATATTGACAGAAGAGGAGAGCACGATAGATTCTTCTACTAAATCCCCATACCGCTACGCAAGACGAGATACGGTGGAGACTTCTACCACTAGAGCTTCCTACTGAGAAGAGAGCAACTCGACCTGTAACTACGATAGAGAGGCCATCCTATACGTCCAGAGAGCCACTTCCTCCTGCACGGCCTTACCACCCAGCGAGCACTCCTTGAGAGCCCACTGGGAGCGGCGAGCATGCGTGCAGAGGATCTACACGCCTCCTGGATCGACTGCTACGGCTTCTACTTCTCTATCACCTCACTCTTCTCTATTGCTCATTAATCCCTTGCTGACTTGAGCATCGGAGGGTTGTCCCTTGGAGTAACACCCGGGACTCCTTCTGATGCCCTTCTGGTTTCTTATTGTGTTCAGGGCTCCACGGGCGCGAGATGACTTCCCCAACAAATAAATAGAGAAGGTGGTACGTGACCTAAGAACCATTTTCCTGCCGCTACACCATTCATACCAATCCGCAGATAATATACCACCTACAGCTGCAATCCATCCCGCGAACAACATGGCGTCATACACCATTTCTGTCCCCAGTCGCTGCCATGCCATGCATGCACACCGAAATGAGGAAACATGCCCGCTTTTGAGATCTCTTCCACCTGCGAATCTGACATGTAAATATAGCTGATAGATCCTGCATACGAACACATCAATCAGTCACCGCCCTGCCTTATCACGGCATGTTGCCGTAAGTGCAACCAACATCCATGTTTGAAAACCCTACGAGCGCACTACCCACCTACAAAGCCCTTTGAAATGTGGAAACCTTCCATGCGAACCGTCCACGATTACAACATGCATATGCTGACTGCACCTTTCCTTCCCACCAGCAAACACACGAACGGCAGTTTCCACGCAAATGCCACCACGCCATGCAAATCTATGCAATCAGCCACGTCCACGATCCTTCTGCCTTACGTTGCCTTCCACAGCCTATGCGTGCAACGTTCCACTCATCCACGATGCCTGCCATGCAGGAGAAATCCATGCCCAAAATGACATGCTATCGAGCCGCTTCCCATGCGTACAAGGAAACACAGCAATGCCAACCACCGCCTTCTCACTCACGCTGTTGGCCCAAGCGACTCATATGAGCCCAGGAGAAGAAAACACAATAAGCATCATATCCCCGCATAAATAAATATATGATTCAATCTTTTAAAAAATAATATTATTAAATATATAATCATGTAATATTTATTTTAAATATATCTCAAGTCTCACTTATTATAGCATGACCCAAATTTTAATTAATTACGTATGAAAATCTAAATTTAATGTGACACTGATTAACTAAAAATTTACATAATTAATTATATTAAAGTCTCTAACTTATCACACCCCCACCTTACTCATTGCTAATCACTTAATAATGCACACAATTAAAAATTAAGGACCAACAATAGTTTAAAATTTTCGTACCTCTCCATATCCTCTTTCATAGAATTAACTTAGGATCGAGACTTTGCAAACATTAAAACATAGTAACCTTAAATTAGAAATTAATGCACATATTTTTTCTTAGAATACAACAAAAGTCATTCTCAATTCTTCCCCTGCCTGGGCACTATAATCAATCTCATTCTTGAATCACTCACTTGACCGAATTTATCATCCTCGTAATTTGAATGAAACAAACGGTGAAACTTTATGCATGTACATTGTGTTTGGAGATGTTTGAACTGTCATAAGTTGATACGTGCCATACTCCTTGCCATGATATATTCATTGCTTGCTACATTTTCATTATTTGGCTAATGAGTTTTTGAGCACAAGGTAACAAAGAAGCTCTTTGATCTAACCGTCTGGGCATGTGCATGCACCAGGTTGCATTTTTCTGGTCCCACGGTGGTTGATTGCATTGGCATCGCATTTTCTTGTCCCAACTTGACGTCATCACATCAATTTCCTGTATACATTTTTACTATACGATATTATGCTATTAGATTATATCAAGGATCTTGTGACTTTGATAAATCAAAAATTTTAGTTCCCCGTCATCAAAAACAGTGAAATTTCAATAATTTTTCTCTTAAAAATATAAGATTTTTAACTTTAAAATTCTAACATGTTTCAAATTTAAAATTGAATGAAATTAAAATAAATCTACCTAAAGAAGTATGGAGGGTTAAAGAAGAGAAACATAGAGAGAGAAAGGAAGAAGGAATAGATAGAGAAGGGAGAGAAAGTGCTAGAGAGAGAAAATAACACTAATCTAATTTTATTGCTCAAAATAAAATATTTACAATATCACTACAAGAAAAATGAGAAATACCAACAGTTTTTTCCGATGGAAACATATCCGTCGGAAATACATCGGAAAGGTTCGACTTTCTGACAGAAATATACTGACTATTTTTTGACATAATTATTTTGTTAGAAATATGTCAGAAATTTTTGACAAAAAAAATATACGTCGGAACTACGTCAAATTTTTTGTCGGAGATACGACAGAACTTTTTTTATTTTTTGACAGAAAAAATTATGTCGAAAAAATGTCTATAATTAGGGACCTATTTCTGACATACCAATTCGATCGGAACTATGTCGGCACGTTTCGACGGAATGAAACTTAGTCGGAAATACATCACAAAGTTCTGACGTATTTCTGAAAGCCTTAAAGAAGGACACGAAGGACACGAAATTTATCAGTCTGTTTCCGACAGAAAAGAATATGGTCCGAAATACGTCGAAAAGTTGCGACGTATTTCTGACTATATTTTATTCCGTCGCAAATTTCCAACATATTTCTGAAAAATCATTCTTCCGTCGAAAACTCTTGATTATTTAATTATACGAAGGTCTGAAAATTATTTCATTGAGTTCCGATAGAATAATTGTCAGTCGGAAATATGTCACATATTTTCGACATAACTATTCAGTCGGAAATATGTTGGGCAATGTCGACGTATTTGTGACTCATGTTTTTTCGTCGGAAATCTGTTTACACTTACGCTTAAGGGAAGAAATGTTCTTGGTGGATGCAAGACCTGGTACTCCCAGAATTTGTATGCAAATAGTTTCTGACGGAATATTATTCTATCGTAAATACGTCGGGACCGTTCGACCAAAACAGGCTGTCTAATGAGAAAATCAAGTGTCATATGAAGATTACAGGTGACAAAGACATCATAATATTGAAGAACGGATCACATTGCATCTAACACTGTCAACACAGCAAAGCACTCAAGCTTTTGAGCCAACGCTGTAAGGCAGTCATGCCTCAGAGTCAATATAAGTAAGTCAACAATCAAATAGTTATTTCAACACCATCTCATGAGAAGGAGTCAATACGAGCCCAATCAGAGTCAAATCTATCAACACAGTCAGCAAGTCTGAAGAATAGTTCACAAGGGTGAAAAATACTTCATATGCCTGACAAACGGTCATTAAGGGTGACAAATGGGTGTTAGCGTGAAGAATATTGCTCAAAGGTGAAGAATGGTGAATAAGAGTGACAAATGACTCACAAGGCTGACAAAATAGACACCAGGAGTAAGAAATGGCTAGCTATTATAAGCAAAATGCTTTCTATTCAGACCAGCTCTCTCTCACGAATCCTCTTTTTCTCTTCTTCTTCTTCTTCTCACGAACTCCGCTCTCTCAGATCTACTTCCCACTCTTCTCTCTTTTTTCTTGTAGTGCTTCACATCAGCCCTCTCTTTTCTTTTCTCTTGTGCAGCACCTTCACGAAGAAGAACACCCCATATATATAGAACATGGGCTCCGAAGACTTCTGGATAAAAATGAATTGAATTCTTCTTTTAACCATTGGTCCATGTGTTAGGAGAGATGATATTCTCTGTTAGATAGCATTGGGTCACGAGCATGTGGCAGTCTGGCAGACACAAATTTCCTCATTTCAGTCTACCGAGCTATTTGTCAGATTTAATAGGCATTTTACACCCCTATCAGACATTTGTCAACCTTAGACACCTATTTGTCACCCTTACGTTCAAACGCCGTCATTGTTGTTCTTTTCCTCTTTTGTCTGGATGTCGCCTTTAGTTATTTGTCACCATTACTACCCCATTTGTCACTACTATCTTTTATTTATCACTGTTACTGACCCATTTGTTATCCTTGTTGGCTTGTGTGAATTTTGCTGATCATACGCGCACTCGAATCTTGCTGAACCTTGATAAGTTGCTGATCAACACGGCCTGCACTTCAGAGAAATAGATGTTGCCGCTTCTGCTCAAACCCATCACAATGAAGAACCCTTAGAACCGGAGAGTACTTTCTTCCTTTGATCTTGAAAGGGGTTAACCATAGTCATCCAAGGCTTAAAAGAAATCTAGATTCAAGATGATAGGGTTAGGAAACCCATACTAGGTTGATTCCTTTGTGCAATCTTGATTGCTATTCACTTTCCACAGGTAGGAGCTATTTTTTAGTGTTAAGGAGCTATTTGTCACTCTTATCGGGCATTTTTCAGCTCTAATAAGCTATTTGTCACCACTATTCCGTCGCTAAAGTCCTGCCTTGAATAGTTTACATTCCTTCATTTTGGCAGCTCAATAGAGAACATCAACGCAGCGCTCAAGCTACGTCAACGTAGCTTAATGGAGAACATCAAAAAGGCAGAAAGATGAATCAACAAGCTATAGATCTTCCTGAAGGAAAAAGCCACTATGTGAGCAAGAGAAAGGGCGAGAGAAAAAAGAATAAAAGAGAGAATATGCACTTTGCCAGATTGAGAGAAGACCCATTTCTGTGAAAGCTCTTGAAACAAATTCAGAGCTATATTTGATTCTCGTTCTGCTACATTTCGTTTGTTTCATTTTGAGTTTCTCGATTTGCCATTTCGATCCAGTTGAGTCATTGCTCTCTGATAGTGCATTGCTGCACTAATCAGAGGTGTGATTAATCTTCAGATTGATCACGATCTGGTCTGCGTGCCAGGGTGTGAGGAAGGGTCCTCGTGTGCTGCCTTAGAATCAGGGGTGTGCTCACCAGGTCATCAGAGGAAGGGAGGAGGCTATTCCTCCGTTGGGCAACTTGTGTGATCAGCTGCTACCACCATCAAAACCAGGGACACAACATTCTCCCCCTTTTTGATGATGGCAACTATGAGTCTTTGTGATTCAAGTAGCACATTCAAGTCTTTTCATCAACCATATGTTTTGACAAACAGAATCATTCAACAATAAGTTTCATTTCATTTCAAAAAAATTGAATTTACAATGTGGAGCGTGCAGCTTACACATCAAACCATGACCTTTTAAATGTAGATGTAGATTAACATAGTGAATATGCAGCAACCCTATACAGCAACCCCTAATTGACTTAAGATAATGCAGATTGACATAGTGAATATGCAGCAACTCTCTCTCCCCCTTTGACATCATCAAAACACTACATGGCTGTAGACGTTTTATCTACCTCGCCCCCAAACTAATAAATTATTATATTTATTGATTATCATTTTTATGATTTATTATTATTATTATTGTCATTTTTTCTCTTTTGGGTTCACCTTCCGTATGTGAGAGCAGCAGGGTGAAATGAATGATAAGGGTGATGAATGCATATTAATGGTGACAAATAAGTTGACAGAGGCAGCAAATACACATTAGTGTTGACAAGTAGGTTGACAGGGGCGACAAATGCGCATGAGGGGTGACAAAAGGTTCTTAATGGTGAAAAATGCACAAAGGCGACGGCTCCCAGGAGTGAAAAATGCCCATTAGTGGTGACAAATAGATCAACAGGGGCGACAAATGGATCGTAACGATGAACTATGAGCATGAAGATAAGCCCTACTAATATTAGAACCATCGACAAACCCTGCTACTTATAGGGGAAAAACTCCCCTTCGTAAAGGTAACTCCTACCTGCGATGGATGGTATCCTTCAGTTGACTCACACATCAAGGGAAGGTATGGATCCATTAACGGCAACCACATCACACAAAGATCAAGCATCTATCATGCACAAAAAGGTTGCAGAAAAAGAAATTTTATTGATAGGGGACGAGGGGTACAAGCGGTTACTCATCCTCTTTGGGACGGAACCTGTCAGGTTTGAGGCTCGACACCCCCTTGTTACAAAATAGGCGGTCCACCTTTGCCAAGGCATCCTGTCACCCTTGCAAGTACCCCTGCTTGTATTCCTCTGAAACGTCGCCGCCGCTGCTTTCCCCTGATGACTGGTTCGGCACCGGCAGAGCTTCCTTTCGGAAGCACAGCCGTTTATAGGACGAAGAATCTGACTTCTCAGACGACATCTTCACGAGAGTGTCTTTGACAGCCAAAGGAACTCAGGATGTCTTTAGGGTTCCCCACAGAGTCTCTATTTATAGGAAGGAGACGAAACCCCTGAAGTCCCGCGATCAATGACACCCAAGAGGGGGGTGAATTAGGTGATAACAAAAAAATTAAGAAAACTAAAGCCGATTTAAATCAAGAATGATGAAATAGCAACTATCAAAATCAACCACCACAAACGCTCTTTGGTACTAGGTGGAGTTTGGAATTCGAAGATTCACTCACGCAAGGTGTTGTCTTCCTGACAAGACTAACCTTGTCAGTTCGAACCCAGCTTTTGATACACCAGAGATCTACTGTGAGAAGAATCAATTAATTTAGATCTAAATGAAGAAATCAGCAGGTGCAATATGTAAATATGTTAGAGCAGAATGAGAGGTTGAAGATATGGAGCAAACCACACAAGAGACAAGGATTTAGGTGGTTCGGATGCAACGACGGGAACCTACCTCCACCCCTCACAAATTGTGAGGATTCACACACTATCTTGTATGGAATTACAAGATCTGAACACACACACACTCGTATGGAGATGAGAACTCCTACGAAGGTGTAAATACACCTAAACACACATGAATCTGACAGAAAACAAACACACACACGAGGATCTAAGAAGATCCACACACACACAACTGTTTAGAGATTACAAGAACACACACTTGAAGCTTGAAGAATATGAAAGTAGAAACACCAAAAGAAAAACTCTGATTTTTACTCCCCCTAAGTAGGTGATGAAAATTATGGATGAAGCTTGGATCTCCACTTGATTTGGGGTTGATTGGCCTCATATTCCACTTGAAAAGCTTGTAGATGGATGAAGAACTCCTTGCACGAAATACTATTCACGGAGCTACAGTAGCAGCCTTTTCTCCCCTTGATAGCTTCCTTAATCTCTCCTTTGTAATCAGGGTTTCTTTGCCCCAAGAGTTGTTTTTATACAACTAGGATGGTCAAGGACATGCCAAGACACAGATCCACAATTCCAGGGATGTCTGGAGACTTTAGGGATTAAAATAACATTGATAGATGCTTCAGCCTCGTGGAGAAAACAAAGTCAACAATGGAGGCTTCGAAGCTGGCGGTCGACCGTGAATAGGTAGGCGGTCGACCGGAATTTTACAGAAATTGAACCTTTCAACGCTGGGAAAATAGGTCGACCAGGCCCTATTCGGCGGTTGACCGCTCGTCTGGAAAATCTGCAATTTGACAATGTTAGCCAATGAATCATAGCCTGGAAGAAAATTACTTTGAGACCACAATTTGTTTAAAACAATATGAGTTGGATTTACATATCCTGGGCATTTTTGGGGCAAGGTGGATTTAGGCTTTTGCTTGGATGAAAGATGGCTTTGTGAGTGGTTTAAGCAAGTTATCAACCTAATTGTAACATTGGGGTTTTATTATCATCAAAATCATCTGGAGAGACTCAACAATCTCCCCCTTTTTGATGATGACAAAACTCTAGAGTATGAATGCATTGGCATGCCTTTAAACAAATTTGGAACTAAGCAAGGCCGATAGGCCACAAGGAGATTAAAGCAATGATTCATTTCTTGAGGCAAAAACAACACAAACCATTCAACATAACAACGCAAACCACTCAACATTGTTATTTGCCAAATAGAGAAGAAATGAGAGACAAGAGCCAACCATTTGATATCAAATACCAATTGCATTCATTTCATCAT
Organism: Amorphophallus konjac; assembly: GCA_022559845.1. Classification (NCBI taxonomy): domain Eukaryota; kingdom Viridiplantae; phylum Streptophyta; class Magnoliopsida; order Alismatales; family Araceae; genus Amorphophallus; species Amorphophallus konjac. The sequence goes on along the minus strand of CM040122.1, from coordinate 331,659,267 downwards.
TTCATGGCAAGGTATATTGATGCTTGAGAGAATGCAAGACTTCTAGACATCATGACAAAGGGAAATGCAAGACTGACTTCACAAAATGTTCTCATAAATGAAATGCAAGATTGACTTCACAAACTATTCTCACAAATGATCATTCATACAGAACATAAGAACATGCATGCATAAACTATACATACCTGCATAACTACTTCTCCCCCTTTGGCATCATCAAAAGAGGGGACAAGATAGACGAACAGTAGACCCAAAAGACAAATGACCCAAGTACAACAGTCTAGATGTAGGAAGCAAAAGATAATCCTCATGGCGCATCGACAGGTGGCTGATCTTCTGGAGGAGGCTGATAGCCAAGACGGCGACGAATATCCACAATAGAGTGGTCCTGAAACTGAAGGTGGTACTGGATATGGGCAAGGGTTTGATCCCTATAGATCTAATTAAAAATCCACTAATAAATAAATAAATAAATGCATAGCGTAGGATGCTAATGGAGGGTGATCGCCAGAGGGGTTATCTCGAAAGATATGGGGAGATTGTGGGTGATTTCCATCTCGTCCTATCGATCGGCCGAAGGAGAGAGTTCCTCTTTAAATTACCCTTGCAAAGATGAACACTAAAAAGTAAGAATTAGAATCCAAGTGTAGTATCAAACTCTAAATGAAATATATGACGTGAATGGCATGGAGGTGAACACACCTGTTGGCGCTTTGACCTTTAAACCCCATGCGAAGGGTAGGAAGATATGATATAGAAATAAAAGGGGAGATGTGCAAGCGTTGCACTAGGGGAGCTCTCAATGTGATTGAGATAGGGTGATAAGATGATGAAAACAATGCATGCATGCAGAAGAACTAATGCAGTAGAAGAACAGAGAAAAGAAAAATGAAATAGAAGAAGCATGTGGGGATTATTCTCCTGTCTGTGGCGTTAGATGGGCGTTCGGGAGAAAGCCTCTGGCGAGATGAAGCTTGGTGCGTAGAGAAAAGTTCTCCTGAGCCTTAGAACTGGCAGCACCTCCCCTTTTGTAAAGAACTTGGCCTCTCTTCGTAGAGAGCAACCATAGTATTTATAGGGAAAACGAAGGGTGTTGATTCGGGAAAGATTATTCATGGAAGGATAAAAATAAGGAAATAATCCTCTCAGCTTGGAAAGCCACCGGGAGACTTACCCAATCAAATCGGTCAGCAAAACGAGGAAAGAAAGGGCTGCAGACGAGTTTGGAAATCTCAGGAAAATGGCGTCGGACACCCTGGACGCTATTTGAATGGGCGTCGTCCACGGGCGACGCTAATTAAAAATACCCAGAATCCCCAATTAAAAATATTTAAAAAGAAAAGAATTGGCGTCATACCATGCGAATGCCAATTAAATTTACCTATAATTAAAAAATAAAAAATAAAAAAATAAAAAAGTAGTAAAAGAATTAGCGTCTTACCAGGTAGACACCAATTGAAAAATATGAATTTTTAAAAAAATAAAAAAAAATAAAAAAAGAATTGGCGTCCTCCTAAGAAGACACTAATTGAAAAATATGATTTTTTTAAAAAAAAATAAAAAAGAATTGGCGTCTTCCTAAGAAGACACCAATTTAAAAAAAATCTAAAAAATTAGTAAAAAACCTAGAAAAAATCCAAAAAAATCGCACAAAATTCCAAAAAATTCTAAAAAATTCCAAAGAATAGGAAAAATTAGAAAAGGGCTAAAAACCCAAGAAACATATAGAAAATCACTCGAATAAGTTAATTTGATAGTCAAATTGGGGCGTTATAAGGTAATATGAAATGCACTCACAATGATAATTTTGGCGGTCTACAGCTGCCCTGCCTTGGCATCTGCTTAGCAAGGGAGCGGAGTGAACTGAAAAGTAGATGTCAATGTGTGATGAGATACACGTTCAACATCACTTGATGAGAATTAAATCCAAAGCTCGAGATAAAGTAATCTCGGGAAGTTTAACGAAAATAGCAATGTTTGGATAAAAGGGGAGAGAATGTGCATGCGAGCACAAATGAGATAAATGAATGATCAACTTCCAGCGCGGCGGAAGTACCCCGGGTCACAAACCCGTAGGTTTCGTCATTGGAGAGCAGTTACCAGCCAATGTGGAGGTGCTGCAGTCAAGGCGGATCTAAGGAAAAAGAGAGTGAAAATAAGAGGGTAGAAATCCAAACAAAGAGTTTTTGAGAAAACAGCCCAAAATCGGCGACATGACGAACTGAGGATTCAATTCGGCAATGAATATCTCACATCTTGAACATTAAGATCATTTTGACTCTCAAAATCAGCTTATCAGAATGATTTTCCAATGTTGATTCAAAGTCCTACATGAATGTATGTTGGGTTTAAAAGGAAAATTAAAACAAATTAAAATAGAAGATAATCAAGGATAACATTGTTAAGCTGCTCAGACTGAGTCAAGAAACTAATTTCGTGAGCTGATACTAAGTCGAAGCCCGTTTATCCGTGCACCAATTCATAAAAAGGAACTATCGTCCTCAGTCTTAGACGGCTCAATGGCCTATCCGCGTGACTAAGAATCCTCTGGAATCATCATTATTTTTTATGAAGGGGAACTCAAATTCCAGATTTACCAAAGTCACAAGGTCCTTGATATAATCTAATAGCGTAGATAACATATAGTAGGAATGCATACAGAGAGATGGTGATAGCAATGAGCATGGGGGAGCTGAGAAAATGCAAACACTATGGGACTTGGATGATGCCGCCCGGACGGTGGGACCAAGAGCTTTTTTCCTGCGCTCAAAAGTTCATTAGCCAAGATATCATAAAGCATAAAGCAATGAGGTATAGCAAGTGAAGCATAGCATGGAAGCATCAAAGCATTCAACAATATTGTATAGCATTACAAAGCATCATGGGGAAGCATAAAGTCGTAAATCAAGAGAGCATTCCAACATTTTTGTTTATTATTTCCATGAGGATGACAATCTTGACAATTTAGGAGATTTATGCATGAAACATCAAGATGATATCCAGAATAGTCGAGCGAAGCTAACATGAATAATCAGAGGAGTTGGCCCTTGAATGATTGGAGTGACGTGCAGAGTGGCAGAGATAATCGGAAGATTGGCGTGAATAATCAGAATGATGCCGCGAGTGGCAGGAGATTGGCATGAATTGCTCAAAATGATAGAGAGAGATGATAATCGAAGTGCCCAGGGTGGCATATCGTGAGAATATTGAGAAAAATCAAAAGATTGATAGCAATGAGTGGAGAGGACTCAACCCGTGCTCTTGGGTCCTTGCAAAGAGTGTCCCCAAAAAATAACACCATTAAAAAAATACAATGCATTTTTTGGATTTTTGAATATGCAAATTTTTATGTGTTTTGAAAAGATATTCAAAATTTTATGGAATTTTAGAAAATATTTATTTTTTTTGAATTTTGAGAAAGATTTAACTTTTTTTATTTTTGAAAAGATATTCAATTTTTTATGAAATTTTAGAAAATATTTGTTTTTTTTAAATTTTGAGAAAGATTTAACTTTTTTTATTTTTAGATTTTGGAAAATATTCAACTTTTTTTTTGGTTTTGGTTTAGACATTGCTAGTTGCAGCATCCAGGAGATGTTTAAACCACTGGCTAAGGGTCATCGTTCCATCTCCTTTCGCTAAAGAGCTGCCCAAAGCAGGGCGTGCATTTAAGGATGTCGCCCTATGGCCGACTGTCCATGGTTAACGGTGTCTCTACTAAGGCCATACCTGAGAAACATTAGCCTTGGAGGGAGAAGAGAAGAAATAGTAAAGATAAGCCTTTTGCAGGATGAGAGGTATCAGGACTTGAATTCCTTCTAAGGTACTATCCCTCAAAGAGGTGGTCTGTTGCGCCGGGACTTTGTGCCTTTGATTTTTAGACCCTTAACGTGCATACGACCAGGGTTTTCCCTGCGGGGACTTTGCCACTCTTGTCATGCCATAATTCATAAATTTTCGTTTAATAAATTTTGATTTTGATAATAGCCCTTGTAAGCTAGATTTATCATGAAAAGCTCACCTTGATTTCGGGTCAAGATTGCCCCTATTTGAGACTCCTCCCGTATTGGGGAGTACCTAGGTTGGTCATCTCATCTGCCAACCTCTTGCCTCTGCACTTGGCCGAGTAGAGAAGAGAAAAGACTTTCATGCATACCCATGGTATGGCCAAAGCAGTGACGGTGCTTCACCAAAGGAGGCCGACTAAGGATGCCGTGAAGTGTGTAGAGTGCCCAATTCAGGGTTGCCCTTAACAAGCGGGGAGGGAATGTTGAACTCCCAGCACGGGGTTCTTATAACCAAAGGTGCTGCAAAAGCAAGTCTAAAAGACTCTTTTCAATTTTTTTTAAAGATGAAATTCAGTAAAGATAAAGATGAAGACCTAGGATAAAGGCCAAAAACAATCACTCTTCATCAAGTTAAGAAGCACTTCATTTTGAAAACCATGCATAGAGATGTTGAATGTAAACCTTATGCAAAATATTACCTTGCAACCTCATGAAGTAGCAGCCGCCGAAGGCGATCTTGATCATCGTGAGATTTGTCCTCTTTGACAGATAAAAGGATTGAAAGCCAAGGTTTGAAGTGGCTTAACAAGAAGGAGTGGTGTCCAGACCTGACTCAGACGAATAAGGATAAAAGGAAAAGAAGCGAGAGCTAGAACTCTCTCACTAAGGTGCGGAGACCCTGATCATATGAAAGGTCTACAGTAGGAACAGGGAATCAAGAGGAGGGGTGAGGACTAAAGCCTCGGAAGCAGTGGGAGAACGGGCAAATGCCCAAGGCAGTGGATGTGGAAAAAGTCGGGTCGACCCATGATTGGGTGGAATTAGAAGAAGAAATTGATAGATGGAAAGAGGCGGATCCGGAGGGTCCGGAAGTGGAGGAGGAGAATCATGATTGGAAGAAGAATCCGGAGGTTCCGGAGGGGGAACATATCGTGTAATGCCCCGGATTTTTTGGATATTTTTCGGATCATTGTAGTGGGTCTCGGAGTGTATTTTGTGCTTTACACGTGTTTTTTTCCTGATGTGCCTTCGGAACTCTTTGCAGGGCAAACCGTGGCGTTCTATGACTCCGGGATAGTACCACTGCGTTGTGTTCCTTCCGAGGATCGCGGAGGTAATTTTTCGTAATTTTCTGAATTTATCGAATTTTTGGGTTTTCCTATATATACTAACCCTTTTCTCTCTCCCCCTCTCATTTCTCTCTTCCCTCCCTCTCTCTTCTCTCACGCCCTCTTTCTCCCCTCTCTTCTCCGGCGGCCGACGGAGCGAGGCGGGGGCGAGGTGGAGGTGGCGCGGGCAAGGATGCGGGAGAGGACAGGTGAGGATCGAGGCGGAGGAGGCGCGTGGAAGCTTGGTGGCGCGATCGCGAGCCGGCGAGGGTTTCGCGGAGATTTCTTCGTGGATCGGCGTCCACGACGCGTCGTTTCTTCGGTGGAGGTAGGGAGATGGACCCTCAGCCCGTGTACTTCCTTTCCCGCGAGTTTCGTAGGCCGTGGTGAGCCGAGCGGGCTAAACGGGGCGTTTTGGGCAAAATGCATGTTTTTGGGGTGTGAGCCGGATCTCCCGTTTTATGGTGTTTTTGGGCGATCCAGGGGTTTAGATGCATGCCTAGGGGCTTGGGGAAGGTTTCCCCTTTTGTTTCCCCTTCACCTGGGGGTGAACGGGGCGTGGAATGGTTTTTCGTGCGGTTTCCACCATTTTCGGGCACTGACTGAGAACGCGCTAGCCTTGGGTAGCGCGTTCTTGAAGGTCGCGCTGCCCCGACAGGGCGCGTTCATCGAGAAGATGAACAGTAAGGCGGTTTGGGTCACGCCTTACGGCCCCAGCGCATTCTGGTTGTCGCGCTATAGGATCATAGCGCGACCTGGCCTGGTCGCGCTATGGTCATGTAGCGCGTTCGTGTTGAACGCGCGCCATGGTCGTGTAGCGCGTTCGTGTTGAACGCGCTAGGCACGTATAGCGCATTCTGGCTGAACGCGCTATGCACGTGTAGCGCGTTCTTGGAGGGACCAGCCGGGCTGCCCGGGGCGGGCGGTCTGCGGCTGATCGTGCTCCCCTTGGGCCGTGTGTGCCTTGGACACCCAGTGGAGTTCCGTGACCTTGTTTTTGGGGTGTCTGGAGGTTCCGTTTACCTTGTTTTACGTGCCCATGCGCTTAAGGGTCCGGGTGACCTTTTAGCGTCCGTTCGCATTGTGTTGGTCTCCGGTCGACCCGGTTGGGACCCAGTGGTCGACCTCCGGCCTTGTGAGTATCCTGGACACCCCATGGGTTCTGTGTCCTTATTTTTGGGGTGTCGGGAGGGACCGTGTTACCTCGATTCGCGTGCCCATCGGTGTGGTGGGTCCGGGTGACCCCATGTATTCCGGGCTTTCATGTTACGCTTGATCGAGTCACCGTGTGTCGGTGTGTGTGCGGTGGGGTCTCCCCCGTATATCGTGGGTTCCTTTAAAAGGCGATTCCCGTGTGGGCCATGTGTTTGGCCTTGGACTGCGAGTCCAGTTGTCCGGCCTGGGGCTGGAGGTTCCCCGCTTGTTTCAAGATGGGAAATCGTCGTGGCGGCTTGCGTGCTGCCTTGGGAATCGTGCTTCTGTGTTTTTTTCGTGTGGCCCGTGTGAGTGGCCTTAGTCCCTTGTGTTCCCTTCCCGAGGGAGTGGTCTTGGCGACTCGTGTGTTGTCTCGATACTCATGCTATCGTGGTTTTAGACCTAGAGATTGGACTAGATTGATGGCCTTGTGCTGTTGCGTGCAACGGTCTTGACCCCGAGTCTTGTGACTCAAGGACCGTTGGCTGTAGTGCGTTTAGAGGACTGTCCAGAGTCTAGTGGCTTAGTGCCACTTGAGTTTTCTCGACTCTAGCGCACGGTGCGTGCGTGGCCGTGGACTATGAGTCCTGTTTCTTCTCCGACTGTGGTCACCGTGCGACGGGGCCAGTACGTGGGGTGGTCCCCGTACGTCGTCGGATTCGGACGTTGTTTTCCGTTGAGTTGAGAGTCTACTCATTCAGTGACCCTCCACTAGTCGTAGCCTACCAGTACGCGTGTGCTGGTCGCACCAGGGAGTGGTGTACGGGCTTACCCTGAGAACGGTTAGACTGGTTTCCGTCGGGCCCCTCGTCGTAGCCAGAGTCCGGCTGTCGGGGAAAACCAGTCAGAGGGCCAGACCTAGGACGCGTGGTCTGTGTGTGAACACGTGGTTGGGGACAGTGGACGCACGTCGACGGGCGTGACCCCAGCTAGTCACTTGTTTGTGGTTACTTGTACGGTGTTCGCGCCTCGGGTAGGACCTACCACGTCAGGCGGTTTACCTGCGGTGCGGTGTAAGACGTCAGGGGACGCTACTGGCTGTGCTTCTAGTGGGTGGTACTCCTGTCGAGTACGGAGTGACAGACTGTCAATTTCTGTGTCTTGACCTTCGGGTTTTCGGTCGTGTTGACCGTTGAGTTTCGGTTGGTTCGCCGTGATGCGTGTGTTGGTTTTCGCGTCATGAGATTAGTGCTAGTGGCTTTACCGAGGTTGGGTCTTGTTGTGTGGTACCCGCGATCGGATGGTCGGGGTTGCACCTTGGACAGCGTGTCCAGGTTGACTGTCTGGGGGACAGGCCTTTACGGTGTGATTGCCGTGTGTTCTTACTTCGGTAGGTGGTACTAGCGTGGTTTGGTAGCTTCGACTGCGTGATCGAGGTCTGCCTTCTGGTAGTAGGAGTAGCTGTAGTGCCGAGTTTTTTTGACCGGCCACCGGTTTGCTGTTCCTACTGTAGTTGTAGCTCTCCTTTCCGCTACCGCCGTTGTTTCCGGTTGCGGTTCCGCGGGATCCCTGCTGAGTCTCTGTTCTGGAGACTCATTCCTACTTTTCAGGTGTAGCGGTTCTTCCTCGAGGTTCGAGGGTGCGGAGTGGAGGTTCTCAGTTGCCAACTTGCCGGGCCGAGTGTTCACTTGGCATGTGGTACGCTTTACTGCTTTAGACTGTACTTTCTGTTGGACTGGATTCTGTTGTAGTTGTTTATTTATTTCTGTTGTGTTGTCCTGCTTTCTTTCCTATTTCTTTGAGCCTCCACACTCCTTTTAGCCCTTCCGAGCCCTCCCGGCTCGTGGGCGGCGGTGCGAGTCTCGGGTTATCGGGCCTTCCCGGTAATTGGATTCTCGGGTCGTTACAGCTGGTATCAGAGCAGTGGTTGTGGACGTACATAGGAATTCAAAATATTGCAGTGATCAGAGTCCATAAGGCCCAGTACAGTCGGCAGCTGGCTTAGGGTTTTGTGTTCGCTTTCCGCCTTGTTTCTCGCTTGAGAGCTTGAGTGCGCTGTGCGACGCTGTGAAGGTGGTTGCTGTCCGCTGCTGTCGTGCCAGCATGGGGTCTAAGGATCGAGGTCGAGAGCCTTCTCCCTCATCGGTTGTGGCCCTGGTTGTGCTGCGTTGGGCAGAGGTTGCTGGCAGGCGTGAGCTCGCGGTGCTGCGTTCGAGGAACCTGCAGCGTGGTCAGGTGGCTGGTGCGGACTGTTCTTGGTTAAGTGGCCGTGAGCGTGCTCTGAGGGAGCTGCTGTCGGTTTTTGGTCACTCCAGCTTGAGGTTTGTCCAGCTCCTGAGGCGTTCTGATCGAGAAGTGTGCTCCGGTGAGCGGAATGTCTTCTCGGTGAGCTGCTGTTTCGTCGAGCCTGATGTCCTTGTCGTGCTCTGTGGCGTCAGAAATGACGTGTCGGTCCCGATTGTTTTATGGATTTCGAGGCAGGATTGGGCTGTGGTGTCCCAGTAAGTCTTTGCTCCTACGTTCTTGTCAGTGGATGGGTTGTGTTCACCCTGGAGTTGGCTTGAGATGTGAAGGCTCCGCGGCGAGTTCGAGACTCGAGGATGAGCATTGGCAGTTGCCGGTTATGGCTCGTGTTGCGGCTCTTGGCATGCCGTGTTGCAGTTCGAGGAATTGCAGCGGTGATGCATCGAGAGATGCTGTGATTGTGGTCCGATGTGACACTCGTCGAGTGTGTCGGAGGCGCTGACCTGATGGAAGCGATGGTTTTCCTTGGTGCTGGATGGTGCTGTTTCCAGCGTGCGCGAGGTTTGAGGTCAGGTCGAGCGTGGAGTCCTTCCGTTGGTCGGAAGTGCGTTTGGTCTCCCCTTTGGTTGGAGAGATTGTGTTGGGTTAAGGTTCGTCGTCTTGCATTGCGTGTTCGGATTGGTTGGCCTTGTATGCCATGAAGTCCGTGCGAGACGTGCTCCTTGTCTTGGCAGGGTGGTTGCCTGTGAGAAGTCGTGCCCATTCCCTTGTCGTGTGAGGGTGCTGGCGCTGTTCCGGAAGGACGAGTGCTGGTTGGGCGGTGTTTGCTTTCTCGGCTGTGCGCGCGGATCTGAGTGCGCAGCGGAAGCGTGGTGGGCTTGTGACCCACTAGTTCAGGATCGTAGCGTTGGTTGCTACGGGTGGATTCCTGAGTTCGCGTTCAGCATCGGAGGATGGGTTCCTCGGTGTGAAATGTGTTGTTGCCGTGCCGTTGCTCGTGGTATTATGGTTGTTGGCACTGGCAGGATGGAGTGTTGGGGAAAAGTGCTGACTAGTGCGCCACATGAGTACCCTGTTCCTGTGAAGGAAGCCGAGTCAGGCGTCGGTGTTGGACCTGGATGAGGTTGTTGAGGATGTCGCCTGACGGAGGTCGAGGACGTGTTGGTCAGAGTCGGTGGCTTGGCGCCCGACTTGTGTTCCCAATCGTGTCCTCAGTTGAGATCGTGCTTTGAGGATGTGGTCTCTGGCAGGCTATGGGTCCCGGTTGACGGCTATGAGTGGCTGATGAGCCTAACCGTGTGACCGACCACAACAGTGTCTGTTGGTTCTACGGTCTTGTCAGATTGTGGCGGTGAGATGGTTATTGCTTAGGGACCCGTGAGCACTGTTCAGGTGGTGTCCCGTGGCTCTGTGGTAAGGGCGGAATCGGTATTGGCGAGTGTCCACTTGCATTGATCGAAGGATTTGATGAGACCAGACGGATGAGTGACGCCTGTGGGCGGAGGCCTTTTGTGAGATGGGCGTCGGAGGATGGTCCTTGATAGGACGTTGGTGTCGCAATTGTTATCCCTGGTTTGGTGACCAGCGTGGGATGGTTCCCCTGTAAGTCTGAGTCCAGTGAGGTGATGACTGAAGACACCAGGATCCATCATTCGGTTTCGTTGTGCTCCCCGAGAGGGTCGAGTTGGAGCGATGTTCGAGCTCGGATGCGGTGTCCGAGAGGAGTGCTGCTCGAGATGCGGCTTCAGTCTGTGTGTGTGAGTCGACGGATGGCTTGCCGAGGTTTGGAATGTTTCCTTTGGACCCGGTCGAGGACCAGGAAAGAAGGAAGAAGCTGAGCAAGCGGAGGTTTCCCGTTGACGAGCAGTTAGTGACCAGTGGATGGTCTTTTCAGAGACAGAAGATGCTGGTTGTTGGGACTCGAGCGTGGCGAGAGCCGTGTGCCAGCGAGACCTTTGGTGGTTGTTTCTGTGATGTGCCTTTCCGGATGGGATCTGGGCTTTGTCGAAGTTTGTCTTCTGACGAGAGTTGGCATAGTGTTATGTCCGGCTTTCGGCTTGCCATGTGTGTGGTGTTTCTTGGTGCTGAGCCGATGTTCTAGTTGCGGTCTGTTGAGATGGCTGCCTGAGCCGGTGGAGGCTCTGTGTTGGTTGCTCCCTTGAGGAGGGTGTGCAACCTGTCAGCTGGCTGCGAAGCTGATGCGCGATTTGTCTGCCGACCATTGGATGAATCGGTAGCTGTTGTTCGTGTCGAGGGTTGTGATTCCTCGGTGAGCGAGATTGTGGCTGCGGTGCCATGGTTGATTCTCGCATTGTCTGAGGTGATGCCGGACTATGTCCTTTGGTATATGCCTGCTCTGTTGGCTAGTGTGCTCGACGCGAGGAGCGAGGTGTTGTTCGTGATTGTAAGTCAGGATGTGTCCCTCAGGATCGGTGTTTTGTGAGAATCGAAGTTTTCTGTGCTGGGGCTCTGACAGCATTGTCAGTTCGTTCAGTGTTCTTCCCCTGTGACTTCGTGCTTGGTCCTGAATTTCGAGGACGAAATTCCTTTAAGGGGGGAGGGCTGTAATGCCCCGGATTTTTCGGATATTTTTCGGATCAATGTAGTGGGTCTCGGAGTGTATTTTGTGCTTTACACGTGTTTTTTTCCTGATGTGCCTTCGGAACTCTTTGCAGGGCAAACCGTGGCGTTCTACGACTCCGGGACAGTACCACTGCGTTGTGTTCCTTTCGAGGATCGCAGAGGTAATTTTTCATAATTTTCTGAATTTATCAAATTTTCGGGTTTTCCTATATATACTAACCCTTTTCTCTCTCCCCCTCTCATTTCTCTCTTCCCTCCCTCTCTCTTCTCTCACACCCTCTTTCTCCCCTCTCTTCTCCGACGGCCGACGGAGCGAGGCGGGGGCGAGGTGGAGGTGGCGCGGGCGAGGATGCGGGCGAGGACAGGTGAGGATCGAGGCGGAGGAGGCGCGTGGAAGCATGGTGGCGCGATCGCGAGCCGGCGAGGGTTTCGCGGCGTTTTCTTCGTGGATCGGCGTCCACGACGCGTCGTTTCTTCGGTGGAGGTAGGGAGATGGACCCTCAGCCCGTGTACTTCCTTTCCCGCGAGTTTCGTAGGCCGTGGTGAGCCGAGCGGGCTAAACGGGGCGTTTTGGGCAAAATGCATGTTTTTAGGGTGTGAGCCCGATCTCCCGTTTTATGGTGTTTTTGGGCGATCCAGGGGGTTAGATGCATGCCTAGGGGCTTGGGGAAGGTTTCCCCTTTTGTTTCCCCTTCACCTGGGGGTGAACGGGGCGTGGAATGGTTTTTCCCGTGGTTTCCACCGTTTTCGGGCACGGACTGAGAACGCGCTGCCCCGACAGGGCGCGTTCATCGGAGAAGATGAACAGTAAGGTGGTTTGGGTCGCGCCTTACGGCCCCAGCGAGTTCTGGTTGTCGCGCTATAGGATCATAGCGCGACCTGGCCTGGTCGCGCTATGGTCATGTAGCGCGTTCGTGTTGAACGCGCGCCATGGTCGTGTAGCGCGTTTGTGTTGAACGCGCTAGACACGTATAGCGCGTTCTGGCTGAACGCGCTATGCACGTGTAGCGCGTTCTTGGAGGGACCAGCCGGGCTGCCCGGGGCGGGCAGTCTGCGGCTGATCGTGCTCCCCTTGGGCCGTGTGTGCCTTGGACACCCAGTGGAGTTCCGTGACCTTATTTTTGGGGTGTCTGGAGGTTCCATTTACCTCGTTTTACGTGCCCGTGCGCTTAAGGGTCCGGGTGACCTTTTAGCGTCCGTTCGCATTATGTTGGTCTCCAGTCGACCCGGTTGGGACCCAGTGGTCGACCTCCGGCCTTGTGAGTATCCTGGACACCCCATGGGTTCTGTGTCCTTGTTTGTGGGGTGTCGGGAGGGACCGTGTTACCTCGATTCGCGTGCCCATCGGTGTGGTGGGTCCGGGTGACCCCATGTATTCCGGGCTTTCGTGTTATGCTTGATCGAGTCACCGTGTGTCGGTGTGTGTGCGGTGGGGTCTCCCCCGTATATCGTGGGTTCCTTTGGAAGGCGATTCCCGTGTGGGCCATGTGTTTGGCCTTGGACTGCGAGTCCAGTTGTCCGGCCTGGGGCTGGAGGTTCCCCGCTTGTTTCAAGATGGGAAATCGTCGTGGCGGCTTGCGTGCTACCTTGGGAATCGTGCTTCTGTATTTTTTTCGTGTGGCCCGTGTGAGTGGCCTTAGTCCCTTGCGTTCCCTTCCCGAGGGAGTGGTCTTGGCGACTCGTGTGTTGTCTCGGTACTCGTGCTATCGTGATTTTAGACATAGAGATTGGACTAGATTGATGGCCTTGTGCTGTTGCGTGCAACGGTCTTGACCCCGAGTCTTGTGACTCAAGGACCATTGGCTGTAGTGCGTTTAGAGGACTGTCCAGAGTCTAGTGGCTTAGTGCCAGTTTTCTCGACTCTAGCGCACGGTGCGTGCGTGGCCGTGGACTGTGAGTCCCGTTTCTTCTCCGACTGTGGTCACCGTGCGACGGGGCCGGTACGTGGGGTGGTCCCCGTACGTCGTCGGATTCGGACGTTGTTTTCCGTTGAGTTGAGAGTCTACTCCTTTAGTGACCCTCCACTAGTCGTAGCCTACCAGTACGCGTGTGCTGGTCGCACCAGGGAGTGGTGTACGGGCTTACCCTGAGGACGGTTAGACTGGTTTCCGTCGGGCCCCTCGTCGTAGCCAGAGTCCGGCTGCGGGGGAAAACCAGTCAGAGGGCCAGACCTAGGATGCGTGGTCTGTGTGTGCACACGTGGTTAGGGACAGTGGACGCACGTCGACGGGCGTGACCCCAGCTAGTCACTTGTTTGTGGTTACTTGTACGGTGTTCGCGCCTCGGGTAGGACCTACCACGTCAGGCGGTTCACCTGCGGTGCGGTGTAAGACGTCAGGGGACGCTACTGGCTGTGCTTCTAGTGGGTGGTACTCCTGTCGAGTACGGAGTGACAGATTGTCAATTTCTGTGTCTTGACCTTCGGGTTTTCGGTCGTGTTGACCGTTGAGTTTCGGTTGGTTCGCCGTGATGCGTGTGTTGGTTTTCGCGTCATGAGATTAGTGCTAGTGGCTTTACCGAGGTTGGGTCTTGTTGTGCGGTACCCGCGATCGGATGGTCGAGGTTGCACCTTGGACAGCGTGTCCAGGTTGACTGTCTGGGGGACAGGCCTTTACGGTGTGATTGCCGTGTGTTCTTACTTCGGTAGGTGGTACTAGCGTGGTTTGGTAGCTTCGACTGCGTGATCGAGGTCTGCCTTCTGGCAGTAGGAGTAGCTGTAGTGCCGAGTTTTTTTGACCGGCCACCGGTTTGCTGTTCCTGCTGTAGTTGTAGCTCTCCTTTCCGCTACCGCCGTTGTTTCCGGTTGCGGTTCCGCGGGATCCCTGCTGAGTCTCTGTTCTGGAGACTCATTCCCTGCTTTTCAGGTGTAGCGGTTCTTCCTCGAGGTTCGAAGGTGCGGAGCGGAGGTTCTCAGTTGCCAACTTGCCGGGCCGAGTGTTCACTTGGCATGTGGTACGCTTTACTGCTTTAGGCTGTACTTTCTATTAGACTGGATTCTGTTGTAGTTGTTTATTTATTTCTGTTGTGTTGTCCTGCTTTCTTTCCTATTTCTTTGAGCCTCCACACTCCTTTTAGCCCTTCCGAGCCCTCCCGGCTCGTGGGCGGCGGTGCGAGTCTCGGGTTATCGGGCCTTCCCGGTAATTGGATTCTCAGGTCGTTACATATCGAGGGATGCGATGCCCCGGAAAGAAGTATGGAAGAAGATGATGGAAGAAAAAGAAGAGAATGAAGGACACGATGTCCTGGAGAAGCAGGAGGTGGAATCGGAAGAATGATGGAGGGTCCTAAGGTTCCGGGGGTGGATAGAAAGGGGCATGATACCCGGAAGGGATGTCCGGAGGTTCCGGAAGAATAGGATGGGAAGGGGCGTGATGTCCTGAGAGGTTCGGAAGTTCTGGAGGAGGAAGATAGAAAAGGGCGTGATGCCCTGGAAGAAAGTCCGGAGGTTCTGGAGGAGGAAGATAGAAAAAGGCGCGATGCCCTGGGAGGAGAGAAAGATTCGGAGGGAGCGGAGGTGAGGAGAGGCGCGATGCCCCAGAATAGATATCTAGAGGTTCCGGAGGAAGAAGATGGAAAGGGGCGCGATGCCCTGAGAGAGGGGATAGAACATCTGGAGGTTCCAGGGAAATAGCAGGAAAGGGGGCATGATGCCCCGGGAGAAGCAGAGAAGAAAAATCTAGAGGGACGCGATGCCCTAAGGAGAGTGGGTTAGAAGAGGAAGAAGGGTCCGGAGGTTCCGGCGGAATGAGATGGGAAGGGAAGTGATGCCCAAGGAGAATCAGTGAGAAGCTCGGAGAACCCTAGTGTGAGGGTGTAGGGGGGCGCGATGCCCAAAGAGGGAGGTCCGGAGGTTCCGGATGACTGAGACACCATGGGATGCGATGCCCCAGAAGAACAAGAGAGAAATCTGGGGAGTCCGGATGCAATAGTTGGAAAGGGGCGCGATGCCCTGGGAGAAGATCGGAGGGGGCGCAATGCCGAAGAAGTGTAAGGGGACCCGAAGATCCTGAAGATAGAGGCGAAAGAGATAGGAAACGTGGAGGATCCGGAGGTTCCGGAAGGCGGGGAAGATACGGGTTTGGAAACCCGGGGAAGAAGAAATGCAAATGCATGTGAATGCTATGCAACGGATGCGATGAATGCATGGGGTGCAATGAGCACAAAGAATGCATGGGACAAGAGGATGAGGTCCTCCTCCTCGCCCGACGGATGGCCCATAAAGAGGAATCGGTGATAGGCAAAAGTGTGGATGAAGTAGAATAGAAAATGGAGAGGGTAGCGGAAGGCCCCTTAGCGGAAGAATAACTGCCCGGCCATAATAATGAAAGCATACAACCAAGTGGCCCGTTGGATAAAGCAAAAGCCCATGACGAAGCTTCAACAATAAATGACAACTCTCTCGGATGGGAAGCGTCGTCACGCCCAAGGATTGTGGCGTATGAAGAGCGTTGAACAAAATGGGTGTTCGCCCTTTGTATGGAAGAATGTGTTCAAGATTGGAAAGTTGGAACAAGGGGTGACCTGCCCAGCCCTTGGGCATGGACTCATACGGCATCAAGTTTTGACAATCTCTCTCGGTGAGCAGCGACGGGGGCTTGGCCTCTTCAACCATCCTCGGCACAAAAACCCGGATCGACATCCGACAAATGAACTCTTGCATTTTAAATAGCATAGCCGTAGCCAAATCCTTCCTATCCGGCTCTCGATCATCTTCGGCACATGTGCTTGAAGAAATACACCCATCCCGAGTGGTAAATGGAGGGGAAGCGGAGGCGGAAGGCTCCATGGATGGTGGTGGTGTAATGGAAAGTGTTGGGGGAGACACGCCGAGCTTCTCCCCTTGCTCAGAAGCGGAAGGGATTGTCTCGGGTGCAAAAAGGGGTGGACCCTGCTCAGGATTAGTCATAGGTAAGGGTAAAGGGTTAAGTAGTGGAATAGGGGTAGTTGGGTTTGGTGTTATAGGGACAGCGGAGGGTCGAGGTGGCGGTAATGGGAAGTTAATTGAGAAAGGTTCGGTGATGGGCTCGGCGGAGGCCGATGGCATGGAGGCTAATGGTATAATGGGTGGAGGTTTAGTGGAAGGTTCGGCGGAGGCCGGTGCTGTGGAGGTTGATGAAGGTTCAACAGAGGCCAATGCTGTGGAGGTTGATGGCATAGTGGGAGATGTAACTTGAGGAGGTTTTGTACGTAGGAAATGTCGGATGGGGCGGAAAGTGTTAGAGGTAAGAGAAGACTCGTGATGCGTCGGTGCGGGTGATTGAACTATCGACCCATCGTCGTAACACTAATAAGTCTCAAAAGTGGGGGTTGGATTAAGGACGGTGGCTTCATCCTGAGCAGAAGTTCTTCTTATGGTAGTGAAGGGAGAGGAAAATGAAGGAAACTCGGAAGGGGTGCTTGTGGAGCTTCATCATGTGCCGTCTTGAATTCTTCAGTTGTCGGCTCTTCATTATTAGGCTCAAGTGGACACCGTGGTGAAGACGTGATAATGGGTGGTGAAATGTAATGGTATTGCGGATGATTTTGTGAGTGCGAGTGTGTATGCGTAAGCGGAGGCGGAAGGCCATGTGAATGAATGAGGTGAATGGGTGGGGGGTGGATGGTGTCCACTTGAGCGTTGAAATCCGCCGGCTCTTGCTTGCTTGAACTGCTAATGCCGTAATCGTCTCTCCTATCCTTCCAATCTTTCTCCATCTTTGTAATGTCGTTCAGGATCATGTGAAGGGGATTGATAGGAGGAGGAGGAGTAGGCCGTGGGCTCATAACCCTCTTTAGTTGTTCCTCCAATGAAGCGACTTTGTCAATGAGAACCTGTTGGAGGGGTGTAACTCGAGCAATGGAGGGCTGGCACGATGGCCTTGAAGGAGGGGCCGCATAAGAAGGCTGTGGAGGAGGGTTAATGGGCTGACCCATAGAAGAACCCGGACGGACTGGGTTGCAAGGAATAAATGGGCCCTGGGGCCGTGGTGGAGGAGGAATAGAAGGAGGTGGGTGATGGGCCACCCGAAGAGGGGTATGTGTGGAAGGAGAAGGAGATGGGTGATGGGCCACCCGAATGGGAGCATGAACACGCGAGGGAGGCGGGTTATGGGCCACCCGAATGGGAGTATAAGGAGGATGAGAAGAATGAGGTGCACCCTCAACAACGGCCTTAAGGGCCTGGATTTGTTTAGGGGTGAGATGATCTATAGCACGTAGGATCTGGGAGACCTTCTCATCGTCGGGAGGAGAAGTCCCCGAAGGAGTAGTGGCTCGCAACTGAGGCGAGGGACCATGAGATTGGAAATTGCCCATAGGTCGGGCAAAACCATAGGAAGGAGGACGTGGTCCCTTGGAAGAGTTGTGGTGAGAATTATGAAGTTGAGGGGAATAAGATGTGCTAGGTTGATCACCCTCATGAATATTAATTGAATTAAACATGTTGTTTTTCTTATCAAGGTAATCTATTATGCAAACAATTCAATGATATTAGCAAACAGAGGATTCTTGATTCCCTAGGGATCTCTGCCTCAAGTTCAATTGGTGCTCAGCTGAAAGCAATTAAATGGGTATCTCCCCCTTGGCCATTCTTAAAATTAAATACTGATGGGGCTTGCAAGTCCGATGGAACCTCTGGAGGAGGTGGTGTCATCAGAGATCATAATGGAAATGTCCTCCTAGCATTCTCCCACTTCTATAGTCAGGCCAACAGCCTGGTAGCAGAGGCAAGAGCTCTTATTGATGGAATTCATTATTTGCATACTATTTCAGACCACCCAGCTTATATTGAATGTGATTCCCAAGTTATTGTTCGAGTTATTAACAAGGATTACCAATGTCCATGGTCAATTCTTTCTTATGCAAGAGACATCTGGAGATCTACTACTCAATTTGACAAGATTGTTCACACTTATAGAGAAGGAAATAAAGTAGCGGATCTACTGGCCTCCTTAGCCTGCTCCTCCAAATGTAATGTTTTTCTCTCCTACAATGAATTACCCCCTATTATAAAGGGAGAGGCTCGAATGGATAAGCTGGGTATGTCCAACATCCGACAGATGTAATCTTTATTCATCCTATTCAGTAATAAAATTCACCCCTAGTGGCTGATGGCCCCCCCCATCTGCCCCAGGTAGGGCTTTTTGGATTAAAAAAAAAATAATTCAATGTGCAATCAAAACAATTCACAGAGATAGCAAACAAGTTGGAATGGTTACCCTTGATTTCTTTTATTTGAACCTTGGTGGATTAAGGATTTTCAATAAAGTTGAGGTGATCCACTCAAGGTTATGAACCTAGTTTCAAATGTTATTTTCTCCAGTGCCAACTAGGTTAATTCTCACCACATATAGGCCAACTAAACTCAGGGACTTCAAAAGGTACAACCTGCCCAAGCGTCCGTGAGGGAATCCACGGGTGCGGGGACTTATGGAGGCCTTGGTTTAGGAATTCCCGATCCAAAGAGACGGAATGCTCAATGAAGGGTCCTTCCTTAACCAAGAGAGGGGTATGACTCCTAAAAAGTGTAGGGAGAGGAGGTCTCCCAAACCAATGCAATATGGATGCTAACGCAATAGAAGAAAAGAATCATACAGGATGATATGATGTAAATATGGTGAAGAGAGAAACTAAAACAAACAGAACAAAATGACATGCACTAATGCCAACAGTGGATGCAATGTAATGTGACAAAGAATGTAGGGATAACGGACACGTGATATGCAATGATGTGAATATAGTGTGCAACAGAAAACACACTATTCGTGACTATGTCAACTAATGTGATATGTAGCAAATGCACAACAAGACATACAAAGTGATATGCAATCGGAGAATGCAACAGAGAAAGCGAACTTGCAGAAAACGCAACAGGATATAGGATGCATCAGGTTTTGTTTTTTAAATGATGACACACACCCACACACGGTAAATGCTGCTGCACAAATAATGATAGGATAGAATGGACAGCAGGGATAGTGTATGCAACAATTCTAAGCTCTCAGAATGTGATTATAATACCCAATAAAATGCGCACAGAGAATGACTATCATGAGTACAGAGAATGCAAACGGACGTGCAACAAGGTGACTATGATTACAAATATGCAACCAGTGAGCATGATATCATGCTAATAGGGAGTGAAGCACAGGATACTCACCAGAGAATGCAACCTGAACATGGCATGCAACAAAAAATGAGGATGAACATGGAACAAAGAGAATGTCGAATGAATATGCAACAGGTGTGGAAACGAACAGAGAATTGGCGTCTGGTATATTGGGCGCTAATTTTAATTAGCGTCCACAATACTGGATGCGGATTATTTTTCCTCTTTTTTTTACAGGATATCAAAAGTGGAATGTCAAATAGCTCTATAAATTTGCAATCACGTGAGGAAATGGAAAGAAAAGAGTGCTCGTAGAGCACTAATGGGAGATGCACCGTGGGTGCAAACCGGAGACGGCACACGTGGATGCCCGATGGAGAGGGTAACCAAAAGAAAAAACGGTAGGACGTCCCACCGTGATCGCCAATTTATAGATCTAATTAAAAATCTACTAATAAATAAATAAATAAATAAATGCATAGCGTAGGATGCTAATGGAGGGTGATCGTCAGAGGGGTTACCTCGAAAGATATGGGGAGATTGTGGGTGACTTCCTTCTCGTCCTATCAGCCGGCCGAAGGAGAGAGTTCCTCTTTAAATTACCCTTGCAAAGATGAACACCAAAAAGTAGGAATTAGAATCCAAGTGTAGTATCAAACTCTAAATGAAATATATGACGTGAATGGCATGGAGGTGAACACACATGTTGGCGCTTTGGCCTTTAAACCCCATGCGAAGGGTAGGGAAGATATGATATGGAAATAAAAGGGGAGATGTGCAAGCGTTGCACTGGGGGAGCTCTCAATGTGATTGAGATAGGGTGATAAGATGATGAAAACAATGCATGCATGCAGAAGAACTAATGCAGTAGAAGAACAGAGAAAAGAAAAATGAAATAGAAGAAGCCTGTGGGGATTATTCTCCTGTCTGTGGCGTTGGATGGGTGTTCGGGAGAAAGCCTCTGGCGAGATAAAGCTTTGTGCGTAGAGAAGACTTCTCCTGAGCCTTAGAACTGGCAGCACCTCCCCTTTTGTAAAGAAGTCGGCCTCTCTTCGCAGAGAGCAGCCGTAGTATTTATAGGGAAAACGAAGGGTGTTGATTCGGGAAAGATTCTTCATGGAAGGATAAGAATAAGGAAATAATCCTCTCAGCTTGGAAAGCCATCGGGAGACTTACCCAATCAAATCGGTCAGCAAAACGAGGAAAGAAAGGACTGCAAACGAGTTTGGAAATCTCAGGAAAATGGCGTCGGACACCCTGGACGCTATTTGAATGGGCGTCGTCCACGGGCGACGCTAATTAAAAATACCCAAAATCCCCAATTAAAAATATTTAAAAAGAAAAGAATTGGCATCATACCATGCGGATGACAATTAAATTTACCTATAATTAAAAAATAAAAAAATAAAAAAATTAAAAAAAATAATAGAATTAGCGTCTTACCAGGTAGACACCAATTGAAAAATATGAATTTTTAAAAAAAATAAAAAAAATAAAAAAAGAATTGGCATCCTCTTAAGAAGACACCAATTGAAAAATATGATTTTTTTAAAAAAATAAAAAAGAATTGGCGTCTTCCTAAGTAGACACTAATTTAAAAAAAATCTGAAAAATTAGAAAAAATCCATAAAAATCTCAAAAAATTTCAGAAAATTCTAAAAAATTCCAAAGAATAGGAAAAATTAGAAAAGGGCTAAAAACCCAAGAAACATATAGAAAATCACTCGAATAAGCCAATTTGAGGGTCAAATTGGGGCGTTATAAGGTAATATGAAATGCACTCACAATGATGTTAATTTTGGCGTATTTACAATCCCTAGCATGGTCACGGCGCTGCATGTTCAGGAGAATGTGGTTCATAGTGTGAAAGGCCTCACGTGAATCTTCATGGCTTTGGGTGAGGGTGGTCATGTTGGTGGAGAAAGTATGCACCTGAGTGGCTAAGGTGTCCAAAGCCGTGGAGAAGGAATCTGGATGATGGGTCAGAGATTGCAGCATGGTGTCCATGGTTGCTATGTTATCTCCAAAGGTAGAGAGTTGTTCCCCAAAAGTATCTGCCCGAGTCTCCAGCCCAGTAAACCGCCTGTCAAAAGTCTCATAGTCTACCCAAGAGTGCTGTCCGACCCCCTGAGTAGAAGACTCCCCATGAAAGAACTATGGTGGAGGAGGCATCTCGAGATCCATATGGTGAGGTGAAGGTAGAGGAGGCTGATCCTCTGCCTAGACTGGAGGGGGGAGTTCCCCTTGAGTCTGCTACTGCTCCTGTTCTTGTTCTCCTTCATTGACTGCATCTTCCCCATAAACGGGCACATCCCGGTGTAACTCACCATCGGGACTATAATAATATCCAAAATCTGTAAAAATCTTATGCTCATTATATATATCATCTGGTCGAACATAAATGAACTGTTCATCTGCCAAATTGATCCCAACCTATATGAATATGTCGATCAACTGTGAAGCATAGGGCAAGGATCTCCGCAAATAGGTTCGGCAGGTTCCAATCAGATTCGTCATGAGGCGACCCATGTTGACTTGAATCCCATTCATAACATTGTAAAATAGAAACCTGTGAACCTCTGTCACTTCATTTCTACTGCCACTCTTTGGATAAATGAGGGAGGTAAACATATGGTGCAATATACGCTGCAATGGTGGAAAATGATTTACATTCAATGTGATTAAGTTGCTGACACCATGAACATAATCACAACTGGTCATAGCAAGAAAAGTTTCCGCAACAATACCATGACCAAAAACCATCTCGGCTCCTCTAGCCGACACTCCTAAGGCATGCTCAAACAGATCCGGAGTAATATGAAGCTCAACACATTGAACAACTTTATATAATTCCTTATTTCTTTCGACTAAATTTCCATAAAACCGCTGCACTAGATTGGGGTAATATCGAGTATATCTAGTGACAAAATCAATCCAACTAGGTTGAATCTCAAAGACAGCACATAAATCGGGTAAAATCTCATTCACCTCATTGAAGTCGACCAAACAAGAGTCGATAATGGGCCGTGGAGGCAACCGAGGTGCTCGAGGAGATGCGGGAGCCCACTGTGGTGGATGAGCCGGGGCCTCTCGTCTCTGACCACTGGGTTCCCAATTACGGGATGATTATTGGGACGCGGCATGAGAGACCACACTTCGTTTCTTTCGAACTGGTGTAGCTCTTCATGCATAGTCTGAATCCATGATTCATTTTGAAGAGCTTCATGAATATCATTAGGCTCTTCTTGTGAAATAAAGGCCATCAAATCCTCTTCTTCTATTTTCCTTAATGAAGATCTAGTTCTTACCCCATCTTCAGGATTACCTATGATGTTTTCAGCGGGGTGATCTTTTAAGAACGTGGAGGAACTTGGCTTATCGGGGTGCTGCACTTGCTGTTCTTGAAGTGTTTCTATTGATGGATCTTCATCCTTTTCACTCTTACTCGAGGTCCCTTCAGTTGGTTCATCTTTAACCTCAGATATTCCAGCATCATTTGATTGTATAGGAGCTTCATCTGCATCCAAGGTAGAAGAAATTTGATTTGTCAGTTTTAATTCAGATTCATCAAAAATGACGTGATGACTTTCTTCAACAGCCAAAGTCCTTTTATTGAATAACCGGTAAGCTGTAGAATTTGATGCATAACCTAGGAAGATTCCTTTGTCACTCTTTTCATCAAACTTACCTAGGTAGGACTTACTGTTATTCAGGATGAAGCATGGGCACCCAAAGGGTTTTAGATAGGAAATGTTTAGTTTCTTATCCTTATAGATCTCATATGGGATTTTCTTCAAAATGGGCCTTACCATTGCCCTGTTGATGATGTAGCATGCTGTACTTACCGCCTCAGCCCAAAAGTATTTGGGTAGGGAGTTCTCACTCAACATGGTCCGTGCCATGTCTATCAAGGTCCTATTTTTCCTCTCCACTACTCCATTTTGTTGAGGCATCCTGAGTGATGAGAAGTTGTGCGTATATCCTTGCTCCTGACTGTAGACACGCTATTCCTGACATCACTTTGAGAAAATCTCATATTACTATATGACGCCCCGCAGTGGCTTTCGCATTTTGAATCACTTGAGTGCTTCCCATTCTTGGGTCTTCTCTCATCATTTGAGTGTGTAATGTGACGCCCCCGCAGCATCCGGAAACAGCCTCGTCACGGAAATCATGCAGCATACGGATGACATCACCACCGATCGGACGCATCAGAAGATTCCAGAGACAGAAAATATCTGACGGACGGTTGTCGACGCCCTTTCGGGGAAATCCGGGGGTCTTCATGGAGGCGTCCAGTCCCTAAGACGCCTCCATGAGTTTATATATAAAAAAAATAGAAAAAAATAAATAAAAAAATCAAAATCATGAAGGCGTCCACTTGACTGGATGTCTTCATGAATAACAAAAAATAAAAAATGAAAATAATAAATAAAAAAATAAAATTCTTGAAGGCGTCCAGGGCTTTGGACGCCTCCTTTTGAGGCGTCCAGATGCCTGGACGCCTTCATTATCCGCCTCACAAGCGCCCCCGATCCGCCGATTGATCTGTCGTTTCGAAAAAATACAAAACCTTTGAGGCGTCCAGGTGCCTGGACGCCTTCAATCTCCAACATCCGGACAAATCGACTCGCCGCTCAATTTGACGTTGTGCAAAAATCCAAGAATGTGAAGACGTCTTGCCAATCAGACGCGCCCACTCGTGAGTCACGGACGCCCATCAAAACCACGTGTGGTACCATACCGTGTGCGACTTTCGGCGGAATTCCGGTGAGCTTTTATGAAGGCGTCCAGTCTCCTGGACGCCTTCATAAAAAGTTAAAATAAAAAAAATAAAAAAATATTAATTTATTGATGGAGGCGTCCTGGGTCCTGGACGCCTCCATCCTCCGACTCTCTATAAATAGCAGACCCCCCCTCCGTCCGAGGGAGAGCTTCTAAGAGGTCCGACAGGCTGCCGGATCTCATTTCTAACCCGTGGGTCTTTTACATGGGGAGGTTCTATCGGATTCTCGGGTGCCCGCGCTCGCAGGAGGAAGGCCGTCTTCGTCTACCGTGCTTCCACGCCGTCCCTACGCTGCCGAAGCTCCGCCGGATTTCGCCATTGGCACATCCAATAAGTCAATCCTTTCCTTTTCTTCGTAGTTCTTTTACATTCATCATCTCGCATCCTCAATCTCCCTTTATAAGGGAGCCTTCTTTTATATACCTCTTTGCATAATTTCATTCATCATTGCATTTTCTTCCTACTCGTGTCCGAGAGGGGTTTAAAATCACACCAACCAGGTTTGTGTCCTGCCACGATTTCATTACTTTTATTGCAAAAGATTGATACTACACTGCCATTTTCTAATTCTGTTTATCTACTGTCTGTTGTTTTGCAAGGGTAACTGAAGAAAGCCCTCTCCGTCGACCGACCGAAGGGGGAGGAAGAAGCAACCCGCCACTTCCTGCTAGTGAGGTAGGTGCGATCACTCGTTATTTTTGGGGTCCTCGACCCCTGGCAATCACATCATAGTCTCGAGGCCGCGGCGAGTAATTTCCCGCAATGGCTGTTTGAATTCTGTCTGCTCCTTGTTATATCTTGAACTGCTCTTATACCTGCCATATTCTCGAGGCCGCGGCGAGTCACTTCCCGCAATGGCCGTTTAAATTCTGTCATTTATACCCTGTTATATCTCTATTCTGCTATATTCTCGAGGCCGCGGCGAGTCACTTCCCGCAATGGCCGTTTGAATTCTGCTTCTTTTTATATCTTGTCATATCTCTATTCTGCTATACTCTCGAGACCGCGGCGAGTCACTTCTCACAATGGCCGTTTGAATTCTGTCTGCTCCTTGTTATATCTTGAACTGCTTCCATATCTGCTATAATCTCGAGGCCGCGGTGTGTCACTTCCCGCAATGGCCGTTTCAATTCTTGCTATTTAATTTCTGCACCATTCCCATCCCCCGAGGCCACGGCGAGTCACTTCCCGCTATGGCCGTTTAACCCCCATATCTTGCTATATCGCATCTATCCCGCACGCCCTGCTGGAGCAATCTCCCGTGGTGGCCTCTTCTCTCCTCTTCCCGTGTTGCAGCAAAACAAAATGAGCCCGCGCACTCCGCATCATTTCTCAACCGCGTGACGTCGCTCACAGATTGGCGATCATGGTGGGACTTCTGGTTGCTTTCTTTCAGTTACCCTTGCAGTTTCTTATAATTTTCTTTATTGTCTCTTGCGTGTTGTGATATCTTGATTGTTTCATTGTTCTGTTGCGCTCCATATATCTGTCAGCATTTCATTGCATACATCCATCCCTCTTTTCTATTCTTTTTCATTTTTTTCTAAGGATCACCCTCTCTCGGTGAAGGAAGGACTCTCCGTTCGGGAATTCCTCTCGACGGACTAGAATCTCCTCCACTGGGACCTCCGTAAGTCCCCGACATCGAAGAATCTCCTCTTCGTTCACTGGGCTGGTTGTACCATTGAAGTTCCCCAGAGTTAGTCGACCCATTCGTGGTGAGACGAGAGTCCCTAGCTGACACGGCGGTGAAATAAAAATGAACTAGGGTCCCTATTTTGTGAGAACTTTAGATCTAATTAAAAACACAAAAAAAATCATCAAAATCAAAACACAAAAAAAGAGGCGTAAAGGCATTCACTTGTTTGATAATCTTTGCTATTTGCTTGCCGATGTATGTTTTTGCGTTCCGAAAAAACTCTGAGCATGGCTCACGAGTCTTTTGAGGAGAACCACCCTGGTCGTGGTGAGTCAGTCGAGCCGCGAGTCCATGCTATGGACTCGGATCCTTCCCATGAGCCCTCACGTGAGGTGCAGGTTACCGCAGGGGACACATCCCCACCATAGGACATCTCCTCCGTGCTAGGTGTCCTCGCCAACACGGAGCTTACCTCTGAGCAGCTCCGGGCCTTCCAGACCATTCTGAAAGGAAAGTCTGTTTCTCCTGCACCCCAGGAGTCAACCCCAGCCATCGCACCCGTCCAAGAATCGGTGTAGGTCATCCCATCTCCTTCACTAGCGCAAGCCATCCAGTCTCCCTCGCTTCAAGGGTAGGCGAGTCAACAACCACCCTCATTCCAATTCCCTTCACAATCTCAAACCCCCGCTGTTCCCCACATACCGCTCCAGTCGGGGCCAATTGCCAGCTGCCTGGCAGCTCCCTCTCATTCGGGGTTTCCCCCTCAAGTCGCCGGGAGATATTTTCCTCCCCAGTGGCAGGTGCCACCTTCACTTCCCGAGGAGCTCGCCCAATCGCTCCTCAACAGGTTCAATAGAATGGACAAACAATTTTAAAATTTGAAAAAAATGGTGGACGTGAAATCCACCCCGGAGGTTACTTTGCCAATCCTTCCGGTCATCCATCTTCCTCCCTCCGAAATGCCCACGTACCGCAGGTACAATGGCACTGGCAACCCCTTTATTCACCTCAAGAACTTCATGTATGAGTCCTCCTATTGGCAAAATGATCAGAGATCCCTGGCATACCTCTTTCGGAGGTCATTGGATGGTCCTGCGCTAGAGTGGTTCTATTCTTTGGAGCTCGGCGAGGCCGAAAATTTTGAAATAGTCCAGAGAAGATTTTTACAAAAGTATCGGGATAGGGTCGGTCCCTCTCTTTCCATTACCGACCTAGTGGCCGAGAAAATGAAGCCCGACGAAGATTTCGTCCGTTATGCTGATAGATGGAGGTCTCTGGCAGAAAGGATAAGGGATACCCTCTTAGAGCCCGAACAAGTGAAGATGATTGTGTCCAATGTAACCCCACAGTTCAGGCATGTCCTAGCCTTGAACAAGTTGGCCACAATGGAAGAGCTCAATGAGAGGGCCCGGTATATCCAAACCCAGTTAAAAGATTCCCCTATCATACACATGTTTGAGCCACCAAAGCCCAAGATAGTCAGAAAGACAGGCACTGGTGTCCCGAGTGGAGTGACAGAAGGAGTCGTAACAAATGAGCAAGTGAGTGCAGTCAACAATGCCAACTATGCAGCCAACCCAAGGTTCCCACAAATGCCTCGACTTCCTCTCCAGCAAGGTCCTTTTCCCTCTCGTCCTACACCCCAAAACAATCCACCCCAGAACAACATGCCTCCACCATTTCACCCCCAACAACAACCCCAACCCCAGCAACAACAACCACCACCTCCATACCACCAAGTTCCACCCCCAGGGAATTATGGACCCTCACAGCAACAAAGGAGACCAATCGGCCCCAAGAGAGCCCATTACCCACCGTTGCCAGAAACCTTAGTAGATATTTTCAATGCCCTCATGGCCTCAAATACACTCGTCTTACCTAGGGAGAGGCTCACATGGCCCCCGAATGTCGACACTTCTAGATACTGTGTCTACCACAGGCAGCCAGGACACACAATAGAGAATTATTTTCACTTTAAGGACTACATCTATGATATGAATGATGAGAATAGGATTGACTGGGATGAAATGAGGCGATACGTCACCGCTCTCAAAGCCAGGAGACCCCCTCCTAGACCACAGTTCCAACAGCAACATCAGTTACAACAGCAGCAGTTACAACAGCAGCAACAACCACAGCAACAGCAACAGCCTCAGCAGGCACAACAACAACAACAACCCAACATGGGTATAATTCAGAATCCATTGCCGGAGCACCAACAGCCCAATCACCAGGTCAACCCCATCTCCTCCTTCCCGGAAGTCGGGAGAGAGCAGGTGTGGCACCCAGAAAGTACCTCTATTCTTTCTACCGCCAACCCTATCGTCATGCAGCCCCCTCGCCTTGCCCGGGTAGCACCTCTCTCTCATCAATCCGCATCAGTACCGCCTTCACCATTTCCACTGCCATCACGTCCTCTCATTCGCACCCCAATGACCTATCAGCCAACACCCTCCGCTACGCCCCCACACCCTCTCATCTTCTCTCACTCCTCTATTTTGCCGTCCACCTCAACCCCTATGCCTTCCAAACCTCTCATCATCTGTCAACCATACCTGACCCCGCCTATCTCCACAATACCATCACCAATGCCTTCAAAACCACTCATCACCCACCATCCCTCTCAAAATCATTACCCGCCTCAAGCCTTATCCACTTCCACTTTGCCTCCACCACTACCTTCCAAACCCCTTATCCCTCATCGCCCATATGATATCCCCTCTACCTCCACCATGCCTCCACTGAACAAACCTCTCATCAGAATCCCTGCTCCCATTGCTACTCCAGCTTCGTCAACCATTCCTCCACCACTACCCCTCAAACCTCTGTTAAAACCCACAGCTACCCCCACAGAGGTACAAAAGTCGCAGGCAATGGTGCTCCGGAGTGGAAGGATTTTCACAGGGTCTTCCCCCAGAACAGTCAGAACCCCGAGCAGTCTCATCCAGAGAACGACGATGGAGAACAGCCAGAAAAATCTATCCCTGGAACACAGTATGATTTGTTGAAACACTTGGACAAGACACCTGCTCGGATCTCCATCCTCGAGCTGCTTCAAAGGTCCACGTCCCATCAGGCGGCCTTGATGGAATATCTTCAAAAGGTCATGGTGAATGAAGACCTCCCCGTAGAGAAAATTTCAACCGTCCTGACACCAACAGACACACAACCGGCCATCATGTTTCACAACTACGAGCTCGCTCCCAAGGAAGCTCGAAAATATGCGTTGTGCATTGCAATAAAAATCAATGGAGTCTCCATAAACCCGTGCCTTGTAGACACGGGTGCGTCCATAAATGTGATCTCCATGAGCACCCTTCAGTTGTGTGGGGTCGACGAGGAACAGATAAGACCTTCTCGATCACAGTCACAGCTTATGACAATAGCAAAAGGCCGCCACAAGGGATGATTATCCTGAAAGCGGAGCTAGGCCCTGTGTCAGTCTCCACGGAATTCCACGTCCTTGACATGGACCCCACATTCAAGGCCATACTGGGTCGCCCCTACATTGAAGCCATGGATGCTGTGCCTTCCACCAACCATCAGTGCTTAAAGTTTCCTTACAATGGGAGAATTATTAAAGTGGTCAATACACCTGTCCTTCACATAGTAGATGCTATCAACACCTCTCTGCCCTCTGTTTGACCGTCTCATCGGCCCATAATGTCGCTGCTGGATGTGGGTGATTCATCTCACACTCCGCTAGCACCAAAGAGGCCGATCAAGGCGACAACGCCATGTCTCCCTTTTCATTCCAAAGGTTGGGAGATTATGAAGAATATCGGCTATCAACAGGGCAAAGGTCTGGGCGCGCAACTACAAGGTAGGCTGAAACCACCGAAGGAGATCAGGCCGAACCGCAGGTTTGGCCTAGGCTTCAAAGGACCACTCAAGGCGGATTGGAAGCCTCTCACGTGGACCCTATCAAACCACTTCAACAAAGGGCCCGTTATTCAGATGGAGGATTACCAGCAAGAAGCACATGGGGGATCACATGCTGTATATTTGGCTGAAAAATATCCGAGGATCACCAAAAGAGGAAAGATCAAAGATCCAGAATGCGAATGGGACAAGTGGTTTGATATACGGGATATTTCCGTTGCACTGGAAAGGATGTTCTCGCCTCCCCATTTTGAAGGACCGCCATTGATCTCCGAAATGCCAGAGAATATCACTACTGTTGCCAAGGTTCCAAACTATCCTCGTCCTCGCCAGAAGGACTCTGTCACCGGCGGATCTTTATCCATCATCAACATTGCCATCGACGGCTCATTAGCCGCCGTCTTCTCCATTCACTCATCTCAGCCTTTGCTGATGTCTTCTTCCTGGGCCAGACGATTGTCTGATGATCTTCCCAGGTCCCCTTCTCTACTCACCTACCTGCGCGGGTTTCTCAACTCGTGCCAGGTTTTCAATCATGATCTACTCTACGAGCCTCCCAATCCTTTAGCTATAACCACTTTTCGCTCTCCTTCGATTTCTTTTCATTGTTTTGTCATGAAAAATGAAAACGAAAAAAAAACGTCAATTTTCAAACTCCTCAACAACACATCATTATTGAGGAAACCTCCTACATCTCCCACGAGTGCGTCCCGCCCTGCGGGCCACTCATCCAAGGTCCCATGAGTGACCTTTTCTACCCCTCATCTTAGGGGTCTTTCTCTGTACATTCTTTACCATCCCCCTCAACCTTTTCTCCTTCTATAAATAATGTGAGTCAAACTAGGGATAATAAGTCAAGGGTAGTATCCAAAAAAAAAATCCAAGGGTAGGCAGATCCCTCGTCGATTCCTTCTCGATTTAGCCACTAGGTGTCAAGCCCTTCTATCCATCCCTCAGTTGCTAGAAAATCCCATCCAGCTACCGGAGATAGAGTGTGAGCGCAACTGCACAGTTGATGAAGGATATGGGGTTTATGAAATCACTGATGAAGAATACCCTTTTGAAGAAGGGGATGAAGAATATGAAGATGCGGCTGGCGCATATGCTAGTGGAATAAGAAGATTCGACGAGCCTTCAGCCGCCGTAGAAGAGTCCACCAAAGAAGTCAACTTGGGAACTAAGGAAGACCCTAGGATCATCCTCATAAGTGACAATCTACCACCCTCTGAAGAAGAGGCATTGATCGAAGTTCTTAAAGAGTATAAGGACACGTTTGCATGGAGCTACGAGGATATGCCGGGTCTAGATTCAACCTTGGTCGAACACCGTTTAACTCTAAAACCAGGGTCCGTCTCGGTAAAACAAAGGTTAAGGCGTTTCCAACCTCAAATGGCCTTGAAAATGAAAGAAGAGGTCGACAAGCTCCATAAAGCCAGGTTTATTAGAGTCGTCTTTTATCCTCAATGGGTGGCAAACATTGTCTCGGTCATGAAGAAAGATGGGAAAGTCAGGATTTGCATCGACTTCCGGGACCTTAACCGCGCGTGTCCAAAGGATGATTTTCCCTTGCCTCATATTGATGTGTTAATCGATAACACAGCATGATATGAAACCCTCTCATTTATGGATGGATTTTCAGGATATAATCAAATCCGTTTGGCAGAAGAAGATCAGGAGAAGACGTCATTCACTACACGATGGGGAACATATTGTTACGTGGTCATGCCGTTTGGGTTAAAAAATGCTGGAGCTACTTACCAAAGAGCTATGATGGCCATATTTCATGACATGATGCATATATATCTGGAGGTGTATGTGGATGATTTATTGGTGAAATCAAGGACCAGGATGGAACATCCAAGGGTTTTGGCTAAGGTCTTACAGAGATCAAGGGAGTTCCAATTAAAAATGAATCCAAAAAAGTGTGTGTTTGGTGTATCATCGGGCAAATTACTGGGCTTCATTGTGAGCAAAAGGGGGATCGAGATAGATCCTAACAAAGCTAAAGCCATCAGGGACATACCACCTCCCAAAAATTTGAGGGAAATCTGAGGTTTAATTGGGAGGCTGTAATTCATCCGTCGGTTTGTGTCTCAGCACTCGCAAAGGTGTAGACCTTTCTATGAGTTGACCAAGCCGAGAGTAGAATTCCATTGAGATTCTAAATGCCAAAAAGCTTTTGAAGGGTTAAAGGAATATCTGTCTAGTCCACCCGTTCTCATTCCACCCAAACCAGAAAAACCTCT
This sequence comes from Amorphophallus konjac, assembly GCA_022559845.1. NCBI lineage: Eukaryota > Viridiplantae > Streptophyta > Magnoliopsida > Alismatales > Araceae > Amorphophallus > Amorphophallus konjac. The sequence continues at coordinate 331,627,551 of CM040122.1, read as the reverse complement.
GATCCTTTACATCTCAGTCTTGGATGACTCCGTGGGAGCCATCCTCGCGCAAGCCGATGAAGAAGGCAAGGAACGGGTAACCTATTACTTGTCCAAACTCCTCAATCCCTACGAGCAGAAGTACACGGCTATGGAGAAAACCTGTGCTGCCCTCGTTTGGGTAGTACAGAAGTTAAAGCATTACTTTCTAGCTAATGAAGTCCATTTGATTGCTCGCATGAACCCCATCAAGTTTCTCTTGGAGAAATCTATCCTCACTGATAGGCTAGCACGCTGGCAGACTTTCCTCTCCCAGTTTGACATCACCTACATTCAGCAAAAGGTAATTAAAGGCTATGCTATAGCCGAGCATCTCGCTCATCATCCTCTCCCCAAATTCGATCCTGTCTAGTCAGAGTTTCCAGATGAGGAACTAATGACCATCAACCAATCAGATGATTACATATGGACGTTACATTTTGATGGAGCTCTGAATTCCCAAGGGAAAGGAATTGGCATTGCCCTCCTGTCGCCTGAAGGCCTTACATTCCCACTGGCATACCAGCTCAAATTCCATGTTACCAATAATATAGCTGAATATGAAGCTCTTCTAGCTGGCCTGGAACCCGCTCATTCTTTTTGTATCACCGAATTGCGAGTCGTAGGTGATAGTCAACTCATTCTTCGCTAGGTGCTCACCAAATATCGCACCCGCGATCCCAAGCTCAAGCCATACCAAGAACTCACTGCTGCCTTTGCCAAGCTGTTCACCAAATTGATCTTTGTCCATGTCCCTCATCATCAGAATATTCTGGCCGATGCCCTCGCCTCGTTGGCATCATCTTTAAGGTTCCCTCTAGGAAGATGGTTTGATTCCATTTCCATCTACAAGCGTCACGCCCCTGCAATCGATGACGCTTCCTACGTAGATATCAAGGATAGGATAGCAAGGAAGGCCCTATAGGAAGAAATCCTTGAGAAGAGGGAAATCATATTGGCAGAATTTGAAGAAGAACTGGCCGACGAGGAGAAACTTTGGTTCTACAAAATTGTCAAGTATTGCAAAGATCAGTCTTACCCTGAAGGAGCCACCACGGAGGATAAGAAAGTCATGAGAAGGGTGGCTCAGAAATACACATTGGTTGGAGGTCTACTGTACAAGAGAAGCCTTACAGGTGTTCTACTAAGATGTCTTGATGACGATGAGGTTTGGAAATGTGTATAGGAAGTACACTCAGGTGTATGCGGTGGCCATGTAAATAGCCAAATGCTCGCTAAGAAGATCGTTCGGCAAGGCTTTTACTGGCCCACTATGGAAGATGATTGTGCTATTTATGTCCGTAGATGTGTCAAGTGTCAGCTTCACGCTGACAAAATTCATTCACCATCTTCCTCACTTCATCCAATATCCTCCCCATGGCCTTTCTACATGTGGGCATTCGACATCATTGGTCCTCTAGGTGATCCCAATTCCCTCACCAAACAGAAATCTTTCATCCTCACTGCGACAGAGTACTTCACCAAATGGGTCAAAGCCGAAGCTTACGCGGAAATCAAGGCATCAACAGTCTAAAAATTTATCATGAGGAACATCCTCGCCAAGTTCGGCGTCCCAAGCACAATCGTCACCGACAATGGGCCACAGTTCATTTCTCAGGACCTTCAGGACCTCTGCAAAAGGTACGCAATTGCATTGCATCATTCATCACCTTATTACCCACAAGGTAATGGCCAAGCAGAGGCCACCAACAAGACATTGATCAAAATCATAAGGAAAACCTGCGAGTCTAGTAATCAGACTGGCCAGAAAAGCTTATCGAAGCTCTATGGGCATATCGCACCTCAATCCGTACCCCCACCGGGCAAATTCCGTTTGCCCTGACTTATGGTATGGAAGCGGTAGTCCCGTACGAGACTCTGATCCCTTCTCTTAGAGTATAATTGGATGATGAATTTCCCCTCGACGAACGTCGTAATTCACTCCTTGCCCAGTTGGAACTCTTAGATGAGAAGCGGCTGGCCGCTGCCGAGCATGCGCGTGTGTATCAAAATAGACTCGCTCGCTTTTACCAAAAGAAAGTCATTGAGAGAAAATTCAAAGTCGGTGAGATGGTTGTTAAAAGAATTTTTGTCAAACCTGGAGGGCTGCGTTCTAAACTTTAACCCAATTGGGAAGGACCGTACGTGATTCAGGCTGTGCATCATGGCAACGCCTACAGACTAGTCGATGCTGAAGGGATCGAGTTATCCCACCCTTGGAATGGGCTTTATCTTAAAAAATACTACCCTTAGATAAGTGTCAAAACAACAAAAAAAATTGAAAAGAAAAGAAAACAACAAAAAATCAAAATAATGAAAAACAACAAAAATATGTATATACAACAACAAAACCCAAAAAATATATATATAAAAAGAGAAAAAAAAGAAAAAAAATTCAAAATGCCGATGCCTGGGAGTCACCATGTTGTTAAGTCACTGCATCCAACCTCCATGATGGGATAGGGCCCATTAAGGCTTGGTAGTCACCGGGTCTTGGTCTGCTAGAACCGTGGAGATCCATGTCCGGCCACATCAGCTTATGCTCGCTCAAAGCAAGCCAACATGTACACACTTACGTATTTTATCAAAAAAAAAAGGGTTGGTAGCATCACCTACATTGTGGCCTCACCCAGGAGATCTCCAGAAGCTGTAATCTTTATTCTCTTCTCTTCGACCAAATGAGACAGCCAGCACCCTTAAGACGCTGAGCATGAGAAACCAAAGCTCAAACCCCTTAAGGCGAGAGTAGGATCCATTTCCTCGAGCATCGGTCAGAGCACGAGAAGAGGGCAGTGTCCCCGCAGGCATACAAAAGGGAGCCCACAACGTCAAATGACTACATCTCCCTTGCAAAAAAGAAGCACAAAATCAAAATTAAAAGAAGAGCCTGGTCGTGACCGTGCCTGATTCAATCGATGAAACCCCTCCAAGCAAAAATCTAAATCTGCAAAAGGGGCCATGGAATGTAAATGCTCGAGATTTGATCCGAAGTTGTCCGAAAGGGAAGAGTTAAATGGTCCCTTATTGGCTCGCCGGGTTAACGATTTTGCCGGTCCTCTCAGGAGGTTTACCCCCTACACTCTTCCTTCTTCCTTTGAAGATGAAAGCTCGATGGAGTTTCTGAAGGGTGAAACCCGCCAAGGTCTGCCACCATATTTTAACACACACATATGGTTGTCTACTTTGAAAAGCAAGAGCTATTACTGCGAAGGAGTCTCTGTGTTTCTGGCCGGTCAAGACCCCTGTCTACTGCCTTGATGTCTTCTTATTTAACCATGGGCTTAGGCCGATGCAAGCGCGTCACCTATGGGTGCGACGGCGTCTGATTCTGGGTCAGCGTCGCGCGGTTGGTCGTTAGGGTTCCAGGGTGTTCCATCATATACCATCTAGAGTTGTGAGGAGATAGACCCGGGTCGGGCAAATCATTTACCTCGAACACCTTTTGAGTGAATCCCTATGGTCGGAAGTAACTGGGAGCCTAAGCATGGCATGACGGTATTATCATCAGGGTAAGTCTTAGTCGGCGAGATTATCATTCGAGGGGTCTAGAGGCCCAAATCAACCTAGATGTGCGCTTAGGATACCTGGGAGGTTAGTAGGAAACCCCTGTTCTCATGTAGGTTAGGTGTCGTATGGGTGCTTATCAGGCGTTAGCGACAAAAAAATGATAACAATAAAAATAAAAAAGAGAAAAAGAGAAAATGTAGATATTTACAAACAAAAAAAAATAAATATAACAAAACAACAAAAAGCGCCAGAAAAATAAATAAAAAAAATAAATCATTTTCGCATGATTGCATTTGTATGCAGCATTTCACTTTAAATTTCGCTTGCATTCGTGTGCTTGTCTATCGCATTCATCACCATCGCATTTTCCCCTTGCCTTCATTAATAAAGGCTTGGCCCCTTGACCCGTTATCAAGGACAGTCAAAATGACCACCTGCTTATTGGGCAAGGGGCCAAGTCAGAACAGAAATTCTGACTTGTTTGTTCAATGATGTGTGCATGGATTCGAGATGGTAAGAATGAAAATCAACAAAAACAAACCTTTTATGCCATTCCTTCTAGTAATTACATTAAGTTCCACCTTCTCTCTCTACATTACTTGTCCCGCCACTCTCCGGGCAAAACGCTCTCAAGGGTGCTACCCAACTACGAAAAGCAGTACTTCTGCCGCTCTGCACTCCTCTTCCTATCCCCACACTCCGGCGTTGATCCGTCGGGGTAGCAAAGAAGATACTAACACGAAAGCCACGCTCTCGTGCTCTTCGGTAGCGCTCCTCACCATCTCTCAGCCATTGTTCAGCAAGACCAAGACTGGTTAGGAGTTCGAACAGCTGGGCCTCCATGGCCCTTCGTTCCTCCCTTTCAGTCAATCTATCGGCTCTCTCTCTTTCTCTGTCCCTTTCTATCTCTGCCCGTTCTCTCTCACGGTCTTCCCTCTCCAGCTGAAGGGTGATCCTCAGCTCCATGGCATCTCTAGAAGAGTCATCGTCAGGACGACGCTGCAGTTCCTCCTCCAGCTTTGTTATTCTAGCCTCCCTCTGCGCAGCATGGGCAAGTGCCTCTTGTGTCTCCTTTTCCTGCCAGATGTATCATCTCAGATAGGTGGCAAGGTATGAACAAGGAGAATTCAATAGTGAAACCCCTACCTGTATAGAGAGCATTCCTTCTGCCTCCGCGGCACGCTGCGTGGCACGAGCAAGTTGCTCGTGAAGCAAGTCAAGTTCTGAGGTAGGGATCCATAAGCTGGAAGAGACTCCACTGGCTCCCATCGCCGATGAGGCCGCGTCAATCTGGGTGCGCTGTAATCATGAGATGATAATTAGTGGCCGAACACCATGAATCTAGGGTCATAATTAGGAGTGTGCACTGTACATACACCTACCGAAGCACTCAGGGCTCCACGGGTGTCACCCAATTGTTGCTCCGTCTCTGCCAGGCGAGATCGCAAGTTCACTATCATGGTATCACGGACATCCTCCAGCCATAAGAGTCAGCATTTCCACAAAAAAAAACACCCAAAAAAAAGAGAAAAGAAGAAAAAAAAAAGGGGAGACCCACCTCCATAAGTCCCCGGGGTTGGAGTCGCTCTGCGTACATTATCTTATACAGATGCAGATAGTCTTCACTATCCTGCGCATGTGATTCCACGATTGTGTCACGCCGTTGCCAGTCTTCATACTGTTCGGGGAACCGCACACGCCAATCAATGCAAGTTGCCGGTCCCCGTGTCTTTCTTTCGACGCGAGGTGGCGCAGTCGTATCCACCCATTCCTGGGCCATCCCTAGGGTCCTCATAACCAATCGTAGCCGAAGCGGCTCGATTTCATTCAGGCAGTGCATCCAGAGGTCCCGTCCGAAACGGGCACGACTTGTTAAAACCCATGGTTGGTCGGCATCGACCATGCCTGCGTAATGTCTCCAGTTTACCTAGGATAGGTTGTACATACTCGTTTAGCTAGTCAGAATCAAAAACAAAATAAAAAAATAAAATAAAATAAAATAAAAATAATGCCAAAAAGAATCCCACCATCGCTGCAGGGAACTCCTGTAGCTCGCGCCTTAGCACCATCAGTTGGTAGGTTAGAGGTGCTGCACTCATGATGGGTTGCCACCGCCTGGCTAACGGCACCATCACTGGTCGCCAATGTCGAGCTCTCCCCATCGGGATGTAATAATAGCTCCACAGCTGCATTAGCATATTCCATCAGTACCTTAAGTGGACTATTACAAAAAAAATAAACAAAAAAAATAAAAATAAAACAAAACCTAAAATATACCTGGATAAGTGGTGTGAAACCACTCACAGTCATCTCACGGTCTGCCTCTTGGGACAGACCTGTAAACAAGTGCGCCAGCATGGCAGCTCCCCAGGCGTACTACCCTACTCTTTCCAGGTCTGATAGCAGCTCCAGGAAACGACAATGGATACCGTATCCTTTCGAGCTCAGTATCAATCTTCCCAGCAAGAAGAGGAGAAATCTCCTCAAATCCATGTTAGATCTCTCCCAATTCCCAAAATCCGTGCAGTACACAGCATGACATCCTCTTTCCATCCTTTCCATGAATTCTTCCGAGGACTCATCATCCCATCGACGAGTATCAGTGAGCCCTAATGCCTCCATGATAGATGCCCTAGCTACTGACATGTTCTTCCCACCATCTAGGTCCAACCCCAGTAGCTTCTGGACGCCTTCTCGGTAGTCCGCATAGGTGACTCTGGTCACTACCTCGCCATCCGCCTTGAGGCTCATGATTCGGACCACATCTTCCAGGCTGGGCACCATGTGCCCCCAGGGCATCAAGAATGCCTGGCTCACTGGGTCCCATCTTTCACGCAAGGCTTGGACCAGGACCAGGTCGAGTTTGATCGGCTAAATCCGCAGGAAGGCACCAAATCCCATCACGTCTAGCCTGGCCTTCTGAAAATCCGGGAGACCCCGGTATGCTTCCACTACTAATTCCCACGAAATATGGGATTTCATCACACTCTGCGCATGCACGAGGAATGGAGAATGGTTTTGTCAAAGGAAAGAAAGAAGGAAAGAAAGGAAGAAAAGAAAAATGAGAAAAGGGGGGGTAGGAAAGCTCAGCTTACGAGTTGCGATTGGGTCCTCTCGCTGAAGTACCCTTCAAGATCCGAGAGTTTCCTGGAACTGCTACTGCTGAACCTGCTTCTCTTCGAGGAGTGGAAAGATTCGCCCTCCATCCAGACCTCAGAATCCTGAGTTCCTCCTCTCCCGTGGGAACTTGTACTCTTCGAGTTGGCTCTCGATGTCCCTGGGAGAATGAAAGAGGTAGGCATTTATAGAAATGGGAGAGGTGCGGGCCAAGATTGCCTCCATCACCTTTAGCGATAGCCCTCGCGATAGGGCGCCTGCCCTGCGGCCCCATGTGTCGCTTCACCGCTCGTACAGGGTGATTGATTGGATGATGTAATGTGACGACGCACTCCTTATACTGTTAGGGATGCCCTGTCATGATATAGAGGTCGTCCGGGAAGATTGAACGATCGTTCAGGAGAAGCGGCTAGAGCCATCATTCTTGACTTCGGCGATAGATTTCCGTGCGAAAGATGGTCACAGCAAGATACGATTCCCCGTTTTGGGCAGGGTCTCGGCGAGCATATCACATGGGGATAGTGTAAAGAGAAGAAGCGTAGGAAGGAAGGAACGCGCAAGAGGACAAATGAGCAACAGGAAACAACAGATCACTCCATTCATAAGTCTACATAAACTGTCATAAACATCACAATCATAGAGAGGAGGCGTATGCTAGCTCGCCAACTCTCGCCATCACCTTCACACTCACCCCTCTAGGCGTCCCTCTCCTCTCCCCTGAGGTGAGGGTCCCTCAGGGGCCTTCTGGAGCCCCGTACAACAGCAGTCCCCTCACCCTGTGGCAACTGCTCCACAGCAGCGGCCCACTGCTGATCGCCTGGCGTGGTGAAGAAGCCACCGATAGAAAGGTGGCCAGACTGGCGGAGTCGCGCCGCAAACTCTCGTGCCCTCTCGTAATTCGCCTCCATGTTCTCTAGCCTCTGTCCCATAGCTCGAAGGCCTAGCTGGAGCTCCCTCACCTGGACTTCCATGGCTCTTCTGTCCTCTCTCTCCTTCTCCCTCTCCAGCCTTTCTCTCTCTGCCTCTCTCTTGGCCACCTGGAGGAACACCCTCAACTCTAGGATGTCCGGATGTGGCCTATCCTCACTGTGAGGCCGCAGCTCCGCTACAGTCGCTACCCAGGCATCACGCTCCTATTCAGCCCGAGTCGCGCGGGCCACCGCACCGGTAAGTTACTCTCGGAGGGAGGCAATCTCCAGAAAAGGGGCCGAGGAGCTGGAAGACGCGCCGCCAGCCATTCCCACCATCGCTGCCTGCTGGGCATGCTGGAACGAACAAACAACGGCCGTCGGCTAAGCTCCAAAAAAAAAAAAAGAAAAAGAAAAAGAAAAAGAAAAAGAAAAAAGAAACTAAATAAAAATTGCAGCACTTAACTTACCAGGATCGACAGTTCCTGTTGAGTGACAGCCAGCTGCAGCCTAGCCTCTGCCAGTTGGGCACGCAAGCCATTGATGTCGCGTGTATCCCCGGGTTGGAGAGGTCCCACATGACTCTCCCTCCGCTGCCGCTAGAAGTCGGCACTGTCCTGCACCAATATGCTCCCTTGCTACCTAGGGAGACGTATGCGCCAGTCCTCGAACTTCGCCTTGCCGTGACTCTCCATCCTGACACGGCTCGGCTCATTAGCGCTCGCCCATTCATCGGCCAAACCCGGGGTCCTTGCCATGCCCTACATCAAGAAAGAAGGGTCTTACATCAAATGACGAGAACGCATCTCCTGTCAAGGACGCGTCCATCATTTGAGTGCAACACTCGCCGAGCCTTTTCCCCTCTCACGTGGCTCGCTCCAAACTCAAAAGGAAATCAAAGAGGTGGAGATCGAAGGACCTACCATGCCGTGTTCACCTCCCTCCGTGCCATCGGGCCCCTCGGGCCCCTCAAATGCCTGAAGGGGCCCTTCCTCTTCCATGGACGCCTCTCCGTGCTCTTGCGTGTCCCTCCTCGGGCGAGGAGTTCCTCGCCCCTCTCTCCCTTCATCACAATTTGGCCCACCAAACTCCATCGATTGAGAGTGGAAGAAGACGAAGATAGACGAGCAAATCTCGACGGGAGGCGGGCTCGTTTGCGGGCAAGGCACGGAAGAAGAAGGGCCGCCTGACGCTTTAAATTTGAATTTGAAAGTTAAGACGCGTCCTCGTGCCTAGATGAGCCCAAAAGAGAAAAGAAACAGGATCCCTCCGTGCAAGGCGTAATTCCCTACTTTTCAGGGTAAGGTCTCGTGAAACGTGCCTCGAAAGGATAGGTGCAAGAAAAGAAGCATGGGAAAGGGAAAGTGCACACAACACAAGGAACAATTTCATTTCACATAAGCAAACAGTCAGTTGTACATCATAAAGTGAGGAAGGTGGAGTGTACAAGCAACTCTCTAACTCTCGCTACAACCCTCCTGATCATCTCTCTCCTCCCTCCTCTGACGGGGATCCCTAGGGGGCCTCTGCGAACCCTAAGAGGTGGTGCTCGCCTCGCCCTGTGGTGGCACGCCAGCCTCGAAGGTGCGGCGATGCTCCTCAGCCGAAGAAACCAGAAAGCTGCCCATGGAGAAGGAACCAGACTGACGAAGTCATGCCCCGTGCTCCTTCGCCCTCTGATACCGCTCCTCGCTCTCCCGAAGCCTCCCCTCCGCCGTGCCGAGATTCAATCGGAGCTCCATCAGCTGGGCCTCCAGAGCCCTCCTCTCATCCCAATCTCGCAGTCGCTCCGCCCTCCTATCCTCCCTCCCTCTCTCTCTCCCTCTCCCTGTCCTCCCTCTCTCTCTCTGTCCTCCCTCTCTCTCTCCCTCTCCCTCTCCCTCTCTCTCTCTCTCTCATCGCCTCTCTCCTCGACAGCTCAAGGGCAATCCGTAGCTCCAGCATATCACAAGGAAGCTCCTCCTCCCGCCGTCGCTCCTCCTCTAGCTCCGCTATCCGGGCGTCACGCTCTGCCGCCCAGGCGTCACGCTCCTGCTCGGCACGGACTGCACGAGCCAGGGCATCTCGGATCTCCGCCACCTGTCAAAGCACGCATGACCCGTAAGAGATCAAGAAGAGCAACTGGAAGGTGAGCCGGGGTCAAGCAAGCACTCACTCGAGCCTCACGCTCGCGCTCGGCCTCCTCAGCCCGGGCCACCGCGTACGCCAGTTGCTCCTGAAGGGAAGAGACCTCCGGAGGAGGGCCCCACGAACTGGAACCCGCTCCACCAGCCATCCCGGTTGCCGCTGCCTGATGGGCTCGCTGAAACACAAGAGCAAACGACAGTCAGAGGCTAAGCATCGAAAATCCAGGTCAAAAAAAAATGCATCATACATTGCATAGACTCACCAGGATCTCCAACTCCTGTCGGATGGCCGCCAACTGCTGCCTGGCGTCCGCCAGTTGGGCACGCAGGTCGGTAATCATGTTATCACGAGCATCCTGCATTGCACATAGGAAAGTGTCACATTCATATGCATATAGGAAAAGAAAAATCTTCATCTCACACTTACCCCTACCGCCCCACCAAGGTGTAGACGCTCCCCATACGTGGCCCAATACCGTCTCAGGTAGTCGGTGCTGTCCTACACATGGGACACCACCGGGACCCCGCCCTGCTGCCAGTCCTGGTACTACGCAGGGAAGCGTGTGCGCCAGTCCACGACCTTCGCCTTCCCCCGGGTCTTCCGCCCGACGCGGACCGGCTCATCTACCTCGACCCACTCCTGGGCTAACCCCAACGTCCTCATGACCGGCCTAAGCCGCATCGGCTCAATCTCGTTCAGGCAATGGACCCACACGTCCCGCCCAAAACGAGGACGACCCGCTATGACCCAAGGCTGGCCAGCATCAGCCATGCCCAGGTAGGGCCTCCACACCACCTGCATCGCCATACATGCACCAGATTAGTTGCCATTTTACTCAATTGAGTCACATAAAAACAAAAATAATCATACGCATCATACCATAACCTCGGGGTACTCAGTCAGCTCCCGTCGAAGCGACGCCAGCTGGTAGCCGTGTGGTGCCGCAACCATGACCGGCCTCCATCGCCGCGCTAGGGGCACGGCTCTCCTGTTCCCCTGCCTGGCTCTTCCCATCAGGAAGTAGTAGTAGCTCCACACCTGCATCCATCATACATCATTAGCACGAATAATTGCATATTTAACTACGGTAAAATGCATAAATAAAATGTTTACCTGGAGAAAAGGTGTGAAGTCGCTGACTGTCGTCTCCCTCTCTGAAGTCTGAGAGAGATCAATGATCAAGTGGGCGAGTAGGGATGCTCCCCACGCATAGTCCCCCACTCTGTCCAGGTCCGCCAGGATCCCAAGGAAGCGGCAGTGAATGTCGTCCCCCTTCGTGCCCAGCAGAATGCGGCCCAGGAAGAAAAAGAGGAACCTCCGGAGGTCTAGATCCACCAGCTCCCGCTCACTCGGGTCCTGGGTGAAAGCTGCACGGGCGACTCCCTCCAGTTGTGCCAAAAACTCCGCTCCAGTCTCGCTGACCCGCTGGCGCGGGTCAACGAATCCGAGCGCCTCCATAATCTCTACTCGGCCGACTACCCTGCTGTCTCTATCTGTCGCGCTCGTCTCTAGCCACAGCAGGTCCAAGGCGCTCTCTCTGTAGTCGGGGTAAGTGACCCCGCTGACTGCCTCTCCATCCACTCGTAGCCCGGTGATCCGAGCTACGTCCTCTAGTGTCGGCACCATGTGCCCCCAGGGCATCAGGAATGCCCGACTCGGCACTTGCCAACGCTCCCTCAACACCTGGATGAGAGGAAGGTCAAGCCGGAAGGGCTCGATCCTCAGGAACGCTCCAAAACCCATGGCGTCCACCCGCGCCCTCTGGAAGTCTGGCAGTCCCCGGTACGCTGCTACCACCAGGGACTAGCTGATCCGGCTCTTCATCACGCCCTACACACCACAAAATGAATAAAAAAAAACACATCAGAATCATGAATAATAAACTACACTGTACATAATCTTTTATTTATTTCAAAAAAAAATTTCTTTAAAAAAAAGTCCAACCTCTTGGACGCCCTTTTAATATTTTTATCCTTTTTTCAAAAAATATGTATATATATATATTTAGTTTTCTTAAAGGCGTCCTACTATTTGGACGCCTTCTTTTTTATTTTATTTTTATACATATAATAAATAATATAAAAAAGCAAAAGAAAAAATATATTCATAAAGGCGTCCCATTAGGTGGACGCCTCCTTTTATATAAATATGAATATATATATTTAATTACATAATAACCCCCAAAAAAATAAAAATAAAACAAAAATCAAAAAAGAAAGAATGGAGGCGTCCAGACCTCTGGACGCCTCCTTCCCTCACTCCTCCCTTTCTAAAAGTTGTCTCTCACCCCCCTTTTAAGCCTAATAAAATAACAGAGTGAAGTTCTAAGGGGCTTACCGGGTCGTGCTCATCCTCCCCCGCGTCGCCGGGGCCCTCAGGACCCTCCACGGCCAAGGGAGGTGCCTCCTCTTCCGCGACAACCTCCTCCTCCACGGCAGCCTCCTCTGCATGATCCCTCGACTTCCTCGGATGACGAGCAAGTCGTTTCCGCTTCTCTCCACCCTGGCTCGGGCCTCCTTGCTCCATTAAAAACTGAGAATGGGTCGTTCAGAGTAGAATGGGTCGTTGGAATGAACAGGGAAAGAGAAAAGGGGGTGAAGCCCCCCTTTTATAGAATTTGACCCTTTATTGGGGCGTCCAGACGCCTGGACGCCCCCATAAAAAATGTTTATTAAAAAATTCAAAAAATATTTGGGGCGTGCACGCCCCTGGACGCTCCCATAAAAAATTTCTTTTTTAAAAAAAAAATTCAAAAAATCGTTGGGGCGTCGAGACCCCTGGACGCCCCCATAAAACATTTTTTTTAAAAAAATTTCAAAAAATCGTTGGGGCGTCCAGGCCCCTGGACGCCCCCATTTTTTTAAAAAAATGTATGTATATATATATAAATATAAATATATATATATATATGATCATAATATGAATAAATAAGAAAAAAGAAAAAGAAAAAAGAAAAAAGAAAAATAATAAAATGATAACAAAGGGGAACAATGGTCCAAAATGTCAAATGCCAGATTTTATTCCATCAAAAAGCAGAGTAAGCTACATCAGGGGCTTAGGCGCTTTAGGCCTTAACTTCCCCAGTTCGGTTACATAAGCCCTCCACAGCTCGCATTCTTCCCCTACATGCGCTAATGCCTTTCCCGCGACACTTGTCTTCCAGGGTGCTTTAATGGCCTTCGCTTCCCTCGCATCCACTTCCGCGCCCAACTCCCTCTTCTTCAAAGGGATGATGCCGGTCAGCAGTGGGAACGAGTGGCGTGGAATGCCAATCTGGAGGTAGCACCGATGCGCGTTGTAAAGAATAAACTCAGTCGCACCGATCAGTTGGAGTTCAGCTCCGAGAGAAGATCTCACGAGGAGTTCAAGCGAGAGTAGGCATGCCGGTGCACAAGTGAAGAAGCTTTGTGTCATGGTTCTGAAGTGAGACCGCCAGTCTTCACGTTTCCTCAGCCACGGAACACGGTTCGCTATGGTACCACTGAAGTCTAACACATCGGCTATGTGATGAAGGGGGCTTTGTTGGAAGAGCTTCGAAGCAGTCGGCATCCCCTCACGATGATCAAATTTGAAGTGCAAATCAATCCAGCAATTCAGAACAAATGCGCAACCGAAAGGAGGCTTACCCATGTTGGAGGCAGTAAGGCCACTGTAGAGGTAGGCAAGGATGGCGGGTCCCACCCTCTTGCCGCTCCAAATCCTGCAGATGGCACTCAATTGGTCCTCCTCCACTATGTTGTCAGTATAAGGGAATAGGAGAGCACCCGCCAGACAAATAGTGAACCCTTTCATGATTCCTTCCAAATGGTCATCGTCTAGTGACCCTCTCAGGGCATCCATGACCCATTCCGTGAGCTTTTGCAAATCAATTCCCTTTTGAGTGCGGACCTTTCTGGCTGCGCTAGGCGGCATGAAGCTTCCAAGGACACTCTCGGAAGTCACCCTTGTCAGCATCCGCATAGCCTTTATCTTCCCGTCGCTCTTGAATTTCTTCAATCCAAGCAGAAGTTCCACCTCCTCGAGAAGGATGGTCGCCTCGAAGGTCGGGAAGATGAAAGTGTGGGTCTGGGGATGCCAAATCTCCACCAATGCGCCCATAACAGCCCAGTCCATGTGAATCCTCTCGTAGTGCTTGGCATGAATAAGGAGTCCCTGAAGATGCCACCTCGTGAGTATGGTCCTCATGCCAATGGAGATGTTGGAAGTTAGCTTCGAAAGCCACTACAGTTTGGAGAACTTCCTCGGGCCTGGGAAGAGTGGATACGGCTGGAAAGAAGAAAAAGGAGACAAGGAAGAAGGAGAAGTGAAAAGATAGCCCACACGGAAAATTTGAAATAAATCAACTTACCATATGCGACTGGATCATCCCACTCATATGACCCTCGAGGTCGGAAAGTCACCTGATCTCGCTGCTAGGCCTGCTCCTCTTCATAAGGCGGGAAGAGTCTCCTTCCATCCTAAAATCCCTGGATTCTCCTCTCCTCCTCCTCTTGAGCTTTCAAAGCTCTCCTTGGTGCATTTGGTTGAACTAGCCTAAGGGGAGTACTTATAGGAAAGGAGAGGCACTACAGAACGAAACACGTCACATCAGTGGTCAGTCATCAGGGTTTTGTCTAGATCTCCTTGTACTGTGGTACGATTCTGCTGCGATTCTGTTGCTTTCTGATATTATTAATTTAGGCTAGTCTGTGCAGGTTTTACTAACGGACGTCATTGTCCCATATACTGTCCCACCTTTCGGTGATTGGTTCCACCATGTCATGCATCATACTATATGATATCTACGCTATTAGAGCATGTCAAGGACCTTGCGACCTGAGCGAATCTGGGGTTTGAGTTCCCCTTCAACAAAAACGGTGATGATTCCGGAAGAATTTGGGTTGTACGGATAGGCCGTTAATTTGTGGTAGCGTGGGGACGACAGTTCCGTTTAGTAAGTTGGTGCGTGGATAAACGAGCCCCAGCTCAGTGCCAGCTCACCGAACCGGTATCCTGACCCATTCTTAACGAATTGATAATACTATCCTTGACTATTTTCTATTTTAGTTTGTTTTAAATTTTCTTTAAACACATCATGCATTCATATAGGACCTTGATTTTATCACGAAAATCATTCAAAGTGATTCGATTGTGACAACTACTGTGCTTCAATTCCTACCAATATGAGACATTCTACTCCGAATAAAACACGAAGTTTCCTTGAGACGGCCCTACGCTGTTCTTCCAAAAGAGACCCTTGTTTGGACTGACCCTCAGATATTCCTCTGCCTTTTTTTGACTCACCTTGGCTGCAGCACTTCCACATTGGCTGGTAACCGCTCCCCAAAGGTGAAACCTGCAGGTTTACGACCCAGGTACTTCCACACCGAGAAGTTGGTCTCCTTTATTTTCATGCTTGAGCGCACATCTCCCTTGTTTGATCTCCGTCCAAGCAACCGTCAAATTTGGAAGACCTTCTTCAAGGTCGCCTCATTGAGAATCCGGGAAAGATTCCAGACAGTAATGTCAAAAGTGTGTCTCATCGCACCTAGGCATCAACTTTTCAGTCCATTCCCACTCCATTTCACTTCACTTCGATACCATTCCATTACGTGTCACTCCCTTGCAAAGCAGACGCCAAGGCGGGGCAGCTGTAGACACGCTATTCCTGACATCACTTTGAGAAAATCTCATATTACTATATGACGCCCCGCAGTGGCTTTCGCATTTTGAATCACTTGAGTGGTTCCCATTCTTGGGTCTTCTCTCGTCTTTTGAGTGGGTAACGTGACGCCCCCGCAGCATCTGGAAACCACCTCGTTTCGGAAATCATGCAGCATACGGACGACATCACCACCGATCGGACGCATCAGAAGATTCCAGAGATAGGAAATGTCTGACGGACGGTTGCCAACGCCCTTTCGGGGGAATCCGGGGGTCTTCATGGAGGCGTCCAGGCCCCTAGACGCCTCCATGAGTTTATATATATATAAAAAAGAAAAAAATAAATAAATAAAATCAAAATCATGAAGGCGTCCACTTGACTGGACGCCTTCATGAATAATAAAAAATAAATAAAATGAAAATAATAAATAAAAAAATAAAATTCTTGAAGGCGTCCAGGGCTCTAGACGCCTCCTTTTGAGGCATCCAGATGCCTGGACGCCTTCATTATCCGCCTCACAGGCGCCCCCGATCCGCCGATCGATCTGTCGTTTCGAAAAAATACAAAAACTTTGAGGCGTCCAGGTGCCTGGACGCCTTCAATCTCCAACATCCGGACAAATCGACCCGCCGCTCAATTTGACGTTGTGCAAAAATCCAAGAATGTGAAGACGTCTTACCAATCAGACGCGCCCACTCGTGAGTCACGGACGGCCATCAAAACCACGTGTGGTACCATACCGTGTGCGACTTTCGGCGGAATTCTGGTGAGCTTTTATGAAGGCGTCCAGTCTCCTGGACGCCTTCATAAAAAGTTAAAAATAAAAAAATATTAATTTATTGATGGAGGCGTCCTAGGTCCTGGACGCCTCCATCCTCTGACTCTCTATAAATAGCAGACCCCCCCTCTGTCCGAGGGAGAGCTTCTAAGAGGTCCGATAGGCTGTCGGATCTCATTTCTAACCCGTGGATCTTTTACAGGGGGAGGTTCTGCCGGATTCTCGGGTGCCCGCGCTCGCAGGAGGAAGGCCGTCTTCGTCCACCGTGCTTCCACGCCATCCCTACGCTGTCGAAGCTCCACCGATTTCGCCATCGGCACATCCAATAAGCCAATCATTTCCTTTTCTTTGTAGTTCTTTTACATTCATCATCTCGCATCCTCAATCTCCCTTTATAAGGGAGCCTTCTTTTATATATCTCTTTGCATAATTTCATTCATCATTGCATTTTCCTCCTACTCGTATCCGAGAGGGGTTTAAAATCACACCAACCAGGTGTGTGTCCTGCCACAATTTCATTACTTTTATTGCAAAAGATTGATACTACACTGCCATTTTCTAATTTTGTTTATCTACAGTCTGTTGTTTTGCAAGAGTAACTGAAGAAAGCCCTCTCCGTCGGCCGGCCGAAGGGGGAGGAAGAAGCAACCCACCACTTCCTGCTAGTGAGGTAGGCACGATCACTTATTATTTTTGGGATTCTCGACCCCTGGCGATCACATCATAGTCTCGAGGCCGCGGCGCGCAATGGCCGTTTGAATTCTGTCTGCTCCTTATTATATCTTGAACTGCTCTTATACCTGCCATATTCTCGAGGCCGCGGCGAGTAACTTCCCGCAATGGCCGTTTAAATTCTGTCATTTATACCCTATTATATCTATATTCTGCTATATTCTCGAGGCCGCGGTGAGTCACTTCCCGCAATGGCCATTTAAATTCTGTCATTTATACCCTGTTATATCTATATTCTGCTATATTCTCGAGGTCGCGGCAGGTCACTTCCCGCAATGACCGTTTGAATTCTGCTTCTTTTTATATCTTGTTATATCTCTATTCTGCTATATTCTCGAGGCCGCGGTGAGTCACTTCCCACAATGGCCGTTTGAATTCCGCTTCTTTTTATATCTTGTCATATCTCTATTCTGCTATACTCTCGAGGCCGCGGCGAGTCACTTCCCGCAATGGCCGTTTGAATTCTGTCTGCTCCTTGTTATATCTTGAACTGCTTCCATATCTGCTATAATCTCGAGGCCACAGTGAGTCACTTCCCGCAATGGCCGTTTCAATTCTTGCTATTTAATTTCTGCACCATTCCCATCCCCCGAGGCCGCGGCGAGTCACTTCCCGCTATAGCCGTTTAACCCCCATATCTTGCTATATCGCATCTATCCCGCACGCCCCGCCGGAGCAATCTCCCGTGGTGGCCTCTTCTCTCCTCTTCCCGTGTTGCAGTAAAACAAAACAAGCCAGCGCGCTCCGCATCATTTCTTAACCGCGTGACATCGCTCACACTGACAAAAACTGTTGAAATCATGATTTTCAAACTCACCGCCATGATCACTTTGAATTGTGGTGATGAGATATCCTTTATCATTTTAGATTTTTCAGCAAAACACTTAAAACTCCATCAAGGCATCACTTTTATTGGCTAAAAATAACACCCATGTAAATCTGGAGTAATCATTAATAATTACAAATCTATAGGATTTTCCTCCTAGGCTGGATGTCCTAGTCGGACCAAAAAGATCAAGGTGCAGCAATTCTAAAGGCCTAGTGGTAGAGACAATGTTTTTATTTTTGAAAGAGATACGTGTTTGCTTACCTTTTGTGCAAGTCTCACAGATCTTATCACTTTCAAATTTTAATTTAGGCAACCCATTTACCAAGTCATGTCTAGACAATTTGGAGATTACTCCAAAACTAGCATGACCTAGTCTTTGGTGCCACAACCATGCATTATCATGGTTGTTTGCTACCAAACACACATCATCACCGGCAACATCATCAAGATCAGCAGTATACACATTGTTGTTCCTTTTGCCAATGAATCTAATTTCATTAGAGATTTTATTCATGACAAGGTAATGAGTTTCATCAAAAATAATTTTAAAACCCTTGTCACATAGTTGGCTTATACTTAAAAGATTGTGATTTAAACACTTCACCAAGAGCACATTTTCGATAAGAATTTTATAATTCTTACCTATGTTGCCAATTCTAATAATCTTACCTTTGTCCTTTCTACTAAAGGCAACCAAGCCTCCATCCTTATCTTACAGAGTAGAGAACACTTTCTTGTCCCCTGTCATATGCCTTGAGCAACCACTGTCCAGGTACCACTTGCTCCCTCTAGCTTCAAGACATATCTGCAAGAAATAACATTCTCATCCAATTATTTGTGGTACCCAAATTAATTTGGGTCCGTAGGAGTTAGTCCAATTCTGTACATATCTTTTCTTTGTCCAAGCAATATGATTTCTTTGTGTGTTTTGTCTGAACCAACAATTAGAAATAACATGACCGAATCTACCACAATGAAAATAATTAACATATGAAAGTCTTCTTTGGTATTTGTGTGATTTAGATTGAACATGTTTGGGCTTGGTGTGTGAACATGAAGCATGTGGCAATCTTGTGCTCAAGGGATTTTTTGTTCTGGGGTATGTACCCCAATCCTTTTTTCCGGAAGTTAACTTTAGCTCTCAACACATTGTTTAGGTTTTGTTTCCCTTTAACAAATCTAGAGAGTAAACTGCAAATCCGTCACCTCCTTATTCAAACTCACATTTTTATTCTCAAGTTCTGAAATGGAAGATGTCAGAACATCTTTTTCATTATTAAATTTTTCATAATTTTTTTTTAATTTCAGACATTTTACATGATAGCTCCTCTTTGACTTTTTCAAGATCTGAAATCGTTTGAAGCAAAGTTTCTTTTTCCTCTGTTAACTCGAACCATTCCTGTTCCAATTTCTTAAACTTAACAGAAGCATCCTCATGTGTCAAATCATCAATTTTCTTTTTGAGAAATTTATTTTTACATCTGATTTTTCTGTATTTAATATACAACTTTTCATATTCAGACTCCCATTGTTCGTTTGAAATAAAATCAGGATCAGAATTTACCTCAGCTGAGTCATCCTCATGTGCCATGAGGCACAAGCTTTCCACGAGCTCCTCCAGCTCCTGGTCGGACTGTTCATCCTCTTCGTTACTCCATGTGGTGACCAAGGCTTTAGGTTTCTTGAACTTGTCATTCTTGAACTTTCTCTTCAATTCTGGGCAATCTTCTCTCATGTGCCCGGGCTTCTTGCACTCATAGCATATAATGTTATTTGGCATGCTTGGTTCTCCCTTAGTCTAGGGTGGCCTTCTTTGCCCCTTTTTTAGGTTTCCTTGGAAATTTCTTTTTCTTCTCAAGAACTTCTTCATTTGGCATGTCCACATTGCCAAGTCTTCTCCCACATCACTTCTTCGGTGGACTCCTCTCCTTGGGAGTCATCATCAGATTAGTGGGCTTTCAAAGCCACCGTTTTCTTCTTCTTTATTTTTTTCTCAGCAGTTCTCTTCATGTTTATCTCATAGGTCATGAGTGATCCTATGAGTTCGTCCAAGGAAAGTGTCGATAGATTCTTTGAATCTTTGAGAACCGTGGCTTTTGTGTGCCATGCAGGTGGAAGGGATCTCAATACCTTCCTTACAAGTTCAGAGTTTGTGTACTCCTTCCCAAGGCCTTTGAGACCATTAGTAATCTCTGTTAATCTTGCGAACATCTCTGAGATCATCTCTTCAGGCTTCATTTTAAATAGCTTATAGTCTCTAACCAGCATATTTGCTTTGGTCTCTTTAACCTCAAAGGTTCCTTCATAAATAAGGCGCAGCTTGTCCCACATCTCTTTTGTTGAGCTGCACATGGAAACACGAGAGTATTCATTAGGATGAATAGCACATTGCATGATATTCATTGCATTAAAATTAACCGTGGATTTCTTAATTTGTTCGGGTGTCCATTTATCCTCTTCCTCAGGAAGGTCATAAGGACCCTTGTCCACAACCCTTCAAACCTCATACTCCGGAGCCCTTAGAAAAACATGCATTCTATTTTTCCAGTCGAAGTAATTTGAACCGTCAAAGAAAGGAGGACGATTGATGGAATGACCATCAGGCATCATTCTCTTGTTGGCCATTGATCTGGATCTGACTCTAGATCGTTAGATTTGAAAAATATAGAGCCTTAGCTCTGATACCAATTGAAGTCCCGCGATCAATGACACCCAAGAGGGGGGTGAATTGGGTGGTAACAAAAAAATTAAGAAAACTTAAGCCGATTTAAATCAAGAATGATGAAATAGCAACTATCAAAATCAACCACCACAAACACTCTTTGGTACTAGGCGAGGTTTGGAATCTGAAGATTCACTCACGCAAGGTGTTATCTTCCTGACAAGACTAACCTTGTCAGTCCGAACCCAGCTTTTGATATACCAGAGATCTACTATGAGAAGAATCAATTAATTTAGATCTAAACGAAGAAATCAGCAGGTGCAATATGTGAATATGTTAGAGCAGAATGGGAGGTTGAAGATATAGAGCAAACCATACAAGAGACAGAGATTTTTAGGTGGTTCGGATGCAACTACGGCAACCTACGTTCACCCCTCACAAATTGTGAGGATTCATACACTATCTTGTAAGGAATTAAAAGATCTGAATACAGACACACTCGTATGGAGATGAGAACTCCTACGAAGGTGTAAATACACCTAAACACACATGAATCTGACAGAAAACAAACACACACACGAGGATCTAAGAAAATCCACACACACACAACTTTTTAGAGATTACAAGAACACACACTTGAAGCTTGAAGAATATGAAAGTAGAAACACCAAAAGAAAAACTCTGATTTTTGCTCCCCCTGAGTAGGTGATGAAGATTATGGATGAAGCATAGATCTACACTTGATTTGGGGTTGATTGGCCTCAGATTTCACTTAAAAAGCTTGTAGATGGATGAAGAACTCCTTGCACGAAGTACTGTTCATGGAGCTACAGTAGCGGCCTTTTCTCCCCTTGATAGCTTCTTAATCTCTCCTTTGTAATTAGGGTTTCTTTGCCCCAAGAGTTGTTTTTATACAACTAGGATGGTCAAGGATAGGCCAAGACACAGATCCACAATTCCAGGGATGTTTGGAGACTTTAGGGATTAAAATAACATTGATAGATGCTTCAACCTTGTGGAGAAAACAAAGTCAACAATGAAGGCTTCGAAGCTGGCGGTCGACCATGAATAGGTGGGCGGTCGACCGGAATTTTATAGAAATTGAACCGTTCAACGCTGGGAAAATCGGTCGACTGGGCCCTATCCGGCGGTCGACCGCTCGTCTGGAAAACCTGCAATTTGACAATGTTAGCCAATGAATCATAGCCTGAAAGCAAATTACTTTGAGACTACAATTTGTTCAAAACAATATGAGTTGGATTTACATATCCTGGGAATTTTTGGGGCAAGGTGGATTTAGGCTTTTGCTTGGATGAATGATGGCTTTGTGAGTGGTTTAAGCAAGTTATCAACCTAATTGTAACATTGGGGTTTTTTTATCATCAAAATCATCTGGAGAGACTCAACAACTCCCAGAAGGGACAAAAGAGTCTTCGTGCCTCCTCAACTTTGTGGAAATCGAAGCGACGGAAGTCACGGGACCGCGAAGATCGTGCCATCTCACAAGTTACACCAACTTCGGTCTGCCCCAACTTTTTTCAGTTTCGCCTTCTTTTTCTGACTCTCGGTCTTTCCTTTTTGTCGCCTTTGCTGATGAGATCCACTGGTAGATGTATCTCGGTCATGAGATCACTTGGACCGAGGTTCCTTTCGTTCAGATACATCAGCCGCTGGCTATTTCTCTGAGACTGTCTCCTTTCCTCTGCTTCTTGTAGTTGGCGAAGACATTGAACTAGACGAGAGGCCGGAGAGAGATACTGCAACAGCTAACACCGCATAGTGGTGACAAATAGTCATCAGTGGTGACAAATAGGCTTCAAGGCTGACAAATATCTCGTAAGGGTGATAAATGGATAACAAATATTATAATATTCGTTTCATAAAATATCCCTCTGTAATATTATATATCATATAATATATATATTTCTAAATAATAATTATAAAATATAAAATATCAAAATATGACATATTGTTACACTTCCCAAAACTGTATTAATAAGTAATAACTACCCCATTTTGATGATTTGACTTCCAAAATTTTAATTTGTGGAGTATTATGAAATCGGAGCGGATAATTCAGATAATTAAAAATTTTAATTCGAATCGAATACGGATAAATAGATGCAATAATTCGTCGGATAGCAGATCAAAATCGGATAATTCAATTTTAAAACGGAACGGATACGGATAGTCATATATTCGCTTTGTATCCGCTCCGTTGACAGGCCTAGTTTGAACTTAGAAGGGTTGAATATGCATCGACCTTTCATGCTTTATGCAAACCTGTAGTAGTAGATGCATCGAACTTATAAAGCACAAAGACAAATGTGCATCGACCCTTTAGACTAAAGTGCATATGTGCATCGACCTTCTAAACTATGCAACAAGATAAATATGCATCGACCTTTATATGCAGTGATCTGAATGTGCATCGACGTATATATACAGTAGTCTGATTGTGCATCGACCTATATGCTTCAAACTGAAATGTGCTTCGACCTTACCTGATGAAGAAAAGTTATATGCACCGACCTTTCAAAGCAATTTCTGACTCACAGTTGAACAGTTGCGTTTACCTGTTGACACTTCATCTTAGCAATAATGACTGTCTTTTCATGATTGTTTGAGTCATCTTCAGAACTTGTTCTGACAGAATTCATATTTCTATATATATGATGATATCATTAATGAATACATCAAGGTTATATCATCAAGGTTATATGTATAATGAAACATAATAGTTGACATCATCAAAATCTCAAAACCACAGGGACACAATAATCTCCCCCTTTTTGATGATGACAATATTATGAGTCATTGCAATAAATTTAACATGATGATCAAACCAGTATGAAATATGCAAGAGCATGCAACATAGAAGAGCATGCAACACAGCCTCTGTCAGAATTAAAAATGTAAAGATATCATGCAACACAGCACACAGCATGCAACACAGCACACAACACAACATCTGACTCACAAATTCTCCCCATACTAATGACTCTCACATATTCTCCCCATATCAAACATCTGTCATTATGACTCACCTAACACCTATTCTCCCCCTTTGACAACATAAAAAAAAGAAATTATTCGACACAAGAACAAGTGAAAGGCACTCTCAAGAGGTCTCCCCCTTGTTACAAAATTGATGCTGATGGAATAATCTCATTAGACTACATTGAGTGTAGTTAAAAGTTTAATTCTGCTAAAGTTTTTAACAGTGATCCATTCACCCCCCCTCTGGATCCGTGTCTTGCATCCATATATTCTATCAATTGGTATCAGAGCAGTCTCTAGTTCATCAGATCCAACAATCTGTAGAGGATCCTACTGATTTTAATCAGTGTCATTTAATGACTAGGAAAGCTTCAGATCCGTGTTGGTAGAGTTAGGAAACCTATACACGTAACACGGTTAAACTCTTCAAATGAACTTGAGTTCCTTCAAGTTTCACTGCCATGAGCTATTTGTCACCGTTACAGAGCTATTTGTCACTCATAAGGAGCTATTTGTCACCCTTATCACTTGCTAGCCGTCGCCTTTGTTTCGCCTAATAACATATTGTGACTTCTGTTATCCATTTATCACCCTAACGAGATATTTGTCAGCTTTGAAGCCTATTTGTCACCACTAATGACTATTTGACATTATTAAGGAATAATTAATAGACACATTATAAATATCTTTAATACAGGTACATAGATAAGAGAAAGTACCCATTTTCTTATAGTGGCTTCATGGATGGCCGTGCCTCTCATGGAATTATATGAGACAAAGCGACGATTCTCCATGTCAACAGCAAATAGAAGTCAATGATTACTTAAGTGTAACACGAAGAATATATATTTGTTTAGTTGCAGTTCTGATAATTCTTCATTCCTGAATTCGCACTGCAACAATTGCATCTTTTTGTCGTCGTTTGTCATTGTGCTGTCCTTGATATGATTCACTACAACGATGGGAAAACAAATCCACCGATGAAAGATGCCAAATTCATCGGTTCTTGAGTGGAGGAGGAACATCATGGCGTCGATCACCTGCAAACAATCATGATTCTATTAGCAGTAGAAACACAAGTTCAGGGTAGGGCGAGGCATAAAATTATACAATCAGTGAAAGAAAGTACAGTATCATCTATCATCTCGCCGTATAATAGATCAATGACATGACGACGTCTCAAAATAATCCCGTTCCATAATTGAAATATGGGGCCACTATATTGGACAAAAATTTTCATGGTAGTCAGAGTAAGGCGAATCAGGATAATTACAGAAACTATAAGAGGACAACTTACTCAATATCCCCCGAGGCACAAGCATCAATGAATTCATTCACAGTCTTGTTATCTGTCGACTTCAGCCGGCCTTTACAGATCCAATCAGTACTCTATATGAGCTTTCTGTAAGGGTTGGTTTCATCTCTATTCTACATTTATGCCAATATACCAATCTTAGATTCTATACTGTAAGAAGTAGGAACAACACATACTCACCTTCTTCTTCCCCCGTCCTGTTTTCTTTGCAGGTGTCCGCCATTTCCTCACAGGATTCTCGTCCCGTTGATGAAGGGACTGAGAAAAGACACTTGGATGACGATCACCATTGCCGTTGGTCGGCTCCAGCTGAGCTTGGATATCGCCCTGCACATCCTCTTCAGGGGTTGCCTTAGATGGCACAGTATAATCCGTGCTTTGTTGAAGGGGCAATATTGGAAGAACAATAGTGTCGGCAATGTCCACCAAAGTTTGACAAGTACTTTCCTCAACATTTTCATCCCCATATACTTCCTCTCCTCGTTCTGCCTGCGGTGGCATGGCATCATCCGTCTCCTTTTCAACGGGCCTAGGAGGTGCTGCATCAGCTGCAATATGAGCCCCTTGCACCCTAGTTAGAAAGAAGGCCATGGTGGAATATTTTTATTTTATTTATATTTATTTATTTATCAGTTTATTGCGTAGGCGTGCCAGCCACTAAGTGACAAGTTTATTGTGCACTCGATCTGACTCAGGCAGTCGATTGTGAGGTCCGTGTCGGGACCGGCAGTCCGTCACACCATGAAGGCTATGACGTTAATTATATCCTCCAAGAAGAGGAAAACCCTTGATTAATTGCCAAGATAATGGGCCACGGGGGTTATGTTAATGTGCAAACATAAATGAATCAACGAGAATGATAATTCATAACACGGGAACAAAAATATCAGCTCGAGCGTGCAGCTCAAATTCATTCGCTACCCGGAGCCCTCGGCACATGGCGGAGGACGTAGGTCCGAAGACCACCATCGCGCATAGTGAGAGCTTCTGGTCAGGGCTAGTCTGACCTTCGGCGGATCACCATTTGATATACCGAGGCCCAAGGTGACGACAAATATTCAACAAACATGCATGCGAAACAAGCAAGCAAGGCAACAAAGATGAGTGTGTTCAAACACAATTTGCACATTCAAATAAATAAAAAGAAGAAGAGCAGGCTCAGTTGATTGATTTATCGTTGTTATTATGTATTCCTTAATTAATTAATAATGATTTTTTATGATGACTTATTACCCCCTTTTTTATGCTGGTTTTTACTCTTTTTTTGATGATTTATTAATTAACTAATTTTAAATGCTAATTTAGTATTATTATTTTTATGATGATTTATTAATTAATAATTTTTTAAAAATGATTTATTAATGTTTATGATAATTTATTAAATTATATTTTTACGATGATTTATTATTATTTTATTTATTATTATTTAATTAATTTTTTTAATGATTTATTGAGGTTGGGCTCATTAATCATTTATTAGAAAGTTTTATTAGGCTTCTTTTTGACAAAGGTCAGAGGTTGATGTGGGGTAGAACTGAGGTTGAGGTTGACCTGAGTTGAAGCAAGGTAGAAAGGTCGATGCATGTTGGGTTTGAAGGTCGACGCACATAGGGGTTTGAAGGTCGGTGCATTAGGGAAGGTCGATGCATATTGGTGGTTTCAGGGTCGATGCATGTAGGAAGGTCGACGCACATGGGGTTTGGAGGTCGATGCATATAGGGAAGGTCGATGCACATAGGTGGTTTCAGGGTCGATGCATGTTGGGTTTGAAGGTTGACACACATGGGGTTTGGAGGTCTATGCATATAGGGAAGGTCGATGCACATTGGGGTTTGGAGGTCGATGCATATAGGGAAAGTCGATGCACATTGGTGCTTGGAGGTCAATGCATATAGGGAAGGTCAATGCACATTGGGGTTTCAAGTCGAAGCATATAGGAAGGTTTAAAATGATGTGAGGCATTGTAGGGGGTCAAACGGCGTGCTCGGGCCACGCCGGATAAGAGAGCAGGGAGTTGAAGTGGCTGTTGAGTGTGGGGCTAAAACGGCGCGGGGGGGTATCATGCCGGATGAGGGGGCACCGGATTAGGGGCGCGCCAGATTAGAGCAGAGTTGATTGATTTTGGGTTTGCTGAGCTGCAATTTGATTTTATTGAGTCTTTTAATGTTAATTAGGAGGGTCAATGAGTTAATTCAGGTTCCAATTGCCCTGCAAACATGGCAAATGAAGACTTGTGCGAGGTTCCTACTCAAGCATTGTCGTTAGCAAACTTGCAGTCCCCAGAACTGAGGTTCTTTCATAATACAGACTAAGTATTCAGCCAAAAATTTGGCAGCACCTCCCCATACCCAGAAGGTTATGGGGCGAAAGTGGAGACATTCCCACAAAAACTGGGGTACGCTCCTTACAGTCGAAATTCCAAACGATAGCCAGCAGAGCCAGATGGATGGAAACCCCGAGGACTAGCCTACGAGGGGCACCAGTACTCCATGGGCAAGAGATATTGTCCAACAGGGACGGCTGAAATGGGGGGAAACCTTGAGGACTAGCCTACAAGAGGTCCCTTACCCACAGCCACCACCATTCCCTGAGAAATGTGGATTTGATGTTGGGTCAAAAGACCCATTGCTATTCACCTTAGGTAGCTTGCAGGACTCTGCGCCACAGGTGGACGGGACCCTATAGCCTGGCGGTGATTCAGAAAGAAAGCGACATGAACACTCGATGGGGATGTTCCCCCTCCCCAGTCAGTAAATCTTGATGGTTGAAATGGAGCAAAGCATTCGCATTAAATCTCTAAATTTCACCCATGAAATTGAGATGGAGAACATGTCGCATTGAGTGGACCTTCCCCCACCCTACTTGGGGCAGAGAAGTCACAGTAAGATATCATTCATCCACGACAGTATTAACGGTAGGCTAGACATGGAAGAAAGTTAATATGAGCCAGAAAGCCATGAGGGATGTAAGACACAAACGCTCAAACGACTGGCGGGTGACATGTGGGTGAATGGCGACATCCATAGGCCTCGCACCCAGACTATAGGGATGACCCTGTTCTCTCCAGTTAATAACTATGAACGGAGAGATGATAGAGAAGCCATTCCCAGGGAAAAAATGGAGATGCACACATACATGTTTCCTTTGGTGAGACCAATGACAAGCACATGGTGCATCTGACATAGCTACCACGCTGGAAGAGAGCCCCAGGGAGGGGGGGTCATCGTTAATGTAGCCCTAGGTTATCCCAGGGCATGCTTGGTATCAACCGAAGAAACCAAATTTTAGATACGGAAGTAAATGCAGAAAAGCAAGAGAGGTATTCAGATACAGATTAAGGCCTGCTCAAAAGGAGGAATATATATATTGCATTCGGCCTGGCATTGCCGCACGAGACCATCCCGTTACATTTTTACATCAGAAGATGAAGAGAAAAATAGACAAAGGCTTAAACTAAAAGGAAATAAAAGGAGATGCGGGCTCATATCATCGCCCGTTTCATTACAAAGCGCAGGGGAAACATTGACAGAGGGGGGGTTAGATGGTGAAGGAAGATGACATTCCACACACCCACCTCTGATCTATTCCACGAAACAGAGTATCAGAATCTGGCTCCCTTCCCTTGCTCTGAGCCTCTTCTCTCTGGTGGCGAGCAGTGGACGGCTCCCCAGGAAGTCCCTCTCAGCTTTTTTTTCTTATTTTCCAAGCCTCCCCTCTCTCTGTTCCTTTCACACCTTTCGCATGCCCCTCTCTTACACTCTCTTCTCCTGCGCTCTCCACTTCTTTGTTTTTCTGCTACGCCAATGGGCCTTCTTATAGGCCAAGCAGGAGTTCCAACCTAATCCATCGCGAGGGATCAAAGAGCGCGCCGGTTTAGCATATGGCCATGTCCGCGCCAGTTCATGGGGCACACCGGTTCAAGGGGCGCGTCAGTTTATCCCCTTAACGTGTTTGTTAAGCCGGGCCTCCGCTTGTGGATCTCGGACTGGCTCTGAGAGTCAACTTGAGATTTCATCTCATCGTGGCCCTATGAGACCAACATGATAAGTATCAGGGAAGCATTTGGGTCGCTGACTGGCCAATTCTGACGCCGTCCGTGTCCTTAGTTTGGACTCTTGGGTTTTCTACTGATATGGCCTTCGGCATATGTGATTTGCACTGACGGGCCGACTTTGCGTATATTTGCAACATTCCCAGGGAGTGGGTCACCACCCGGGATACTTTCGCCATGGTCGGGCAGCTATTTGGTCACTAAAAGACCCTTCTGGTAAGAAGACGTACCCGTGCCGGGTTACCCGGGTCTTCTGCTGATATAGCCTTCGGCACCTTGTTCCGAGGGGCCAGAGACATTTTTCCACCTCAGGAGGGTTTCTTGTCAGGTGGCGAACCACCAGGTACATTCTCACCCTGATCAGACAACAGACGGGGCTTGTTCGGCACGACCAAGTCGATGCCGGTTCATTGGGCAGGTCGAACGGCACTGCCAGTTTGTTGTGGATATCTTTCGACCCTCCTGAGGTGGAGTCCCTGACGCTCTCGCCAGATGACCCGGGGCTTCAGCAGTCTGAGAGGACCCTTGTGTATTAATTCTCTTCGACTCGTGCCCTTCGGCAGGCCGTGTTCTTTTGTCATTCAGGAGTGATTGCCATCGATCATATTTTGGGTGCCAACAAATGCCCCTCAGCCGCCGGTGTCGCAAGTGAGGAACGAATGACGCGGGACAAGCATATGTACCCAAACTGAGCATATTCTTTGTCTGGTCAGCATGGACCATTGATTCATTGCAGTCAAGGTGCCTGTTATTTAGGCCGACGTGACCCTACCGGCCATGACCGTAACGATACCTCTTTCACCCCTTGGCGTGGATCCGCAGGCATTCCTGCCTGTCTTGAGGCCCATCGCCCTGCGGTATCCAAAGGATTATATTATGACAGTGGGCTTGGAAGCACCAGGAGTAATTGTCGGGCATGAACAAACGATTGCGACCTTGGAACAACCACGCAGCGTCGGTGCAGAACCAGTTTAGGGTGAGGGGGGCCGTCCTGCCATAGAAGCGGGAGAAATTATGGAAGAAGTTGTCGGTGCCTCCACCATTTTAGCTCTTGCCACTGAATCATCATTAGTGGAAGCTGGGCAGGCTGGAGATGGTGACCAACCCCTCCTTGCTATCGAGACTCAAGATGCGACGTCTTTGCCAGAGGTTGGGAGGGAAATTGCCGTTGTTGACAGTCCCCATGCTGCATTAATCGCCGGGGCCAGTCCTGGTGCAAGTGCTATACAAGACATACCGTCATCGTCTTCAGAGCTGAATGACGACATTTGGGCCACGGTTGACAGTCGCGTAGAATTTCACCTTCCTGATATGCCATCGCTTGGTCTACACTCGTCCAGCGATCTAGTATGGCAATATATGGAGACGCTGATGCAGACCGTGACGACTTGCCATAACTTATCGTATGCGCAGCTGAGGGATCTGGCAGAAAACTTATCCCGTCCACTGTTAGCTTTGGGCTGCCCCATGGAGGATTGGACGCAGCGAGTAATCTTGCTTCTGAAGCACGTAAATAGAAGGGAGTTCATCAGCCACGGTTTGGCGGACCAGCTGGCGGCCCTAAAATTCGAACGAGCAGAGTGTCAGGCTACCGTTCAGTCTTTGAGGGGGACTACCTGACAGATGCGGGATGCGGCCGACGATTCCACTTAACATCACATTTCTTTGAAAGCCCAGATAGCTGAATTGTGTGCTGAACTCACTCGGGCTAAAGTGGAGTTGGAGTCGATTGAGCAGCTACAGGTCCAGAGCCAGGAAGAGGCGGAGCTAGCAGAAGGGCAAGCTGCGTCGCTCGAGGAGAAGTTGGTGCAGCTGCGGGCTGAAGAATCCCATCTACAGGAACTGAGCCATCATCCTTCCCTGGGGATTTTAGAATTCGAGGACATTTTTCGTCTCTCGTTATAGTAGTTCTTTTGTTCTTTCGCCCCCCTTTTTTTGAATGTATGCTGGGGGGATGCTGCGAGTACTGTGTACTCTTCTTTTTATGCAAAGTGAAATTTCTTTATCACCTGCTTCGCATATTCGCTGCTGAGCTACAGCTTTCCTTCCTTTCTTTCATTCCCCCCTTTTTCGCTAATTTAGACATCGACGTGTCACCAATTTATATAGCCCGGGGCATATTAGCTGCTAGGGTGGGAGAGCGCTCACAACTTCAGGGAAGGCATGAGGGGTTCGCTCCACCACAGTGCAACTTTTACCCGAGGTCAAACTTTGACCTTCCTCGGCTGAGTGTCAGGAGACAAAAAGGGTTTGTGGGCCAAGAAGGGCCAGAGGGCGAAGCCAATAGTTTGTTCACAAATCTCGCCGATGGTGACGAGGCTTGGAAATGACATACTTGTTGGCGGTCTTAAGTGCTAGAGACAAGAGGTGAGTTTATTACTCGACAAGGACGAAGGGTTCGAGCCGATGGTTTGCTCATCGATTTCGTCGATGGTGATGAAAATCGAAGGTAGGTTTATTCATCGGCATGGTTTAAATGCCGAAGCAAGGAGGTTTGTTGATCGACGGGGATGAAAGGTCCGGGTCGATGGCTTGTTCATTGATTTCGCCGATGGTGATGAAAATCGAAGGTAGGTTTGTTCATCGGCATGGGTTAAATGCCGAAGCAAGGAGGTTTTTTGATCGACGGGGACGGAAGGTCTGGGTTGATGGCTTGTTCATCGATTTCGCCGATGGTGATGAAAATCGAGCATAGGTTTGTTCATCGGCATGGGTTAAATGCCGAAGCAAAGAGGTTTATTGATCGATGGGGATGGAAGGTCCGGGTCGATGGCTTGTTCATCGATTTCGCCGATGGTGACGAAAATCGAGGATAGATTTTTTCATCGCCATGGGTTAAATGCCGAAGCAAAAAGGTTTATCGCAGCACAAGCGTAAGGCTTGTGCCGGTGGGACTGGTATGTCTACCACATATGGGGATTCCCTGTGGGACATGAATGATAAACGAGGCAGTGTCCTCGTCATCGTCATCATCATTCATCATTTTCATGATCATTTTTTTTGAAAGACATTACTGACTTAAGCGCGATTTTGGGTTTTCACCGAAGCCAGCCCCCTCTTGCTTTTACCCACGCGCCCTTTCTGGTTTTCACGTGGCGGGGTACCCAATTTTACCTGTGACGCCCTTTCGGATTTTCACCTCAGCTAGGTTATAGCCATTTTTGCCCTTATCCAGAATATCCGGATAAGTTTGGCGAGGAACTTCTATTTTAAGCCTCATTTTTTTTTAAACTTGATTGCTTGCCTTTGCCAAGGGCAACGAGTTGATTAGACAGATTGATACTACGACGAGCGGGGGTTTATTCATCGACATTGGATGAATGCCGAAGCAAAGAGAGGTTTAGTCATTAACGAGAATGAAGGGTCCATGTTAATGGTTCATTGACTGATCCTGCCGGTGATGACAAGAATCATTGTTTATTTGTTCATCGACATTGGGTAAATGTCGAAGCAAAAGATAGGTTTAGTTATTAACGAGGATGAAAGGTCCGGGTTAATGGTTCATTGACTGATCCTGCCGATGGTGACAAGAACCAGCGTTGGTTTGTTCATTGGCATTGGGTAAATGCCGAAGCAAGAGGAGGTTTAGTCACTAACGAGGATGGAAGGTCCAGGCTAATGGTTCATTGACTGATCCTGCCGATGATGATAAGAATCAGCGTTGGTTTGTTCATTGACATTGGATAAATGCCGAAGCAAAGAGGTTTATTCATTAACAGGGATGAAAGGTCTGGGTTAACGGTTCATTGACTGATCTTGCCGATGATGACAAGAGTCAGCGTTGGTTTGTTCATTGACATTGGATAAATGCCGAAGCAAAGAGATTTATTCATTAACGAGGATGAAAGGTCCAGGTTAACGGTTCATTGACTGATCCTGCCGATGATGACAAGAATCAACGTTGGTTTTTTCATCGACATTGGATAAATGCCGAAGCTAAGAGATTTATTCATTAACGAGGATGAAAGGTCCAGGTTAACGGTTCATTGATTGATCCTACCGATGATGACAAGAATCAGCGTTGGTTTGTTCATCGACATTGGATAAATGCCGAAGCAAAGAGGTTTATTCATTAATGAGGATGAAAGGTCCAGGTTAATGGTTCATTGACTGATCCTGCCGATGATGACAAGAATCAACATTAGTTTGTTCATCGACATTGGATAAATGCCGAAGCAAAGAGGTTTATTCATTAACGAGGACGAAAGGTCCGGGTTAACGGTTCATTGATTGATCCTGCCGATGATGACAAGAATCAACGTTGGTTTGTTCATTGACATTGGATAAAAGCTGAAGCAAAAAGGGGTTTGTTCATTAACAAGGACAAAAGGTCCAGGTTAACGGTTCAATATTGACTGATCCTGTCGATGGTGACAAGAACTAGCGTTGGTTTGTTCATCGGCATTGAATAAATGCCGAAGCAAGAAGACAGGTTTATTTATTGACCGAGACGAAAAGTCCGAGCCAATGGTTTTTGAAAGAGGTAGACCTCCGGTGGGACTATGATGAATGTCCTATCTAGGGTTTTAAAGGGGTGAAGGCGAAGAGGAACTTTTAATTACCACATTACTGACTCAAGTGCCCTTTCGAGTTTTCACCGGAGCCAGCCCCCTCTTGCTTTTACCCACGTGCCTTTTTGGATTTTCACGTGGTGGGGTACCTAATTTTGCCTGTGATGCCCTTTCGGATTTTCACCTCAGCTAGGTTATAGCCATTTTTGCCCTTGTCTAGAATATCTAAACAAGACCGGTGAGGCATCTCTATTTTAAGCCCCACTTTTTTTTAACAAAAAGGTAAGAGAATGATGATGGGTCAATATGCGACGTTTGACCCTGAGTGGTGGCATGTGACTGTTGGCTGGGGCACGGGGCCTTGCACCGATAGAGAGGGTTTGTTCGTTGGCAAGAAAATAATGCCAACGCAAAGGAGGAATTTCTGCCAATTCGGACGTAAGGTCCACAATGGCGATATTGTGTAAAAGTTGGCTAGGGCACGAAGCCTTGAGCAATAAAAGGGGTTTATTCGTTGGTAAGGACAAATACCAACGCAAGGGATAGAATTTATGTCGATTCAGACGTAAGGCCTGCGATGGTGATATTGTATAAAAGTTGGCTAGGTACGAAGCCTTGCGCTATAAAAGGGGTTTATTCATTGGTAAGGATAAATACCAACGCAAGGGGAGAGTTTCTGCGCCGATTCGGACGTAAGGCCCGTAATGGCGATATTGTGTAAAAGTTGGCTAGGGCACGAAGCTTTGCGAAAGGGGTTCATTCATTGGTAAGGACAAATACCAACGCAAGGGGAGAGTTTCTGCTCACCCGCGCGGACGTAAGGCCCGTCGGGGCATTGTCGAGCAACATTCGGCTGAGGCATAAAGTCTGTCACCGTATGCCTGCATTCATGGGCATGGGGTTAATGCCCGTGCAAGGTGAAGGTTCTCCTCACCCGTGCAGACGTAAGGTCCGTCGGGGGGCATTGTTGAGGGGTATTCGCAGGCATGGGGTCAATGCCTGTGCAAAGGAAAGGTTTTCTTCACTCGTACGTGAAGTCCCGCTATCAATGGCACCCAAGAGGGGGGTGAATTGGGTGATATCAAAATTTTAACAAAGCTATACTCAATTTTAAGATTATGTGAGAATACTAAGAACAAGTGCAAGATAGAATAGATCTATCAAAGTTAATCACTCCAATAACCCTTGGTACTAGGCGGAGTTGGCAAATCCGTAGATTCACTAAATCCAAACTGTTATCTTTCCGGCAAGAGTAACCTTGTCAGTCTGAATCCAGCTTTTAATATACCGAGGATCTATTTGAAAGTGATAAGATAATCTAGATCTAATAGATGTAATTAATCTAATTCCACAAGCATGCTCAGAAAGGGGGAAGGAGAAAAGGAATAAACCACAATGAGACAGCGATTTTTAGGTGGTTCGGATGCCACAACGGCAACCTACGTCCACCCCTCATCAACTGTGAGGAACCACACACTATCTTGTAAAGAGATACAAGATCGAACACACACACACACGTTAGGAGGTGAAGGCTCCCACGAAGGTGTAAAAGACACCTAAACACACACACACAAAAACAAACAGACTTAACCGCACACACACACGGATCTACAAAGATCCATACACACACGGGATGGTTTTAGATTTACAAAACAAGCACACTTGAAGCTTAGAAACATTGAGAATGGAAACACAAAAGAAAAGGCTTGATTGATGCTCCCCCTTAGTTGATGAGGAGTTTCTTGGATGCAACTTGAACTCCACTTGGCTTGGGATTGATCTCCTTCATATATGGCTTTAACTTCACTTGAGGATGGATGAAGAAGGATGAAGAACTTCCTCCCGGAGCACTGTTCACATCTATAGTGCTAGCTCCCTTCTCTCCCTTTTTGGTAGCCTCCTTAATCCCTCTTAGAGCCTTAGGGTTTCTTACCTCAAAGAGATGGTTTTATAACTCTTGAATGGTCAAGAGACAACCCAGGAACCAGATCCACAAAACCTGGAAGGTTTGGTGGCTTTGGGATTAAACAATACCAAGAGGAGATGCTTCTTTCGAGATGGACAAAAGTCAACATTTTGGGCTTATCGGGGCTGGCGGTCGACCTGCAGAGGCTGGCGGTCAACCGCTACTGAGAAACTGGCTGGAGGTCGGTCCCTGGCAAATCTGGTCGATCGGGATTGGATGGGCGGTCGACCTCCATTGAGATAGTCTGTAGAAAGATGCATTCTGTTATTTCAGGTCGACCAGGATCAGGCCGGCGGTCGACCGGACTGTCATAAACCTGAAAAATGAAGAGTTTAGCCCAATAAAATATATCCACATGATCGAGGCATGAATTGAACATATGTTTATAATTTATTTCAAGTTCATTTGAGTTCTAGGGAATGCATTTGGAATGCTAAACGCTTAAGCAAAAACCGTGATGAAATCCGACCTAGATTGCTTATGAAATTCACTTAAGTTATTCGTTCCATGCACATATGTCCTTGGTTTTTTTATCATCAAAAACACTGGGATATGTACAACAATCTCCCCCTTTTTGATGATGAAAAAACTCACATTCAAACCATTTTTATTATTTGTGGATATTCAATTTGAACGCAAGGCTTGAAAGTCATTCAACATGCTTGAAAACCATTCAACACATTTGTTTGCCAAAAAGAGTATGAAATGAGACACAAGTGCCAAACACCTGAAATCAAACACCAGTACATTCAATTCATCATTCCATTACAAAGTACATTAGTGCGAGAGTGAATGCACGACTCTAAAATAGAGGACTAAGCAAATAGAACTGACACTACTGACATAAGGACCCTCACATGATCAACATGCAAGCAAGCAACACAACCACACATCGACATACATAAGTATATAAACCTGTCCTACTACTTCTCCCCCTTTGGCAACATCAAAAAGGGATAGGATAGACGAAGGAGGGACTCAAGCGTCACAAGACCAAAGGATAACATGCTAGAGGGGAAAGTCAAAAGAAATCCTCATGGAGCATGTTTTGGAGGTGGCTGATCTGCTGGAGGAGTAGGTAGAAGGCCAAGGTGCCGACGAATGTCGCCAAGATGGTGGTCATGAGTATGAAGAAGATCAAGATTATGGCCAATGGATTCGTCACAAGCCGCATCCTGGCGCCGCATGCCAAGAAGGGAGAGGTGCATGAGGCTGAAAGATTGGCCAGACTCATCTAAACTCTCTCGGAGGGAAGCCATGTGGGTGGTGAGAGTGGCCATTTGAGTAGAGAGAGTGTCCAAGGTAGTAGAGAAGGTATCCATGCACCCTGATATGGTGTCAAAAGTAGTGCCTATAGTGTCCCCAAGGGTAGAGAGACGATCCCTAAAGGTATCCACACGAGACTTCAATCCGGTGAGCCACCCGTCAAGAGCCTCGTAGTCTACCGAAGGGCGTTGTCCGGCCCCCTGAGTAGAAGACTCTCCATGGTGAAACTGAGGTGGAGGAGGCATCTCAAAATCTTGATGATAAGGTGATGGTGGAGGAGGCTGCTCCTCAGCTAGAACTGGAGGGGGGATATCCCCTTCACCTTGCTGCTGTGCCGGTTCTTGTTCTTCCTCACTGCTCATTTCTTCCCCATAAACTGGAATGTCCCGTGTAAGCTGATCGTCGGGATCAAAGTAATAGCCAAAATCTATGAAAATTTTATGCTTGTTGTATATGTCATCCTGCCTGACCAATCTAAACTGCTCATTCGCCACATCAATCCCGGCATAGATGAAGACACCGGTCAACTATGAAGCATATGGTAGAGAACGCCGGAGGTAGGTATGATATGTTCCAATCAGATCTGTCATGAGCCGACCCATATTAATTTGAATCCCATGCATGACATGATAAAACATGAATCTTTGAACTTCTGTGACTTCATATCTGCCGCCCACTTTGGGATAAATCAAAGATGTGAACACGTGATGCAAGACCCGTTGCAGTGGAGGAAAGTGATTGGCATTCAATTTTATCAAGTTGCTCACACCGTGCACATACTCACAATTTGTCATAGCAAAGAACGTGGCTGGAACTTCACCAAAACCATAGGCCCTATCTGCACCCATGGCGGATACTCCTAGGGCCCTCTGAAATAGATCCGGGGTAATGTGAAGCTCAACACCTTCAACAGTGGTATATAACTGTTCATTTCTCACAACCAAGTACCCGTAGAACTGCTGTACCAGACGAGGATAATACCTATTGTACCGGGTAACAAAATCCATCCAACCCTCCTGAACCTCAAATAGAGTGCACAAATCCGGGAGAAGCTCATTCACCTCGTTGAAGTTGACCAAGCGGGGGTCGATAATAGGACGTGGAGGTAGAGGTGCTCGAGGCAGGGGAGGAGCACGCTGGGGTGGAGGAGCCGGGGCCTCTTGCCATTGACGGCTAGCTTCCCCTTGGGCAGAATGCCGAGAACTCCATTTGGGCGGCATCCCGAACTAGAAGAACCCACCGGGAAACCCTCGAACGATCAATCTCAACCCCGGGAACGAGGATGGAGCATAGGGGCACAGCTAGGGCTTGGAACAACCTCTCCACATAATGGAAGCTGAGAGAGATCTCCACGAACTCACGAACGGCCGTATGGGGGTTGTCCCGAAATGATGACGGGACTGCCGGATCGTGTGCGGGTGGAGGAAGAATGGGTTGTGGAGGCTTGGGTGGAGAAGAGATGGAGTGCTAGGGTTAGGGCAAGGTGGTAGAGAGTGAATGGAGGTGATAGGAGAGGAGAATGGTGGAAGAGAGTCCCTTATATGAAGGGTCGGTTGGCCTTTAGGCCGGCCAGTTTGCCGCCGCCGGTCGACCGACGCGACCCTGGCGGTCGATCGCCAGGACCGAAATCCCCATTTTTTAAAAATTTTCTTTCTTTTTTTTCTTTTTTTTATTTTTTTTTCTTTTCTTCCTTTTTCTTCTTTTTTTTTGTATATGGGAGATTATCAACCGACTGCCTGAGTGGGGCATCATCATGACATGAGAAGTTTGTAGAGATGAAGATGTGGATATAAGAGAGAATGTTTTGACTCCCCCTAGGTAGTACCTTTAGTTCCAACAACACTGAGTCCACAAATGTTTAACCAAGGAATATTTGGCCGTAAAAATATTTTTCAAGGAGGGCTAAATATAAATAAGTACATTCAAGCATGCATAAGTATATGAGGACACACACGGTGTAGAAAGAAAACAAAAATAATATGCATGTTTTCCTACCCTTGATGCACATGAGTTTCTACAAATGCAACCCTTTACCCTAAATGCAAATCTATGCATGTATGCTCTCACCCTTGTACATCCCAAGTTCTCTTCTTATCTTATTAAATTGATCCTGGTTTAGGAGTTTAGTGAAAATGTCAGCTAGCTCATTATGTGTGTCAATGAAGTTCAATTCAAAGACTCATTTTCCTACATGATCTCTCAGAAAATGATGACGTATATATATATACTTGGTCCTAGAGTGCTGAACATGATTTTTTGACAAATTAATTGCCTTGGTATTATCACACAGTATTGGAACATTTTTCATTTCAACATCTAAATCAAGCAGTTGATTTTTGATCCAAAGTACTTGGGCTCCACAACTTCCGACGGCTACATATTCAGCCTCAGCCGTTGAGAGAGCTACTGAATGTTATTTCTTGGAGGCCCATGAGACTAGGCAACCACCAAGAAACTGACAGTACCCACTTGTACTTTTACGATCTACAATGCACCCAGCATAATCCGCATCGGTATAGGCAATTAAATCAAAGGAACTACCGATAAGAAACCACAAGCCAAAATCTACTGTGCCAATGAGATATCTAAAGATGCGTTTAACAGCTGATAAATGAGATTCTTTGGGGCATGACTGAAAATGGGCACAAAGACATACACTGAATTGAATGTTAGGGTGACATGTTGTAAGGTACAGTAGTGATCCGATCATACCTAGAAATAGTGTAGGATTTACCATTTTCATCTTTATCCAGCTTTGTGGTGGTAGCCATGGGAGTTGATATAGGTTTTGCTTCCGCCATCCCGTATTTCTTCAACAATTCCATTGTGTACTTTGCTTGACTTATGAAAATACCCTCAGAAGTTTGCTTCACCTACAATCTAAGAAAGAAAGTTAGCTCCCCCATTAAGCTCATCTCGAATTCTCCTTGCATGATTTCTGCAAATTCATCGCATAAAGCATTGTTAGTAGCTTCAAAAATGATGTCATCCACATACACTTGAACTACTAAAATGTCTTTACCTGATTTCCTCTTGAACAGTGTTTGATCAACCTTACCTCTCTTGAAGCCATTTTCAACCAGAAATGAGGTAAGCCGTTCATACCACGCCCTTGGTGCTTGCTTTAGTCCGTACAAGGCCTTTTGGAGCTTGTACACATGTTGTGGATGTTTGGAATCTTCAAAACCTAGAGGTTGCTCTACAAAAATATCCTCCTTGATATAACCGTTAAGAAATGCAGATTTAACATCCATTTGAAATAACTTAAAGTTCAAAGAGCAAGCATATGACAATAAGATCCGGACTGCTTCAAGTCTAGCAACCGGTGCAAAGGACTCATCAAAATTAATACCCATCTCCTGGCTATACCCCTTGGCAACAAGCCGGGCCTTATTCCTAACAACCAATCCCGCATCATTTAGCTTGTTTCTGAAAACCCAACGGGTTCCAATAGTGAGATGGTTCTTAGGACATGGCACGAGAGTCCATACCTTGTTTCTTTCAAACTGGTGCAACTCTTCATGCATAGCATGAATCCATGATTCATTTTGAAGAGCTTCATGAATGTCCTTGGATTCTTCTTGTGAAAGTAGGGCCATAAAAGCTTCCTTTTCTACTTGCCTTAAAGAGGACCTTGTTTTTACCCCATCCTCCAAATTACCTATGATATTCACAGCTGGATGATCCTTTAGAAATGTGGAAGAACTGGGCAAGTCAGGATGCTGCACTTGTGGTTCTTGCAGTGTCTCAATTGTAGGATCCTCATCTTCCTCATTTTTGCTTGATGTTGCCTTCAATTGTTCATCCTTAGCTTTGACATTCGTTGAGTTCTTAAGAGCTTCATCCTTGTAGAGCTCATATGGAGTTTTCTTCAGAATGGGCCTTACCATTGCCCTGTTGATGATGTAGCATACTGTACTTACTGCCTCAGCCCAAAAGTATTTAGGTAGAGAGTTCTCACTTAGCATGGTCCGGGCCATGTCTATCAATGTTCTATTTTTCCTCTCCACTACTCCATTTTGTTGGGGCGTCCTTGGTGACGAAAAATTATGTGTGTACCTCTGCTCTTCACAGAAGATGCTGAATTCATGATTTTCAAATTCACCACCATGATCACTCTGGATGGTGGTGATGAGGTAACCTCTTTCATTTTGGATTTTCCTACAAAACACTTGAAACTCCGTCAAGGCATCACTTTTATTGGCTAAAAATAACACCCATGTGAATCTAGAGTAATCATCAACAATTACAAATCCAAAAGATTTACCCCCTAGACTGGATATCCTAGTGGGGCCAAATAAATCAATGTGCAGTAAATCTAAAGGCCGGGAGGTAGAAATAATGTTTTTATTTTTGAAGGAAATGCGTGTTTGCTTGCCTTTTGTGCAAGCCTCACAGATTCTATCGCTTTCAAATTTTAATTTTGGCAAACCATTTACCAAGTCATGTCTAGACAACTTAGAGATCACTCCAAAACTAGCATGACCTAGTCTTCGATGCCATAGCCATGCATTCTCATGATTGTTAGCTACCAAACACACATCATCACATGGAACATCATCAAGATCAATAGTATACACATTGTTGTTCCTTTTACCGATAAAACTGATTTCATTTGAAATTTTACTCATGACAAGGCAGTGGGTTTCATCAAAGACAATCTTAAAACCTTTATCACACAACTGACTTATGCTTAACAAGTTATGATTCAAACCTTTCACCAAAAAGACATTTTCAATCAAGGTTTCAGAGTTCTTACCTACGTTTCCAACTCCAATTATTTTACCTGTCCTTTCCACCAAAAGTAACTGAACCTCCTTCCTTTTCTTGCAGCTTGGAAAACACC
Organism: Amorphophallus konjac; assembly: GCA_022559845.1. Classification (NCBI taxonomy): domain Eukaryota; kingdom Viridiplantae; phylum Streptophyta; class Magnoliopsida; order Alismatales; family Araceae; genus Amorphophallus; species Amorphophallus konjac. The sequence continues at coordinate 331,586,274 of CM040122.1, read as the reverse complement.
TTATTGTCCCCTGTCATATGCCTTGAACAGCTGCTATCCAAATACCATTTGCTCCCCCTGGCTTCAAGACATAACTGCACGAAACAAAAATCTCATGCAATTATTTTTGGTACCCAAACAAGTTCGGGTCCATAGAAGTTAGTCCAACTTTTTGCAGGTGTTCTCTTTATCCATGGAACATGATATTTAGGTGTGCTTTGTCTAAACCAGCAGTTAGAAATCACATGACCAAATCTACCACAATGGAAGCAATTAACATGTGAGAATGTTCTTTGATATCTGAGTGGTTTAGACTGAACATGTTGGGGCTTGGTGTGAGAACATGAAGTACAGTCATTTCCTTTTTCATGTACGTGAGATGTGGTGATCTTGTGTTCAAGGGATTTTTTATTCTCGGGTATGTACCCCAATCCTTCTTTTCGGAAGTTAACTTTAACTCCCAAGATATTGTCTAGATTCTGTTTCCCTTTAACAAACCTGGAAAGAGTGGACTACAAGTTAGTCACTTCTTTATTCAAGCTCACATTTTCATTTTTGATTTCTGACATGGAAGATGTTAGAATTCCTTTTTCACCCTTGAGCTTTTCACACACATTTTCAATTTCAGAAAATTTGCAAGAAAGTTCCTCCTTGACTTCCTCAAGATCTGAAATAGTTTGAAGCAATGTTTCTTTTTCCTCAGATAGCTCAAACCATTCTTGTTCCAGTTTCTCAAATCTAACATAAATATCATCATGGGTTGACTCATCAATATTTTTCTTGAGATTTTTATTTTCAGATCTAATTTTTCTATATTTAGTATACAACTTTTCATATTCTGAATCCCACTGTTCATTTGAAATAAAATCCGGGTCAGAATTTACCTTGGTTGAGTCATCCTCATGTGCCATGAGGCACAGGCTTTCCACCAGCTCTTGAATCTCCTCGTCGGACGGTTCGTCCTCTTCGTCGCTCCATGTGGCGACCATGGCCTTGGGTTTTCTGAATTTATCCTTCTTGAATTTCTTCATCAGATCTGGGCACTCTCCTCTCATGTGCCCGGGCTTCTTGCATTCATAGCATATAATGCTACTTGGTTTGCTTGGTTCACCCTTAGCTTGAATGGGCTTCCTTTGTTCCCTTCTGAAGTTGCCTTGAAAATTCCTCTTCCTTCTCAAAAATTTCCTCACTTGGCGAGTGATCATTGCCAAGTCTTCTTCTTCATTGCTTCCTTCACTGGATTCGTCTTCTTGAAAGTTATCATCAGACTGATTAGCTTTCAGTCCCACAATTTTCTTTTTCTTAATGTCTTCCTCAGTTGTTCTCTTCATGTTTATCTCATCGGTCATTAGGGACCCTATGAGCTCATCCAAGGACAGTGTGGACAGATTTTTGGAATCCTCAATCACTGTGGCTTTTGTGTGCCACGCTGACGGAAGTGACCTTAGAACCTTCCTCACCAGATCGGAGTTTGTGTACTCCTTCCCAAGGCTCTTGAGACCATTCGTGATCTCAGTTAACCTCGCGAACATTTCTGAGATCGTTTCCTCGGGCTTCATTTTGAATAGCTCGTAATCGCTGACGAGTAGGTTGGCCTTGGTTTCTTTGACCTTCGAGGTTCCTTCATATATGAGATGCAGCTTGTCCCACATTTCTTTGACTGAGCTGCACATAGAAACACGAGAGAACTCATTAGGATGAATAGCACATTGCATAATATTCATGGCATTGAAGTTTACAGTGCATTTTTTAATTTCCTCAGGTGTCCATTTTTCTTCATCATCCTGAGTTTGTATGGACCATTGTCCACGACTCTCCAGATCTCATACTCCTGGGATCTTAAGAAAACATGCATCCTATTTTTCCAATAGGAGTAATTTGAGCCATCAAAGTATGGAGGATGATGGATAGAGTGGCCCTCAGGAATCATCCCCTTGTTTGCCATTGATCGGATCTTGCTCTAGATCGTTAGATCTGATGGAGTAGATCCTTAGCTCTGATACCAATTGAAGTCCCGCTATCAATGACACCCAAGAGGGGGGGTGAATTGGGTGATATCAAAATTTTAACAAAGCTATACTCAATTTTAAGATTATGTGAGAATACTATAGAACAAGTGCAAGATAGAATAGATATATCAAAATCAATCACTCCAATAACCCTTGGTACTAGGTGGAGTTGGCAAATCCGTAGATTCACTCAACGCAAACTGTTATCTTTTCGGCAAGAGTAACCTTGTCAGTCTGAATCCAGCTTTTAATATACCGAAGATCTATTTGAAAGTGATCAGATAATCTAGATCTAATAGATGCAATTAATCTAATTCCACAAGCATGCTCATAAAGGGGGAAGGAGAAAAGGAACAAACCACAATGAGACAGTGATTTTTAGGTGGTTCGGATGCCACAACAGCAACCTACGTCCACCCCTCACCAACTGTGAGGAACCACACACTATCTTGTAAAGAGATACAAGATCGAACACACATACACACACGTTAGGAGGTGAAGGCTCCCACGAAGGTGTAAAAGACACCTAAACACACACACACACAAAAATAAACAAACTTAACCGCACACACACACGGATCTATGAAGATCCACACACACACGGGATGGTTTTAGATTTACAAAATAAGCACACTTGAAACTTAGAAACATTGAGAATGGAAACACAAAAGAAAAGGCTTGATTGATGCTCCCCCTTAGTTGATGAAGAGTTTCTTGGATGCAACTTGAGCTCCACTTGGCTGGGGATTGATCTCCTTCAGATATGGCTTTAACTTCACTTGAGGATGAATGAAGAAGGATGAAGAACTTCCTCCCGGAGCACTATTCACATCTACAGTGCTAGCTCCATTCTCTCCCTTTTTGGTAGCCTCCTTAATCCCTCTTAGAGCCTTAGGGTTTCTTACCTCAAAGAGATGGTTTTATAACTCTTGAATGGTCAAGAGACAACCCAGGAACCAGATCCACAAAACCTAGAAGGTTTGATGGCTTTGGGATTAAACAATACCAAGATGAGATGCTTCTTTCGAGATGGATAAAAGTCAACATTTTGGGCTTATCGGGGCTGGCGGTCGACCTGTAGAGGTTGGCGATCGACCGCTACTGAGAAACTGGCTGGAGGTTGGTCCCTGGCAAATCCGATCGACCGGGATTGGATGGGCGGTCGACCTGCACTGAGACAGTCTGTAGAAAGATGCATTCTGTTATTTCAGGTCGACCAGGATCAGGCCGGCGGTCGACCGGATTGTCATAAACCTGAAAAATGAAGAGTTTAGCCTAATAAAATATATCCACATGATCGAGGCATGAATTGAACATATGTTTATAATTTATTTCAAGTTCATTTGAGTTCTAGGGAATGCATTTGGAATGCTAAACGCTTAAGCAAAAACTGTGATGCAATCCGACCTTGATTGCTTATGAAATTCACTTAAGTTATTCGTTCCATGCACATATATCCTTGGTTTTGTTATCATCAAAAACACTGGGATATGTACAACAGTACGGACGTAAGGTCCGTTGGGGCGTTGTGACCCGGTGGGACTGTGTTCAGACTCTGAAGCTCCTTTGAGTTTATTCAATCTTCAGGTGCTGGCGCGGACACCCAATATGACTTCATATGCTTCCCATTGAGATGGGAAAATTGAACTGCGCCCTTGTGATCCACCATGATGTAAGTGCCTCCTTCGTAGACCCGATGCACAACATACGGGCCTACCCAATTTTCAGTCAACTTCCCTTTGGGGTTAGCTGCCATTACTTCTTTTTTTTTGACCATGACAAGGTCACCATTCTTGAATTCTCACTCTTTGACCAGCTTATCAAAAGCATGGGCCATGCGAGCCTGATATAATTGGATGTTTTGTTGTGCTCGGAGTCGCCTTCCTTCAAGCTCAATGAGCTCTTCTAGTCTTCTTTCTATATTTGTCTGTTCGTCATTTGTCAAGCCGTGTTGTATAGCGACTCTCAGTGACGGCACTTCCAGCTCTATTGGCACCACCGCCTCCGATCCGTAAACCAGTGAGAAGGGTGAACAGCCGGTTGGAGTTTTGTAGACTGTACGATAAGCCCATAGTGCTTCGTACATCTTCTCTTCCCAGTCTCTCTTGCTAGAGTTGACGGTCTTGGCAAGTAGGGTGCATAGAGTTTTGTTGAACGCTTCTGCCAATCCGTTAGCCTGCGGATTGTAGGGGGATGATGTCCTCCAATCAATTTTGTACTTGTCGGCTAACCTGTATACCTTCTAGTTTCTAAAATGGCTGCCGTTGTCGAAAATAAAACGACCAACTTGGGATAGTGGGGTGTAGTGGCACTGGAGGCCTCCGAGACAAGGTAGCGTGCTCTTGGCATTTCTGACATGACTTAGCAAACTTGCAGCAGTTGTCAAATATAGTGGGCCAGTAGTAGCCCAATTTCTTTATCTCGATTTTCATTTTCGGACCAGCCTGGTGGGCCCCGTCCTACCTGGCATGCACTTCTTTCATCACCTGCCATGCTTCTGCCATAGACAAGCAACATAGTAGAATCTTCTTTTGGGCATCTGCCATTATTCGGAATAAAGTCCCTTTTCTCATCTCATAAGAATCCTTGATCTTGAGGAGCTTCATTCTTTGTTCTCTCTCTTTCGGGAGTTGTTGGCGCTGGAACCAGTGTAGGAGGTGCTCCCACCAATCGGGCTACTGGACTTCCTCCGCTACTGCCACATCATTTTCTTCTTCATTGGGCAGGACCTCTATCATACTAGAGACCTGACGTCTATTGATCACCGTTATATTCAGGCTGCTGTATGGCGGGGCTGCCAGGGAGCTAGCCAACTTCGCGAGGGCATCTGCCTGAGCATTTTGTCCTTACTGGATGTGTTCAATTTTGATGAAGTAGAACCTTGCCATCAGGTGCAGTGCCAATTGGTGATAAGGGAGGAGTTCCGACTTTCGCACGTCAAACTCCCCTCCCACTTGTTTTACAACCAGCATGGAATCGCCGAACGCTTCAAGCATTCGAACCTCCATAGACAAAGCAATTTGCAGCCCGATAACCAAGGCTTCATATTCTACCTCATTTTTCGTGCATGGCTTGTTTATTGAGCAAGAAGTGTATATGACTTCCCCCTCGGGAGACTTCAGGACTATGCCTGCGCCGTCTCTGACTCTAACTGGCCCAGTTGTCATAGTATCAATTCGGGATGCACCATCAAAATACAACTGCCACAAAGTGTGTTGCACTTGGCCTGCCTCTAGGGTCTCATCTTTAGGGAGTTCTATCTCCATCGGACAGTTTTCGGGGGCTGAATGCGCAGCAAAGAAATCTGCGATGGCTTGGCCCTTAACAACTTTCTGCGGCACATATGAGATGTCAAACTCCATGAGAATTACCACCCATTTGCCTAAGCGGCCTTTGAGTGCCGGTTGAGACTGGATATACTTCAGCGGATCTGCCTTGGATATCAGCCTTATTTCATGCGACAACATATAGTGCCGGAGTTTCTTAACTGCGAAGACTAGTGCCAGGCAGACCTTCTCAATGAAAGTATAATTTTCTTCAGCTCTAACCAGTCTTCGACTGAGATAGTAGAGGGCTTGTTCTTTTCCTTCTTCATTGTTCTAGGCCAGCATTGCCCCCAGAGAGTGGTAGGTGGCTGCTATATAGAGAATCAACGGTCGTCCTTTCACCGACGCACCAAGCACTGGAGGAGTCTTCAGATAATCTTTCAACTTGTCTAGAGCTGTTTGGCATTCTTCATCCCAGTAAAAGGGATCATCTTTCATCATCAACTTGTGAAAGAGGTGGCACCGGCCTGACAAGTTGGATATAAACCCTCGGATAATGCCAGACGGCCTTGGAGAGATATCAGCTCGGAGATATTCCTTGGCGGAGGTAACCCCTGGATTGCCTTGATCTTTGCAGGGTCTATTTCAATTCCTCGATATCATACAATAAAGCCTAAGAACTTGCCGCTTGACACTCCAAAGGCGCACTTCTTGGGGTTCATTTTTAATTTATACTGCTTGAGTGTAACATCCTGAATTTTAATATTAATATCACCATATTATTTAATTATTTTCTTAGCTCAGATCCTAAAAATTTTATTAAAAATGTGGAAAAAATGTATTTTGTGAAAATTTTAATTTCCAGTAATTTTGTCTTCAGGAAGGAACCTAGAATAAAATTGCTTAAGGCCCAATTTCACAATTTAAGCTAAAAATCGTTGTTTTAAAAGACCAAACTAAACATTCTTAATCGGACCTGAATTCTTGTCTAATTGGGCCCCTGATTGGAGTCAACCCTAGCCCAACTGCATGGGATCATTTTCCCTCCGAAAACCCTAACTCAAGAGCCTTCTATTGGTGGCGGCGGTGGCGGATTAGAGTCCTCCCCGAATTTTTTGTCATTTTCCCTCTTTGGACTCTCCACCCAAATTTGATTGCTTGAGGCATCCATAGACTCTTTAAATAGAGGGATTTCGATCCCCAGAAACCCTATTTGCTCTGGCGGCTGGTGGCGTGATCGATCGTGGCCAGACAGGGGCGAATTTGGGCATTCAAAGGGCGGCCGGATTAGGGTTCCGGCGACCCCCCTTTCCTCTTCCTCTTTCCAACGATAAAAGGTAGGTGTCTCTCAGGCTGAACTAAGAATTGATTATACCATCTTGTTCGTCTTCCCGAGCTCTTTCCTTTGACACCAATTTGCTCAAATTCCATGCATCATGTTGGTCTAATCTCATCGTTTACCCCGAGGTACACCCGAAGGGTTAACTTCCATATTAATCCATTTTATGTTTAGTTAAATCACTTTAAACTTTAATCAAATCATGTGATCTTATGCGTCTTTGAATGCTCTTTCCAATGGTATCTGTTTACCCAATTATTGTTCATCATAACGCTTGCAATCAGAGTTTTAATCGTGGTGTGTCGAGGTTCACCGTCGGTGGAGGCTCGGGTTGGTAAACGGTCCTACCAGGAACCGCTAGGCATCTAGCGGTCGCGCGATAGACCACTTGGCCGTCCTACATTTTTTTTAAAAAAAATTATATATATCAAATGGTCCTATGATAGACCATTTTCCTCTTATTGGCGGTCTCCATATAGACCGTTTTCAGGCCTCTTACAGAAGGAGATTTTTTTTTAAGTTTGTGTTATGCATTTTGACTTAAAACTTACCCTGTCTAGTATGTTAACTAACCCGTGACGATGCAGAAATGAAATATTAACTTGATATCATGAAATTAAATTTAAATTCATTATCTACATGAAAGTTTTCCTTTGATTATCGCTTCGAACAATCATGTGAAATTGGTAAAAAAACTTGGTTATAAACTTCATGATTTTAACCGTGCTATTTATAAATTACTTTCCGATATCATTGTTTGATAGTCATGCCACTCCGGTGGAATAGACTGACCGCACCGTTCCATTTTTCGTGTTTTGTATAGCCTCAATCTTGTAATAGTTGGGAGTCTCTGCCGGATATTCCTTCCGTCGGACTAGGACTACTATTATGAGACCTCCGTAAGTCCCTGTGAGCCTGGGATTCCCACCAGGATAACGGGCGGGTTGTACCACAAAGACCAGAACCCATAGACTTGATTTGATTCCCATTTTGGAGCGGACCGTACCCGGATTGTTCTGGACCTTTAGCGGCCCACATGGGGACCCCTAAGAGACCCTCGTGGCCCAGGGTTCGACCGCTAGTCTTTTCTTGGCCTGGTTAGAAGTGGGCTTGGGTTAGCCAGACTATTCTTATACCCAGTCAATTCTAACTTGACCAAGTTCTCTCTATTGACTTTGGCTTCATGGGCTGACCTTTGGTTTAGACCCATTCTGTCTCAGGTTGATTGAGGACCTTCCTTTGTCAAATTGAAAAGCCGTGTAATACTCAACCCTATGCAGTCTATAACTAGACCGTTAGTCTCATCCTAGCGGTCCAAGTATTGATAGCTAACCCTGGAACTAAACCTATTTTCCGTGTTTGTGTTATGATAGCAGTCGTATCAAGGATGGCCTTGGACTGCGAAGTCTTGCTTTGATACGTGGTCACTTTGGACATTCCAGTTATTTCCTTGTGATATCGCTTCCAATTTTCCTTGGAATTTCTTTGGGTCTTAGAAGTAAGTTCATAAGCTTAAACCTTGGAATTCTTGGCCATTTATTGTGGTGAATGTCTAGATTGGGATCTATGATCCAACCCTTCAATGTCAACGCATCATAAGGGCCTGGTCTGGTGCTGGGAGGAGTGCCCGAAAGTACTTGTGTCCCGGGGAGTTTGTAATGACAAGGTGTGGCATTGCATCGAAGTGCATGACTAGCGTGATTGGTCTATGACATTCTACTTCACTCAATTACTTGCAATTTCTTGCGTGACATGACATGCGTGCTTGTTATGGCCAGTTTAATTATATCTTACTTGAAACCTCGTGAAAGATTCTTGTGATACATGCACTTATTCCTACATGAGATCGGTCTTTCTATTCTCCCATCTGTTATTTATCGCTTGCCATTTACTTATTATTGTTCTTTTATCGTATTGTTATACATGCTAAAATGATTAATCACTTAAATTGTGCATGGTGATAGAGATATAAAATCCTACTGAGCTTTTCGCTCACCCCCTGTTTTCCAATCTTTTCAGGTAGTACGGATGAGGACGTGCGCACCGATGGGGACGGGAACGAGTGATCTTGGAGCGAGCCTTTTAGTTTATGTTGAGTCAATGGCTTAGTTGGATGTCGGAACCTGTTAAGATCAGAGTCGGTGTAATTTTTCTTTCTTTTGATTGATGTAAGAGTTAGAAAGTCTATAAGTCGTTGGTTGTAATAAAATACTTTTCTTCATTATTATCAATAAAGTTGGTTATTTGGAATTTCTAATTATTAGCCTGTTGTGTGGTCTCTTGTGGCAATGAATGCTCTGATTGACATGAATGATATAACTGCTGTGTCCGATTTTCCGCGTCGGGGCGCTACAGTTTTTGTGGTATCAGAGCCTAGGTTTTCTTTAGACCCTAGGTTTCTAGTGGTGTCATAGAACCCGTCACATTGGTAAAAATAGGAATCTAACCCAGTGAGTTGGGTAGAGACTTGGGTTAAGTTAATTAACTAGCTCTAAGAATATATGTATAGTCAATAAAATATTCTCAATTAATTATATGTTGTAGGAATTTTCTCGCGATGGCAGCGGAGCGTGTGCAGTGGCAAGATATGCAACGCATGGTGCAGGGTCTGACCCATGCCTTACTGTAGGTAGCTCCAGGCGGTGCATAGTACGGAGCGGGCAATCTACATCGGAACTTTCATGGCATGAATCCCCCACGTTTTAGTGGATCCTCAGACCCAGACGAGGCCGAGAATTGGCTGAAGGAGATAGAGCGTATCTTCAGGGTTATGCAATGTGGAGATCAGGATCGCGTCCTCTTGGCAACTTTTCAGCTGGTGCGTGATGCACATGCTTGGTGGGAAGCAGTGGAAGCCACGCTCGGCAATCGACGTGCAACATGGAATGAGTTTAAGGGGCAATTTAACAACAAGTATTTCTCAGATCGGGTGCAGGAGAAGAAGGCGGCCGAGTTCGCTGCATTGAAGCTGAGAAATCTATCTATTGCAGAGTATGAAGCACAGTTTGCTAGATTGTCTAAATATGCACCACATTTAGTATCTATGGAGAAATGAAGGCCAAACGATTTCTGAATGGATTGAAGCTTCAATACATTAATCAACTGGCACCTTTGGAGCTCCATGTTTATGCAGAGATTGTAAGAAAGGCCCAAGTTCTTGAAGACACTATGGAAATGACTGGCCGGATAAGAGGTCGGGACAAGAAGAGGGAGCAGACTATCAGCTCTGGGAGCTTTAAACCCGTTAATGGCCAGAAGTGGCCCAATAGTGGGACGAGTTTTTTAAAGAACAAGAAACCGAAGGAAGGCAAGAAGAAGGAAGGACCGACTGCACCATCTAAAGCAGTCTGCAAGTATTGTGACTGCCCAGGTCACAAGATAGAGGAGTGTTGGCGCAAGCTGGGTGCTTGTCTGAGATGTGGTAGCAGGGACCACCGAATCCCTGAGTGCCCCCTTATTAATGAGCAGGCGGCAACTGACATGCCGCAAGGGATTCAAAGGCGGCAGGGCAAGCTTCAAGCCCTCCAAGAGGCGGAGACTGAGACCAAGGCTACTGAGGAAGGAGGTATTGTCGAAGGTACCCTTACTATTCTTTCCAAGCCAACATTTGTACTTTTTGACACATGAGCCACTCATTCTTTTATATCTCTGAAATTTGCTAAGACTTTATCTGTGGAACCAGTATTATTGGATTCTCATCTTGTGATATCAACCCCTATTGGTTGGGGGTCTGAGATTAAACATTATTACCCTTCTAGTGAAGTTTTGATTAATGATTGTAACTTATCTGCTGATTTGGTATGCATGAAGATGAAAGATTATGATGTGATTCTAGGAGCAGATTAGTTAGCTAGAGATGGTGCTAGTGTCTACTATAAATCAGGAGTAGTGTCTTTTGCTGGACGTCTTGGACTTTCCTTTTTTGGCTCTAGACAATCTAAGTCTGTGCTGCTTATTTCGGCACTCCAGGCAGAAAAATTGTTAAGGAAGGGGTGTCAGGCATTCTTGGATTTGATCTCTTTGACTGATAAGAAGGAAGTAGAGTTGAAGGATATCTCGATTATTCGGGATTTTCTGAAAGTGTTTCCTGAAGGATTGCCAGGTTTTCCCCCTGAAAGGGAGGTTGTTTTCTCCTTCGATTTAATTCCTGGCGCTTCACCTGTTTCTAAGGCCCCCTATCGTATGTCCCCTGCTGAGTTAAGGGAATTGAAGAAACAATTACTAGACTTGCTTGAAAAAGGGTTTATTCATCCGAGTACTTCCCCCGTGGGGTGCTCCTATACTCTTTGTAAGAAAGAAGGATGGTTCGTTGACGTTATGCATTGATTATCACCAGCTGAACCAGCTCACCATGAAGAACAAGTATCCTTTACCAAGGATCGATGAGCTGTTTGATCAGATATTTGGAGCCCAGCATTTCTCGAAGATCGATCTCAGATCGGGGTATCACCGGTTGAGGATAAAGGACGAGGATATTTTTAAGATGGCATTTCATAGCAGGTATGGGCATTTTGAATTTGTTGTAATGCCATTTGGACTAACAAATGCTCCTCCAACTTTCATGCAGCTAATGAATAGTGTGTTCCGACCCTACTTAGATCAGTGGGTCGTAGTATTCATTCATGATATTTTAATATACTCAAAGAGCAAGGAGGAGCATGAAGATCACTTGAGGATGGCGTTGAAAATCCTAAAGGATCATCAGTTATACACCAAGTTCAGTAAATGTGAGTTCTGGCTGCAAGAGGTATCTTTTCTAGGGCATATTATCTCTAAGGATGGAATTTCAGTGGACCCTTCTAAAGTAGAGGCGGTACGTAATTGTGAAAGGCCTGTTAATGCAACTAAGATCATGTGTTTCTTAGGCCTAGTAGGTTATTATCAGAGGTTCATTAAGGACTTCTCCAAGATTGCAGTACCCTTCACTAGGTTAACTCATATGGAGAGTCGATTCGAGTGGTCAGAAGTCTGTGAAAAAAGTTTTCAGACTTTGAAGGAGTGTCTGACCACTGCCCCAATTTTGGCTTTACCTTTTGGAGAAGGAGGTTTTGAAGTATACATTGATGCTTTAGGAATCAGCTTAGGTTGCGTTTTGATGCAACGAGGGATAGTGATAGCTTATTCCTCCAGGTAGCTAAGGAAGCATGAAGAGAATTACCCCGTTCATGACTTGGAGCTAGCAGCAGTTGTGTTTCCTCTGAAGATTTAGAGGCATTACCTATATGGAGAAACTTTCACGGTATACTCAGATCATAAGAGCCTTAAGTATTTATTTTCTCAGAAGGAGTTGAACATGAGGCAGAGAAGGTGGCTGGAGTACCTAAAGGATTTTAACTTCTCTAATGAATATCATCCCGGAAAAGGGAATGTTGTAGCAGATGCTTTAAGCAGGAAGCCGATAGCTAGATTAGCAAGTTTGATGCTTCAAGAATGGAAGTTGCTAGAGCAATTTGCAAGTTTAGATCTTAATGTCACAGAAAAGGAGGATCGGGTTATGGTTGCTCACATCCAGCTTCATTTGGAATTGCTGGTAGAGATTAGGCAGCTATAGGATAATGACCCGTTACTAGTAGAGATCAAAGAGCAGATGGCTAGTCGACCAGATTTTGTGTTAGCTGATGATGGTAGATTGTTGTTTCAAGGAAGAACTTGTGTTCTTGATTCTGCAGAAATGAAGAGAAAGATTCTTGAGGAAGCTCATAAGTCTAAGTATACTATTCATCTAGGAGCTACGAAGATGTATCGAGATCTGAAGAGAACCTTGTGGTGACCGAACATGAAGAGAGAAGTGGCCGGATTTGTAAGCAGGTGTTTAGTATGTCAGCAAGTCAAAGCTAAACATTATAGGCCTGTTGGGAAATTAAAGCCCCTTGAAATACCACAATGGAAGTGGGTGAGTGTTGGTATGGATTTTATTATGGGTTTGCCCAAAACTCGTGGCAGCTTTGATGCAATTTGGGTGATTGTTGATCGTCTGACAAAGTCCGCGCACTTCCTACCTATTAAGTCTAAGTGGACTGTGGATGTGTTGGCTACTCTGTACATGAAGGAAATAGTGAGGTTGCATGGAGTCCCTGTATCCATCATATCCGACGGAGACCCCAGGTTTACCTCTCATTTTTGGAAAGGTCTGCAAGCATTGTTGGGAACTCATTTGAATTTCAGTACTGCTTTTCACCCTCATACTGACGGGCAGACTGAGAGAACAAATCAGATTGTCCAAGACATGTTGAGAGCTTGTACGATTGACTTTGGAGGAAGTTGGCATGAACATTTACCTTTGATTGAGTTTGCCTATAACAACAGTTATCAATCTAGCATACAGATGGCACCATTCGAGACTTTGTATGGAAGAAGCTGTAGATCCCCTCTTTGTTGGGAAGAGATCGGTGAGAAGCAATGGCTCGGATCGGATCTTGTTTCGGAGTCGTCTAAAAACATTCAGGTCATTAAAGATCGATTGAAGATTGCTCAGTCCAGGCAGAAGAGCTATGCTAATAACATAAGAAGGGATTTGGAGTTTCAGGTCGTAGAGCATATGTTTCTAAAGGTTTCACCATCAAGAGGAATCAGAAGATTTGGAATTCGAGGCAAGTTAAGCCCAAGATTTGTTGGCCCATTCGAAATCTTGGAGAGGGCAGGCGAAGTTGCCTATAAGTTGGCATTACCACCACAGTTATCAGGCATTCATAATGTGTTCCATGTGTCTATGCTACGGAAGTACATATACGACCCTTCGCACATCATCCAACATGCTGATTTGGAGTTGAAAGAAGATTTATCTTATGAAGAAAAGCCTGTCAAGATTTTGGACTACAAGCAGCAGCAACTCAGGAACCGATCCATTCCGATGGTCAAGGTCCAGTGGAGTCGGCGCGAACTGAGGAGGCAACGTGGGAGTCCGAGGAAGCAATTACAAAGTTGTATCCCGATTTGTCCTAAGGTTGGTTTTTCAATAGATTCGATGAATTTGGGGGCCAAATTCCTTAAAGTGGGAGAGGGTGTAGCATCCTGAATTTTAATATTAATATCACCATATTATTTAATTATTTTATTACCTCAGATTCTAAAAAAATTATTAAAAATGTGAAAAAAAATATGTATTTTGTGAAAATTTTAATTTCCAATAATTTTGTCTTCAGGAAGGAACCTAGAATAAAATTGATTAAGGCCCAATTTCATAATTTAAGCTGAAAATCGTTGTTTTAAAAGACCAAACTAAACATTCTTAATCGGACCTGAAATATTGTCTAATTGGGCCCCTGATTGGAGCCAACCCTATCCCAACTGCAGAGGATCATTTTCCCTCCGAAAACCCTAACTCTAGAGGCTTCTATTGGCGGCAGTGGTGGCGGATTAGAGTCCTCCCTAAATTTTTCACCGTTTTCCCTCTTTGGACTCTCCACCCAAATTCGATTGCTTGAGGCATCCATAGACTCTTTAAATAGAGGGCTTTCGATCCCCAGAAACCCTATTTGCTCCGGCGACTGGTGGCGTGATCGATCGTGGCCGGACGAGGGAGAATTTAGGCATTCAAAGGGTGGCCGGATTAGGGTTTCGGCGACCCCCCTTTCCTCTTCCTATTTCTAATGGTAAAAGGTAGGTGTCTCTAAAGCTGAACTAAGAATTGATTATACCATCTTGTTTGTCTTCCCGAGCTCTTTCCTTTGATACCAATTTGCCCAAATTCCATGCATAATGTTGGTCTAATCTCATTGTTTACCCCGAGGTACACCCGAAGGGTTAACTTCCATATTAATCCATTTTATGTTTAGTTAAATCACTTTAAACTTTAATCAAAGCATGTGATCTTATGCATCTTTGAATGCTCTTTCCAATCGTATATGTTTGCCCAATTATTGTTCATCCTAACGCTTGCAATCGGAGTTTTAATCGTGGTGTGTCGAGGTTCGCCGTCGGTGGAGACTCGGGTTGGTAAATGGTCCTACCAGGGACCGCTAGGCATCTAGCGGTCGCACGATAGACCACTTGGCCATCCTGCATTTTTTTTAAAAATATATATATATATCAAATGGTCGTACGATAGACCGTTTTCCTTTTGTTGGCGGTCTCCATATAGACCGTTTTAGGCCTCTTACAGAAGGAGATTTTTTAAGTTTGTGTTATGCATTTTGACTTAAAACTTACCCTGTCTAGTATGTTAACTGACCCGTAATGATGTAGAAACGAAATATTAACTTGATATCATGAAATTAAATTTAAATTCATTATTTACATGAAAGTTTTCCTTTGATTATCGCTTCGAACAATCATGTGAAATTGGTAAAAAAACTTGGTTATAAACTTCATGATTTTAACCGTGCTATTTATAAATTGCTTTTTGATATCATTGTTCGACAGTCATGCCACTCCGGTGGAATTGAGTCACCGCACCATTCCATTTTTCGTATTTTGTATAGCCTCAATCTTGTAATAGTTGGGACTCTCCGCTTGATATTCCTTCAGTCGGACTAGGACTACTATTATGAGACCTTCGTAAGTCCCCGTGAGCATGGGATTCCCACCAGGACGTCAGGCGGGTTGTACCACAAAGACCAGAACCCACGGACTTGATTTGATTCCCGTTTTGGAGCGGACCATACCCTGACTGTTCTGGACCCTTAGCGGCCCACATGGGGACCGCTAAGAGACCCTCGCGGCCCAGGGTTCGACCGCTAGTCTTTTCTTGGCCTAGTTAGAAGTGGGCTTGGGTTAGCCAGACTACTGTTAAACCCAGTCAATTCTAACCTGACCAAGTTCTCTCTATTGATTTTGGCTTCATGGGCTGACCTCTGGTTTGGACCCATTCTATCTCAGGTTGATTGAGGACCTTCCTTTGTAAAATTGAAAAGCCTTGTAATACTCAACCCTATGCGGTCTATAACTAGACCATTAGTCTCATCCCAGCGGTCCAAGTATTGATCGCTAACCTTGGAACTAAACTTGTTTTTCATGTTTTTGTTATGATAGTAGTCGTATCAAGGATGGTCTTGGACTGCGAAGTCTTGCTTTGATTCATGGTCACTTTGGACCTTCCAGTTATTTCCTTGTGATATCGGTTCCAATTTTCCTTGGAATTTCTCTGGGTCTTAGAAGTAAGTTCATAAGATTAAACCTTGTAATTCTTGGCCATTTAATGTGGTGAATGTCTAGATTGGGATCTATGATCCAACCCTTCAATGCCAACGCATCATAAGGGCCCGATCTGGTCCTGGGAGGAGCGCCCGAAAGTACTTGTGTCCCGGGGAGTTTGTAATGACAAGGTGTGGCATTGCACCAAAGTGCATGACTAGCGTGATTGGTCTATGACATTCTACTTCACTCAATTACTTGTAATTTCTTGCGTGACATGACATGCGTGCTTGTTATGGCCAGTTCAATTATATCTTCCTTGAAACCTCATGAAAGATTCTTGTAATACAGGCACTTATTCCTACATGAGATTGGTCTTCCTATTCTCCCATCTGTTATTTATCTGATGGGGGCATCCCTTACCCCTCCATAATATTTCGAGGCTCGGATCGATCGTCAACATGCGCCATCACGCCCATCTCATTTTTCGGAGTCTATTCATGTCATTTTTATATTTTATTTGAGTCATAAACCATGTAATTTTCTTTTTATTTGAGTCAAGTACCTAGGTCACTATGTCATTTACCTAAGTCAGATGCCATATGGTTAATTAGTCGGGTTTAATGGGCCCAATTAAGTGGGCTTGGCCCGGGGGCGCTCTCCCTTAGGCAGATGAGTCATTGGGTCATTTATTCAGGGGTATTCTGGTTATAAGAATTATGTGAGTCTATAAATAGCCCCCTCCCCTCTCCAATTTGTAACTATTGATGTTCAATTGCAATAGAAGTATTTTCAGAAATTTGAGTGATTTTCTTAGAGTGAGAAGCTCCCCCTCTCCCTCTCTCTCCCCTCTCTCTCTTCTCTCTCTCTCTAGAAGGGGGTGAACCTTTCTCTCCCCCCCCCAATTTCAAAATTCCCTCTCTCTCCTCCACCTCAGCTGCCACTTCATCCCTCTATCCTTCACCTCATCCACTCACCACTTGCCACCTCATCCCACCTCTTCATCTCCCTAGAAACAATAACTCCCCATTTAATCCCACCCATTTTCCCAAGCACCCCTTGGCACTCCCCATACAACCCCTCCTTGTACCAAGGGAGAATCCCACCTTCCCAAGCACCCCTCCACATCCCCAACACACTCTTTCCCCTTCTCTAGGCCACATTAACCATCCATCATTAAACCAAATTCAAATCCCTCTCCCTCCCTCTTTGCCAACCTGCGCCCTCCACCCTCTCTCTCTCTCCACCCCAAGTCACAGACCACTCCCCACCACCTACTAGCTGCGACCCAAGCTCTCTCCCAGCCTCTCCACCATCCCATCCCACCCCCCAACCATTCCCCATAGCCATCCCACCACCACTCCTTGTTGTATCTTCGCCCTCCCCACCCCTATCTTCATCGATCACCTCTCTGCATAGGCCAGTTCACAGGTAGCAGTTGAGGCCCGAGTTGCAGAGCCTGCCACGCCTTCATCGCACATCATCTGGGGGTGTATCATACATCCCTAGAAAGCTCTTCGAAGCGGCTTCGTAGGTGAGGTGGTCTCGCACCCAACCGACATCCATGCTGCTTGGGAGGGTCTTTCTCCCTCGACTACGCAGAGCGGCTCCATCAGAGAACCTGAGCCCAAGTGCAGATGCAACCACGGCCACTCCGGTGTGACTTTGGACATGATTCCTCAGCTGAGGTCTTCTCCTCCACGTCCCCTATCATCTCCAAGAAATAGAGCGCCATTCGGACCCCGGAGCACAAAGTTCTGAATTTTTCCCTCGGAGTGCGCAGGTCAGTCAATCCTAAGTCAGATCCGACCTCCCCTTACCTTTCTAGGTCTCGTGATCTACTCCGACCTCCGCCGGCAACCCCATGGGTCTCCGATTGAAGAGGAGCCGTCCACGGTCATAAAAATTCTGGTCCTACCATCATCGGACCCTGGGAGCCATCGTGGCGGCAACGTCTTCCAGCAGCAACAGTTTAGGGACTTCCAGAGTCAGATGCGACCAGCTCTGATCCCGACTTTGACTCGGCCACCGGCAGCATTAGAAAATTCCCCAATAATTTGGGCATCATCCTGGGCTAGCTCAGAACGTTTCGGCGCTGGTCCCTTCAGCATCTGATCTCGGTGGAATCCGTGGCGGTGACATCTTCACCTGTCTGTCCGACTGTTCCAGAGGTGGACAGAACCTCACAGTTTGGCAATTCGGATCTCTCTTGAGTTTCCCCCGCCCCGCCTGGCCGGCTTAAAGCCCCTCCATGTGGGGGGTAGTGTTTGTATGTAATTGTCAATCCCCCACCCCTAGTCCAACCCTCCTGCGTGAGGTGTAGTGCATGTAATTATTTATCTCAGGGTGAAGCTTCATCGACGCAGCGTTCGGGGAAACCCACGCTTCCCTGCTCGCCTCATCTCCGACCGGGATCGACATCTTCACGTCGATCAGGTGAGCTCCGGTCCCCCATCCTCTGCTGGTTTCATTTCCTATGCTTGATTAATATTGTTTTTAAATGCCCGTCGGACGGTGAGCGAGTGCTCGGTCCAAAGACCATCTATCGTGTGACCACCGCGGAGTGAGGCGAGAGCATCCCCATACATCCCACACCCTCGGCGTGCCGGCCACCAGCGATATTGGGCATCCCTGGACCATTGGGGTCCTTCCCAAGCTTGCCTAGCCCCTGGAACCTCAAGGTCCAACCTCGGACCCTCATCCCCATCGTCGGTCCACCTACAGAACCGGGTGCCCGCTACGCGGGTGAGTCCGCTTGAGTGAAATCACCGGGTCGTTCTTTGCTTGCGAATTTAGGTCTAAGGGGTTGTGTCACATCATTATCACTTTCCATTTACTTATTATTGTTCTTTTATCGTATTGTTATACATGCTAAAATGATTAATCACTTAAATTGTGCATGGTGATAGAGATATAAAATCCTACTGAGCTTTTTGCTCACCCCCTGCTTTCCAATCTTTTCAGGTAGTACGGATGAGGACGTGCGCACTGATGGGGACGAGAACGAGTGATCTTGGAGCGAGCCTTTTAGTTTATGTTGAGTCAATGTCTTAGTTGGATGTCGGAACCTGTTAAGATCAGAGTCGATGTAATTTTTCTTTCTTTTGATTGATGTAAGAGTTAGAAAGTCCACAAGTCGTCTGTTGTAATAAAATACTTTTCTTCATTATTATCAATAAAGTTGGTTATTTGGATTTTATAATTATTAGCCTGTTGTGTGGTCTCTTGTGGCAATGAATGCTCTGATTGACATGAATGATATAACTGCTGCGTTCCAATTTTCCACGTCGGGGCGTGACACTGAGCCTCTGAAATATGATTCGGAGGTCTTGCAAATGGTCTTCTTTTCTTCTAGTCTTGACTACCAGATCGTCTATGTATCACTTGACCTTGTGGTCGAGCAGCTCATCAAAAATTCGGGTCATCGCTCGTTGGTAAGTTGCACCAGCGTTCTTCAGACCTAATGGCATTCTTTTGTAGTGGTAGATACCCTTGGGGGTTCGGAAAGCAGTATGGACCAGGTCATGCTCTGCGATCCATATTTGATTATAACCTGATAACCCCATCCATGAATGACAGGGCCTCATGATCGGTTGTAGCATCAATCATGACTTCCGTTATTGGCACCAGAAAGTCATCCTTAGGACATGCCTTATTTAGATCTCGAAAGTCTACACATATTCGGATTTGCCCATTCTTCTTCTTCACGGGCACAATAGTAGCCAGCCACGTGGTATATTGATTCTCTTCAACGAAACCCACATCAATGAGCTTGTCCACTTCATTGCATATTTGAGTGATGAGCTCGAGTCTCATACACCGGGGTGGCTGCCTCACTGGCTCTGCTTCAGAATTTATGGCCAGCTCATGTTGTGAAACTGCGGGGCTAAGTCCTGGCATTTCTTTGTAACTCCAAGCGAAGCAATCCCGATATTCTTGCAGCAACTGGACGTATAGCTTTTGCTCTTCGGAAGATAGCTGAGCACTGAGGAAAGTTGGCCTGGGGTCATCCTCACTTCCCAAATTGACTTCTATTAGCTCGTCGACAGTGGCTTGACCTCCATCTTCTATTTTTGGGGGAGCTGGCTAGAGGTCAATGAAGTCTGGGACATCCTCCTCAAGTTCAAAAACTTCAACCCCTTCATTATATTGCCCCTAGACCTCGTTGGGAGCTTCTAATTCAATTGGTGACGGCTGTGCGAATTGCTCTATTAATGGGCCTTTCACAGTTTCAGCTTTAGCTGATGAGTTAGCAGTCCGGAGAGGCTGACATCTGTTCATCATCGGCTCGGAGGGATGGTGTTCCGGCCTTGTAATGGGTACGGATGATCCTGACCTCATGTTGCTTTGAATTGCCGTAACCTCGGTGGAGGTGACTCGATCTCTTCCGACGAGTACTTCCCGATCGGTATCAATAGTCACTTCCTTGATTGGCCCAAGGGGTGCTAATGCCATTGCTAAAGAAGGGTTGCAGGAGAAGGAGATTCATGTTTCTTCAGTGTCTTCAGCTTTGCTGCTGCTGGCTGTGTCGAATCTGGCTTGTATGGCCGTCTCTTTAGGATAAACCTGCCCCCAGCACCTACAAGGATCCATCGCTTCTGATTCTGGGTCTCTCAATTGAACTGACCCAAAATGTTCATTCTCCATCGGGTATTCATCGTAAGTTTCCCCCGATGGACTATCTTTTGTTGGGAAGAAAGCGGAGATGGTATCCACCTCATAATGCCCACTGTAATAATATTCTTCCAGGGTGAAGCCCAGTCCTGGGTGTTGGGAGACACGCCTTAATTCTTTGTCCAGGCTGGCAAGATACCAAAGCCTTCTGAACACTTCTTTCTCTTTGCGTGGCTGGCTAGAGGGGATGTGCTGCTTCCGGAACATCTTAGCCACCCGATCTATCGTACATGTCAGCCCTTGAATGGGGACCAACGGGTCCTCAATGTCTTCGGGGAGGCAACAATCGGTATCCTCCCATGCGGGGTGATCTTCAGCTGTATAAAACAAGCTGCTGGGGCCTTTGGCTTGTGCCACCTCCAGTGTCTTGAAAGGCTTAAAAGTGAGATGGTCGAGGCCGGCTATTGGCTTAATAAGACCCTCGGGGATCTTGATATGGCCATGATGCTAGTCGATCTCAGTCTCATTAGCTTCGGGGTAAATGGCGGGAGGTGCAACCCTGTCCACGTTCCCTGTGGTGGTAATGTGCGACACTACCCTGAGACTTACATATCCTGGAGGTGGCGGTGGGAACCAGTCAGCACCAGAGGTTCTTTTTGTTTACATGGCGGGAGCCTTCATCTTGGGAGTTTCCATGGTTGATCCACATATAAAAGAGCATCCAGCAGATGGCACTCAAATACTTCGAATGGGTGGAAGTCAGTAAATATCGTCTCCTCCTTTCCATCATGATTATACTTAATGCACTGGGGTAAAGTAGATGGCACCACCAGGTTTTCATGCAGCTAAGGATGGCCAAGCAACGCCTTGTACGAGGTGTTGGAGTTGATAACATGGAATTGAACTTTAGTAGTGAGGTCTACCATAGTGAGGGAAAATTCTACCACCTTGAGCCGGACTTCACATTTCTGGTTGAAGCCGGCGATACGCATATCCCCGACTTTGTGCAGGTGGACATTAAAGTAGTACTTCTGGTATACCCTGTAGGGAAGTATATTAACAGCTGCACCCAGGTCTATTCGAATCCTGTTCAGCTGTTGGTTATTCAATTGCCCCCTCATACACAAGGGTCTGTTATGGCTGGTGGTGGGTAGTAGCATGTCTTCTTCGGTGAAAGCTATATTTGCTCCTGGCAATGTTTCAGCCAAGCAGCTCTGGTATTGAGCTGGCATCTGCAAGGCAGTGATAATCCCCTGCTGGGTTTCTTCACTCAGGGAGAGGATTTCCCAAATAGTGAACCTTGCCGGGAGCTTCTTCAACAATTTAACCACCCGGCTTCCTGCCCGGACATTGGACATCTTCATTTCTTCTGCCCATCTTGGCTTGGAAGAGCCTTGTACCGCGGCCCCTGATGGACCTGCTTCATCGGAACCCGATTCTGCACCTTTCTGCTGGGTGTCATCCTATTGTTGTCCCTTGTCGCCTGCCATCGGGCCGGCCTCATCTTCATCTGGAGTACCATAGGGTTGTTGAAGTTGCGGGGAAGTGCCCCCAGCTGCAGGGCTGGCATCCTAACATGGCTGCTTGCCCTTGGACATCTTCAAAATTCGAGGAAGGAAGGGACACCGCCGCTACCTCTGCTCTGGTTGTATAGCCCCGGCGGGGGAGGGATTTGGACTCCCTTGACCTCCAAAGGGGGTATTTTATAGGGTTGCTCTCCTCTGAAGATAATGTTGTGGTTGGCAGGCGGCTGGCACCCCCATTTTCAGCCTGACCGGGTTGCATGAGCAGTGGTCGTGGCTTCGGCTTGGCTTGCCTCGGTCGTGGGTGTAAAGCATATTTCTTCCCCATATTCATCACTGGGCAGGTTGAAGAGGGCAGACAGGGTGTTACAGGAGAGCGTTGTCTCCCTCTTGGCCTTGCCGGACTTTCTTTTCTTTCTTTGCTTTCTCTTTGACGACGCCTGCCCCCAGAACAGACTGTCATTCTTTTCTGCTGTTTCATGGGTCTCTTCTTTTTGCTCTAGTGAGAGCTGTTCTAGCTCTTGCCATGGGACATGATCTCTTTTCAGCAAGGGCTTCAGTTTAGGCTGTTCATATTCGTCTAGCCCATTTATGTAGTCTTGAAGCCGCCGAGCCTCCGGACTGATTTCTTTGACTATCGGCAACGGAGTTTATCTCCTCCGGTTGTGGGTGTGTATTCTGATTACCACAGGCGGGCTGGTCCAGATTAATGCTGGCGCCGAAGGGGTGGGTCGCGGCGTGATGCCACAGATGTGTGCTCTCGCTTTTGGGCAGGATACAACCTTCTTCTTGGTCTTTGTAGGGACCTGTTGCCATCCCTGTTGCTCTTTCATTGGTGTCATGAAACAGGTCTCATAAGTATGCTAAGTGCTGGCTTCTGTGACTTCTTCAGGTAGTACCTGGTATAGAGAAACCATGTTGGCTGCAGCCCTTCTCAGAGGCACTTCATGGGGTTGCGGAGGGTCAACTTTGTAATCCCCAGTTCTATTTCTTCCTTTCTTATCATGCCTTAAATGACATCCTTGAATATATAACCGTCTTCAATTGGGTGCCCCAGCATCTGATGGTAAGGGCAGAATCTCAAACTGTCTCTTCTTTTCAGGTCCTCTGGCATTCTAAGCTCAGGCAGGGTGATCTTGTTGTACTGGGTAACCCAGTCAAAGAGAACTTTGGTCTTCTCCTTTGGAAAAGAGTAGGCCTTCTTCATCTTATCCCTGAGTGAGGGACCTTCCTTCTTCTCTTCTGCTTTGTCAGGCTGAGGCTCAATTGTCTTCTTACCCTTATCTCTTTGCTGTTCAAATGCTTTGATATCAAGAGCATTTGCTTCTTTAGACGTCGGGCACCATTCTACTGCCGTTGCCTTCTGTGCGGTGGCAGCGGTTGACGTAGGGGCATGCCTTGCCAAGAAAGCCTCCACTTCGGCCACTACATTGTTTAAGCGGTTAAACGACCGAATTTTCATGCCAATCATCATTTCCAGGACCTCCCGCCTGAGGTTCTGCTTACAAATCTGTACATCATCCTCTTGATGCGGGGGTTGCTTGCATCTCATTCTGAGGTTCCTCCACCTCTTAATATATTCAAGGGCTGTTTCATCTGCCCTCTATCTTGTTGAGTAAAGTTTAGCCACCGTGACCTCCCTCTCGGTGACATGAAATCTTTCTCTGAACTTCTTTTGCATGTCCGGCCAGTCGTTGATCGACCCGGCCGGAAGGTTGAAGTACCATTCAAATGCGAGCCCCATCAATGAGGACCCGAAAAATTTCAGCAGATACGACTCGTCTGTGGCTAGGTCGCCCATGACGGTCATGTAATATGCGACATGTTCCTTCGGGGATCCTTTCCCATTGAACTTGTCAAACTTAGGTGGCTTATTGATCCCTGGAGGGAGCCGCTTTGCTGCATGATGCGGCTGATATGGCACTCGATAAGCATCAAATGCCACATAATCACCTTCATTTCGTTCAACAAGCTTCAGCTCAATCATCCTTTCCACCATCAGATTGTTCACGATGGTCGGATTGACTGGTTCGGGATAGAGATGTGTTGGCTGCAGGTATGGGGTGACCAGGGTGGTCGCCTACGGCGGAGGACGCAGTGCTGGAGGTGGCTGGTGCACCTTAGGCGATATTGGTGGCATCAGCGGTGGAAATGGGCACTGCTGGGCAGCCGCTTGGCTGTGGTCAACCGGCTGGGGCAGAGTATATAGTGGAGGAAAGTCGCAAGGGTTGACAACTCCTTGCGATGATTCACCCTGCATCTCGGGCCATTTTGAAGCCAAAGTCCGCTCTACTTTTTCATGCAGCTATTTCTTCAAAAGTTCTATATCCTGCCGGTATTGTTGTAGTAGCATCATTACCGATGGGTCCGTAGTTGCAGTGCTGGTGGTGGCTTCCACTGCCTCCCCTGAAGTGCCTTCGGGCAAGGTGTTCAGCAAGACCTCTTCCTCTTCAGCTGTTATCACATTTGCGGTGAGGGTGGTGATTCCTTCAAACAGCGTTTGCTTCCCTCTTGCCGCCCTCAGCATTTCCTTTGCGGCTTCAGTTCTCCTGGTATTCGGCCTTGGCCTCTCGGCTAATCAGACCAATTCTTCGAGCTCCTTAGGCAAACATCCATATCTGCCGGCCAGCCCAGCCATGTTGCAAGCGAAGACTCGCATTTCTCTTCTCTGTTTGTAGACTCTCCTCCTTCTATGGCCGGAGAAGGTTAGTCTCTCGAATATAGAAATTCTTCTCTCCTTTTACTGGTGAGAGGCTTCATCGGCCTTTTGATCCCGACCATCTTCATATCCATTGTCGTCAACTGACGATGTCATTCTTATTTCTTCTTCTTCTTCGACTGCCGTTGGTAAGTAGTCCTCTTCTTCGACCACGGCTGCTTGAAGTAGCCATTGTTGGCCCAATGAGGGGTTGCCTAGACCCCTGAAATAGCTTCTGACCATGTTAGTCATCTCTTCTTGCCCCCGTCCCTGATGTAGGACTGGGGATAGCTGTCGACCTCCCACTGGAGGGACGTAGGCTAGCTGGGCTCTTCCAGCGGGTTGCTCAAATATTTTTCCCAATGAAGGGATACTGGCTTGTCGGGCGCATGCCTGGAAACTAGCGCAGCGTGGAGGATCCACAGTTGTCTCTTCTCTTCTCGAGGCCAAGCCCCTCTCATTCCTCTTCCCCGTCTCAGCAAGCTCGGGGTGGTGGCGAAAAGGTGCCTCTTGGCGGACATGTTGGATTTTCTTGGGGACCCACACCTGCTTGAACACTTTCGGCCTCGGGGCCAGTTCTCTTCGGCCGTGACGACCAGTTTCTTCCTTCTCGGCTCTTCTTCCGGATAGGGCCTGGAAGGAGTTGTGGGTTGGCACAGCAGGGACTACCCGATCCGGGATCACCTGGGTGTCGCGTCCATCTAGGAAAATGCAGACACCACCGATCAGAATAGATTTGCTAGACACTGACGGTCGTCCGGTGATGGGAGCAGCAGCCCTCCTTTCGGAGTTCTTCTGGCGGCGATCTCCGGGTTTGTTGTAGTGAGTGGGACGAACCCCACGGGCTACATGGTGCACCATACAGCTTGCTAGTTGAATCTGGCCTGTTGGCAGGCCTTGGTAGGTTCGGCTATTAGCAACCCGAGGCTTTTTACCGACGTCTTCCCCGACCACCTCTAGGGCTTCGACATTCAGCACATCGGTGAAGGCTACCCCCAAGAAGTTGGAGAAGCCGACCATTGGTGGAAAGGTGTTGAAAACGGTCGATACCGCCAGGTACCCACTAGCAGCATGGTTGGCCATGATCGCGGGGCCAAAAGTCAGAGCAGCGATTCCAGCAACCATCGTTGTCTCCTGAAACCACAGAAACAAACAAACGATCAGTGCTCCTTGGGAGGGCCCTTGGGGCACCTTTATCTTGGCAAAGAGATGAAGGGAGACTAGGTCCCATCGGGTGTGCCAATTTGGTGGAACATTTTTATTTTATTTATATTTATTTATTTATCAGTTTATTTACGTAGGCATGCCAGCCACTAAGTGACAAATTTATTGTGCGCTCGATCTGACTCAGTCAGTCGATTGTGAGGTCTGTGTCGGGACCGGCAGTCCATCACACCATGAAGGCTATGACATTAATTACATCCTCCAAGAAGAGGAAAACCGTTGATTAATTGCCAAGATAATGGGCCACGGGGGCTATGTAAATGTGCAAACATAAATGAACCAGCGAGAATGATAATTCATAACGTGGGAACAAAAATATAAGCTTGAGCGCGCAGCTCAAATTCATTCGCTACCCGGAGCCCTCGGTACATGGCGGAGGACGTAGGTCCGAAGACCACCATCGCGCATAGTGAGAGCTTCTGGTCAGGGCTAGTCTGACCTTCGGCGGATCACCATTTGATATACCGAGACCCAAGGTGACGACAAATATTCAACAAACATGCATGCGAAACAAGCAAGCAAGGCAACAAAGATGAGTGTGTTCCAACACAATTTGCACATTCAAATAAATAAAAAAAAGAAGAGCATGCTCAGCTAATTGATTTATCGTTGTTATTATTTATTCCTTAATTAATTAATAACAATTTTTTATGATGACTTATTACCCCATTTTTTTATGATGGTTTATTACTCTTTGTTGATGATTTATTTATTTATTAATTTTTATGATGATTTATTATTATTTTTATGATGATTTATTAATTAATAATTTTTTAAAAATGATTTATTAATTTTTAATGATGATTTATTAAATTATATAATTTATGCGATGATTTATTATTATTTTATTTATTATTTTTTAATTAATTTTTTTAATGATTTATTGAGGTTGGGCTCATTAATCATTTATTAGAAGGTTTTATTAGGCTTCTTTTTAACAAAGGTCAGAGGTTGATGTGGGGTAGAACTGAGGTTGAGGTTGACCTGAGCTCAAGCAAGGTAGAAAGGTCGATGCATGTTGGGTTTGAAGGTCAACGCACATAGGGGTTTGAAGGCCGGTGCATTAGGGAAGGTCGATGCATATTGGTGGTTTCATGGTCGATGCATGTAGGAAGGTCGATGCACATGGGGTTTGGAGGTCGATGCATATAGGGAAGGTCGATGCACATAGGTGGTTTTAGGGTCGATGCATGTTGGGTTTGAAGGTCGACGCACATGGGGTTTGGAGGTCTATGCATATAGGGAAGGTCGATGCACATTGGGGTTTGGAGGTCGATGCACATAGGGAAAGTCGATGCACATTGGGGTTTGGAGGTCGTTGCATATAGGGAAGAACGATGCACATTGGGGTTTTAGGTCGAAGCATATAGGAAGGTTTAAAAATGGCGCGAGGCATTGTAGGGGGTCAAATGGGGCGCTCGGGCCTTGCCGGATAAGAGCATAGCGAGTTGAAGTGGCTATTGAGTGTGAGGCTAAAACGGCACGGGGGGGTACCGCGCCGGATGAGGGCGCGCCAGATTAGGGCAGAGTTGATTGATTTTGGGTTTGCTGAGCTGCAATGTGATTTTACTGAGTCTTTTAATGTTAATTAGGAGGGTCAATGAGTTAATTCAGGTTCCAATTGCCCTGCAAATGTGAGAAATCAAGACTTGTGCGAGGTTCCTACTCAAGCACAGTCCTTAGCAAACTTGCAATCCCCAGAACTGAGGTTCCTCATAATATAGACTAAGTATTCAGCCGAAAATTTGGCAGCACCTCCCCATACCCAGAAGGTTGCGGGGAGAAAGTAGAGACAGTCCCACAGAAACTGGGGTACGCTCCTGATAGTCGAGAATTCCAAACGGTGACCGGCAGACCCAGATCGATGGAAACCCCGAGGACTAGCCTTCGAGGGGCACCAGTAGTCCATGGGCTAGAGATATTGTCCAACAGGGACGGTTGAAATGGGGGGAAACCTTGAGGACTAGCATACAAGAGGTCCCTTACCCACAGCCACCACCATTCCCTTAGAAATGTGGATTTGATGTTGGGTCAAAAGACCCATTGCTATTCACCTTAGGTAGCTTGCAGGACTCCGCGCCACAGGTGGATGGGACCCTATAGCCTGGCGGTGATTCAGAAAGAAAGCGACATGAACGCTCGATGGGGATTTTCCCCCTCCCCGGTCAGTAAATCTTGACGGTCGAAATGGAGCAAAACATTCGCATTAAACCTCTAAATTTTGCCCACAAAATTGAGATAGAGAACATGTCGCATTGAGTGGACCTTCCCCCACCCTACTTGGGGTAGAGAAGTCACAGTAAGATATCATTCATCCACGACACTACCAATGGTAGGCTAGACATGGAAGAAAGTTAATATGAGCTAGGGAGCCACGGGGGATGTAAGACACAAACGCTCAAGCGACTTGCGGGTGACATGTGGGTGAATGGCCACATCCATAGGTCTCGCACCCAGACTATAGGGATGACCCTGTTCTCTCCAGTTCATAATTGTGAACGGAGAGATGATAGGGAAGCCACTCCTAGGGGAAAAATGGAGATGCACACATACATGTCTCCTGCGGTGAAACCAACGATGAGCACATGGTGCATCCGACATAGCTAACACACTGGAAGAGAGTCCCGGGGAGGGGGGATCTTCGTTAATGTAGCCCTGGGTTATCCCAGGGCATGCTCGGTATCAACCGAGCAAACCAAATATTAGATGCGGAAGTAAATGCAGGAAAGCAAGAGAGGTATTCAAATACAGATTAAGGCCTGCTCAAAAAGAGAAATATCTATATTTCATTTGGCCGAGCATTGCCGCACGAGACCATCCCGTTACATTTTTACATCAGAAGATGAAGAGAAAAATAGCCAAAGGCTTAAACTAAAAGGAAATAAAAGGAGATGCGGGCTCATATTATTGCCCGTTTCATTACAAAGCGCAGGGGAAACATTGACAGAGGGGGGTTAGATGGTGAAGGAAGATGGCATTCCACACACCCACCTCTGATCTATTCCACGAAACAGAGTATTGGAATCTGGCTCCCTTCCCTTGCTCTGAGCCTCTTCTCTCTGGTGGCGAGCAGTGGACGGCTCCCCAGGAAGTCCTGCTCAACTTTTTTTCTTCTTTTCCAAGCCTCCCTTCTCTCTGTTCCTTTCACACCTTTCGCATGCCCCTCTCTTACGCTCTCCTCTTCTTCCTTTTTCTGCTACGCCAATGGGCCTTCTTATAGGACGAGCAGGAGTGCCAATGCGCCGGTTTGTCCCCTTAACGTGTTAGTTAAGCTGGGCGTCCGCTTGTGGATCTCGGACTGGCTCCGAGAGTCAACTTGAGCTTTCATCCAATCGTGGCCCTGTGAGACCAACATGAGAAGTATCGGGGAAGCATTTGGGCCGCTGACTGGCCAATTCCCGCGCCGTCCGTGTCCTTAGTTCAGACTCTTGGGTTTTCTGCTGATATGGCCTTCGGCATATGCGATTTGCACTGCCGGGCCGGCTTTGCATATATTTGCAACATTCCCAGGGAGTGGGTCACCACCTGGGATACTTTCGCCATGGTCGGGCAGCTATTTGGTCACTAAAAGACCCTTCTGGTATGAAGACATACCCGTGCCGGGTTACCCAGGTCTTCTGCTGATATAGCCTTCGGCACCTTGTTCTGAGGGGCCAGAGACATTTTTCCACCTTCGGAAGGTTTCTTGTCAGATGGTGAACCACTAGGTACATTCTCACCTTGATCGGACGACAAACGGGGCTTGTTCGGCATGACCAAGTCGATGCCAGTTCATTGGGCAGGCCGAACGACACTGCCAGTTTGTTGTGGATATCTTTCGACCCTCCTGAGGTGGAGTCCCTGACGCTCTCACCAGATGACCCGGGGCTTCAGCAATCCGAGAGGACCCTTGTGTATTAATTCTCTTCGGCTCGTGCCCTTCGGTGGGCCGTGTTCTTTCGTCATTTAGGCGTGATTGCCATCGATCATATTTTGGGTGCCAACAGGCCCTCATTTCCTCAAGTAGCTCCTGTTGGATCTTCAATGTGGTGGCAATATCCTGTAGCACGGGCATGTATGGAGCTGATGAGGACGTCTCCTCATCAGTGGGTCGGGTCATCATCTGACCACCGTACACCATGTCCCTTTCACTTGGCTCAACAAGGAGTCCTAAAATCACCTACATTTCAAACCACATCACTTCAGTTATTCATTAATGTTGAATGACAAAGGAGAAGTTTTTAGTACTCATAATACCTGTTGGCCTCGCAGGGATCCAATGGAGAATTTTAATTTCCTATCTAGAAATGGCCCCCACCTAAATAGTCGAGGAGATGCCACCTACCTTAGTGGCTGTCGCACCTGCGTGTGCTCAAAAAATAAGATCTGTAATATAAAATATATGAACTTATTTTACAATGCAATAGAATTATTGATTGACACATTAATTATTACACAACCAAAATAAAAAACTTACAGCAAGTGCGGCAGAACAACCAAATATAAATGTATGGGCCTAGGATGCCTCCCCGGCTCTTCTCTTAGCACGGTCAATTGTACCTGACCGTCGTTTCTGGACCACCGTCACTAATTGCTCAAACTTGTGCATCGTTACCTGTTACACGGTGGCTGCCCAATTGTAATCTGAAACTCTATCAATGTGATCTATAGGGGTGTCAATGGATTCTTTAGGATCTGAAATCCGATCCGAATACAAAATTATTTTCGGATTTGGAGCTTCTTATTTGATCCTGAGTGAGGCAACTGTGTCACACCCTGAGCTTTTATTACAGCGAAAGATAATCTCAGGAAACGTGAACAGCCGACCTGGTAAGCCTCGAGCAAGAAATATAACCAGAGCACGATAACAATAACACATAAGATGCAATTGCACAATACTTTACTCAAACTCCAACTTTATTTCAATCACGATAAGAATCCAAGTACATGAATTTCATTTAATCCACTAGACTCAATAAAAATAAAAATTACATGAACTCGATCTAGACAGTTATTGACTTCCTAAGTCTTCTCTCAATCTTTTGTGACTTTCATTCGCTCTCGGACCCATCACTTGAATAACTCGAATCCGAATCCGAACTACTTGCATCCCCTGAAAAAGGATTGGAAATAGGTAATGAGCACACTTGCCCAGTAGGTATCTTTGCATCATCATGTAGGTAATGTTAAAGTAATTAATGTCTTTAGCTCTAAGGAATAAGGTAAAATCATGTTGGAGAGGGGGATTTCCGCAGCCCACCACAAAGGCAGCCCAACAAGACCCACAAGGTCCAACCAGGCAAGCCCGCCCGAGTGATAGCCCACAGGGCCCACTTAGGGAAGAAAAGCCCAATAAATAAGACTCGAGGAACTAACTCTCCCCGGCGGCCTTCTAGGCTCGGAGGGCCCGAGACAACGGTCAGGTCCCAAGGAAGGTCCGGCCTAAAGCCCTCTCCCCGTCCGAGAGAGATAGGCTCTAGCCGACCTATCCGACCCCACCTTCGCCGGGCCATGCCTATCGCTCGGACAAGAGCTAGCATCCCCGAGGCTCGGTAAGGCCGGTTGATTATCCGCATGTGCAGCCGTTCAGAGTCCCCCGCCAGCGGGAGAGTCAGGGGAGCCGCCGGACTCCGAGGGGATAACGTTCCCACGATCAGGCCATGAAAGCCCCCGTTAAAGACGTAACTCCCGCCGGGAACCCCTCAGCTTGCAGGACTCCTGAAGGCGGCGCACTATTTAAGCAAGGGATACCCTCCGGAAGAAGGTAAGAGAAACAAGGCTTTCACACACCCTAAGCTCCTGAGCACGATTCGCTTCACCCTCTGGTGGAGAGGAGTCTCGCGCATCAGCTCTCTCTTCCCCCCATTATCGCTTCCACTATAGCTCTACTGACTTAGCCATCGGAGGGTTTTCCCCCAGGGAGATCCCCTGGGCCCTCTGATACGTTTCCCTCTCTTGCAGATTCATCTTCTGGTGATCCATAGCCCGCTCAGGACTCAGCGCGAGATCTCGCCTCTTCATCTGGTGCCGTCTGTGGGAAACGCATGAAGAGCCAAGATGGTGAGAAGAAGCTCAGGGAGGAGATCCGCCGATGGGAAGGGTAAGGCTATGGCAGCGGCAGGAGGCGCCCCCTCTAGGGTCTCGCAGGGCCCCCCCTCCAACGCCAGCATCCACACTAACAGGCCACCACCCCCCCCGGCGGAGACAGGGGCACCCCTCGACGGTGGCGCCAACGCCTTCCAGGCCCTCAACGAAAAAATGGACGTCCTCGTGGAGCTCATGAGGGCCCAGGCGGCTAGGGACGCAAGGTCCCGCGCCCCGTCAGGAAGTCCCCCTCGAAGGAGTGCGACGCAGCACACCGCCGGAGGCCGCTTCACCCTCCGCGGCCGACAGCTCCTCCGCAACGACGTCGGAGGACCCTCGCATGCTCCGCCTACGGAGCAAGAGGCTTCCTCCACGCCGAGGAGAGGGAAGCAGGGGGCGAGGCCGCTGCGCCCGGGCACCAGTACCCCGAGAGATCGCCACGACGCCCCCCCCAGCCCCCCGGTGCGACCGCAGCCAGAGCTGTCTCTCCGGCTACGAGATTTTGAAAGACGGTTCGCAGAGCAAGAGCGCGCCCTCCGCGCCCTACAGAAGACCTCTTTCCCGGAGGACGAGGAGAAATCCCTTTTCTCCGAGTACATCTTGAAGGCAGAGGTCTCTCCCAGAGCCTCCATCCCAACCTTCAAGCTCTACGACGGCCAGGGCGACCCAGCCGACCACTACGATAGCTTCGACGCCCTGGTGACCCTGCATGGAACGCCGGATCCTATCAAATGCCAAGCTTTCGCGGCCACCCTAGTCCAAGGCGCTCAGGCATGGTTCCGGGCCCTCGCCCCTGGGTCCATCCGAGACTTCAGGCAATTTGGGCGAATTTTCAAGGAGAGTTTCGCCGGTAGCGCCCCCCCAAGGTCAGTAGCGGGGCTCCTGGCTCTCAAACAGGCGCAAGGGGAGAGGCTCCGGACTTACGTCCACCGATTTAAATCGGAAGCCCTCAGGATCCCCCGCCTGGATGTGGCCTCAGCCACAACCGCACTGACCGGGGGCACCCGGGATGAGAATCTCCGCCGCGAGCTTGTCCTCCACCCTCCCTCGACCCTTGCCGAGCTAGTGACTCTGGCACTGCGCCACGCCGAGTACGAAGAAGTACTCAGCGCCTGCCGAGATGCAACCGGCTCGGGTCGGGAGGGGGACAAGAAGCGGACCTCCGAGCCAAACCCTGGCTCGGGTAAGAAGCGCGATCGAGAAGGAGAGCGCAAGAGAAAGTACGAGCGGTACACCCCCTTGACCGCGCCAGTCTACGAGATCTATGAAGACATCAAAGACTCAGGACTTCTCCGCCAGCCCGAGCCAATGAGGTCGAAGAACCGCAAGCGGGACAGGCATTGCCTGTTCCACGGTGACCACGGGCACCACACCGGAGATTGCCATCAGCTCCAGGACGAGATCGAGCGCCTCATTCGTCTGGGGCATCTAGCCCGGTTCACGACCGGGCACAAAGAAGACCGAGACGCCACATAGGAGATCGACAACGCCCCCCGAGGGGTCCACATCAACGTCATCTCCGGAGGAGCGGCATCAGGCGGCGACACCAGCCGAGGAAGGAAACGTCATGCCGAGTGGGCCAGCCGAGCCTTAGAGCCCCCCAGAGGCCTGCCGATGGAGCCCCAGGTCATAGTCTTCTCCGACCAAGACCTGGAAGGGCTGAGCACCCCGCATGACGATGTCCTCGTTATCTCGGCCACGATAAATCACTGTAATGTAGACAGGATTTTGGTTGATAATGGGAGCGCCCCCGATGTATTATCTTATGACTGTTTTCTCAAGATGGGGGAAGACCCATCCAAGCTCCGCCCGATCCGAACGCCCCTTTGCAGGTTTAATGGCCTGGCCACCTACCCCGAGGGAGCCCTAAGCCTGCCGGTCACTATCGGCACCCCACCCAAAACCGTTACGGTCATAGTGGACTTCATAGTGATTAAAGGTATGATAGCGTACAACGCCATTTTCGGCCGGAAAATTCTCAGCCGAATAAAGACCGTACCATCTACCTATCACCAAAAAATGAAGTTTCCCACCAAAAACGGGTTGGGGGAAGTCCGAGGTAACCAGGCCACGGCTAGAAGGTGCTACAATATCTCGGTGGAAGCCTCAAGGCCGGACGGGAAGGATAAGGGCCCCAGGGGAGTCGAAGGAAAAGCCGTGACCACCGAGCCCGGTGGCGAGTTATTAACGGTATTCCTGAACGACGACCCGGCCCTAGGAGTAAGGATCGGCGCCAACCTACCACCAGAGGAACAGAAGCAATACAAGGAGTTTCTTTCTGAGTACGTTCGGGTCTTCGCTTGGTCCGATGATCAACTCCCTAGTATACCAGAGGAAACTGTGATGCACAAGCTCAACCTCGATACCACCGTGAGACCCGTACAGCAGCGGAGGAGGAAGCATGCGCCCGAGAAACAGGCGATCATCAAGGCGCAGGTCACCAAGGGACAAGAGACTGGTCTTTTTAGACCGGTCCTGTACCCAACGTGGCTAGCCAACGTCGTCCTGGTGCCGAAAACCACAGGCAAGTGGCGAATGTGCGTAGACTTCACCGATCTGAACAAGGCCACCCCCAAGGACTGCTATCCGCTACCGAGCATCGACCAACTGGTTGACTCAACCTCGGGCAACGAGATACTCAGTTTCCTAGATGCCTATTCGGGTTATCATCAGATCCGAATGAACCCTGAAGATGTCGAGAGGACCGCCTTCATCACCGACTACGGCGTGTACTGCTACACCCGGATGCCCTTCGGATTGAAGAATGCTGGAGCCACATACCAGCGACTGGTCAACCATATGTTCGAGGGACAGTTAGGTCGGAACGTCGAGGCCTACATCGACGACATGCTCGTCAAGACCCCGAGGGCCCAAGACCACTTCACCGACCTCGCCGAGACTTTCGGTACCCTCCTGAAGTACAACATGAAGCTCAATCCCGCCAAGTGCGCCTTTGGAGTAAGATCCGGGAAGTTCCTCGGTTTCCTGGTCACTCAGCGAGGGATCAAAGCCAACCCCGACAAGGTCCAGGCCATCCTGGACATGCGCCCGCCCGCATGTATTAAAGACGTCCAGCGTCTGACAGGGCGTGTCGCTGCTCTCAGTCGTTTCCTGTCCCGTGCGGCCGAACGATGCTTGCCCTTCTTCAAGCTGATGAGGGGGCCCAAGGTAGCATCTGCTACGTTCGCATGGGATGGGGAATGCCAGACAGCGTTCGCCGAGCTCAAAGAGTTCCTGGCTTCACCCCCGGTGCTTTCCAAGCCCGTCCCGGGCGAGGTCTTGTTGCTCTATCTCTCGGCGACGCCATCAACGGTCAGCTCGGTCCTAGTCAGAAATGACTCGGGAATCGAGAGGCCGGTCTACTACACCAGCAAGGTGCTCAACGAGGCCGAGCGGAGGTACCCCGCAACCGAGAAACTCGTGCTAGCATTGGTTACCTCCGCAAAGCGCCTCCGACCCTACTTCCAGGGGCATCCCATCACCGTGCTAACCGGCGAGCCACTGAAGAAGATTCTGGCCCATCCCGAAGTCTCGGGGTGACTCGTCAAATGGGCCATCATGCTCGGGGCCTACGACATCTCGTATCGGCCACGATCAGCTATCAAGGGACAAGCGCTCGCCGACTTCATCACCGAGAGCACCGTTCCGGTCGAGGACAGGCCTCCGACAGCAACCGGGCCAACCTGGGAGCTGTTCGTCGATGGATCGTCCAACTCGGTCGGCAGCGGCGCAGGGATCCTCCTAAAGTCCCCCGAAGGAATAGAATTGCAATACGCCCTGAAGTTCAACTTTCTGGCGTCCAACAATGCTTCCGAGTATGAGGCCCTTATCTCGGGAGCCCGCATGGCCCGACGGTTGGGGGCCGAGCGAGTCAGGATCCACACCGACTCCCAGCTAGTTGCAAGCCAGGTCAATGGCGAGTACGAAGCTCGGGAGGCACCTATGATCAAATACCTCCAGTTGGTCCGGAGCCTGGCCCAGCAGTTTGAGGAGTTCGAGGTAGTCCGAATAGCTCGGGAGCAAAACTCTCGGGCGGACGCCCTCTCCCGACTGGCCTCCTCCCTAGACCCGGAAGGTACACGATCGGTCCTCCTAGAAGAGCTAGAGCGCCCGAGCATAGACTCGGAGCTCCTCGCCATTGACTCGGCCACTCCCGGTGACTGGCGCTCCCCCTACCTGTCCTGGCTACGGGACTCCCAGGAGCCCTCCGACCCTCGGGAAGCCCGCCAAATGAAGTACCAAGCTCGGCGCTTCGTCATCCTCGACAATGTTCTCTACCGAAGATCATTCTCCGGGCCCCTTCTGAAGTGCCTCGGTCCCGACGAAGCAAGCCAAGCTGTTGAAGAGATTCATCAAGGCCTGTGCGGAGCACATTCAGGAGGTCGGTCGCTGGCCAGAATCCTGCTAAGGCAGGGGTACTGGTGGCCTACCCTACAGCGCGACTGCACGGCTTACGTACAACAGTGCGACCGTTGCCAGCGGTTCGACCATTTGGTCCATCAGCCGGCCACGGAACTTATCACCCTTACCGAGCCCTACCCTTTCGCTCTGTGGGGGATCGACATCCTTGGGCCATTCCCAACGGCTCAATCCCAGAAGAAGTTCATCATCGTTGCCATCGACTACTTCACCAAGTGGATCGAGGCTGAAGCTACAGCAAGGATCAC